>JAQPPZ010000582.1:3605000-4003805 GCA_028583015.1 Wollemia nobilis
GTAGCAGCTAGCACATCAAACTCCTACAATTGTTAGAAAATCTACCAGGATAAGTAGAACTCTTGTACGTTACTCTCCTTCATTATATTATGTATTATTTTCTGATTCTGGTGAACTAGAAACATATGAAGAAGCAATGCAGGTAGAAACCAAGAAGAAGTGGCAGTAATGCATGAAAGAGGAGATGGACTCCTTGATAAATAATCATACTTGGGATCTGGTTTAGATACCTACAAAAAAAAGAGCATTGCAAAATAAATGGGTTTACAGGGTGAAAGAAGAATATGGAGGTAAAAAGAGGTATAAGGCTAGACTGGTTGTAAAGGGGTTTGCACAGAAGAAAGGTATTGATTATGATGAAAAATTTTCTCCTGTTGTCAAAATGACTTCAATTAGAACTATTTTAATATTAGTGGTCGTAGAGGATTTGCATCTTGAACTGTTATATGTAAAAATAGCTTTTCTCCATGGGGATTTGGAGGAAGATATTTATATGCAGCAACCACAAGGGTATGAGGTCAAAGGAAAGGAGGAACTAGTATGCAGGTTGAAAAAGAGCATGTATGGCCTTAAGCAACCTCCAAGGTTATAGTAGATGTTATTCTGACCACTTTTTTTATTTAAGAGATAGGATAATGGTCACTATATTATCTTGTTATTGTATGTAGATGACATGCTTGTTGCAGGGTCTAACATGCAGGATATAATTGTACTCAAAAGAAAATTGGCAGAATCATTTGCAATGAAATATTTGGGTGTTGCAAAGAAAATCCTTGGTATGAGAATAACAAGAGACAAGAATAATCATAAATTAACATTATCTTAGAGTGAGTACATTGAGAAGGTGTTGGAAAGATTCATTATGCAGGATGCAAAACCTGTTAGCACACCTTTGGGAAATCATTTCAAACTAACCAAAGAGATGTGTCCTAAGACACATGAGGAGATGAACTACATGTCTAAGGTTCATTATTTATCAACAGTTGGTATTTTTATGTATGTTATGGTGTGCACAAGGCCAAATATTGCACATGTTATGGGAGTTGTGATCAGGTTTATGAGTGATCTAGGAAGAAAGCATTAGAAGGCAATGAAGTGGATTCTCAAGTATTTGAGGGGTATTGTCACTCAGGCATTATTATTTGGAGGATCTAATACTACTTTACATAGATATGTCGATTCATATATGGCAAGTGATATAGACAGTAGGAGTACCACAGGGTATGTTTTTACTATAGGTGAAACTACAATAAGCTAGATTTCAAAATTACAGAAGGTTGTTGCACTATCAACAACAAAAGTAGAGTATGTTGTTGTTACAGAGGCTAGTAAGGAGATGATTTGGTTACAAAGGTTTATGGAGGATTTTGGAAATAATAAGGAGAATATCACATTATATATTGATAGTCAGATTGCCATTCATCTTGCCAAGAATTCAGCTTTCCATTCCAGGACTAAACACATACATGCCAAGTACCATTTCATATGCTCAAAATTGGAAGATGGACATTTAAAATTGGAGAAGATACACACTAGCCAAAATCCTACAGATATGTTCACAAAGGCAGTAACCAAGGAGAAATTGAGTTCCTAATCAATTTAAGTTGGTCTTAAAGCATTGCAGTAAAAGGTGAGAAAATTTCTAGGCCCAAAGTTGAAGCATAGTCCAACAAGTGCAGTAGCGGTGGAGTTATTATGATCAATCTCCAAGTGGGAGATTGTTGATTGTGGAGCCTAATTAAATCATAGGCATTTGTTTCAGCCACACTTGGACCCACTACGTGAAAGAGGAGTGTGTAGGGGGGGCATTAGCCCCCCTATTATTGTCGCCATGGGGGGTCCAGGGGGGCCCCGAAGCCAAAAATAGATGTCTTTTCCTCTATGTAAATTTGGACCATTTGTTATTAGGTCACAGATCATGGTATATTTTAGGCGGGTTTTTTGCCCTAAAATTGTAATGCACTTTTATAAGAGGATGTTGTATGGTGACTAAAATGTAATGTGGTGTGTGGTTGTGTACAAAAGGGTTTTCTGAAAGGAATACAAAGGGCCTGGTTATTTTCTCTGTGGAGTAGCTGATATTGGGTGAACCATGTAAATCTGTGTCTATTGTGTATTGCATGATTTCTTCTGTGTTTATTTCCACATTAAATTATTGCTCGTATTTTGTTAATTAATCCTAACGAGATAGCTTCATGGCCACATGCGAGGGGTAGCCTCCATCTCGATCATTTGCAAGCATACATCCTCATAGGGATTTTCATTTTATTTTGGCCTTTTGGAGCTTTGTTTTTATTCACCCATGCATTTCATTTAGGTTTGCACTTTAGTTGCATTGCACTTAGTTAGATTCATATCATTCCATATCATTCATTTAGGATTCATTCATTGCATCCATTATGTTTGTGTTCACCATGCATACACAAAAAAGAGCAAAGAGCAAATGATAGAGCTTAAGAGCTAGTTTGCTTTCGTCTTTTCTTGTTCATCCTTTTTTTATTTATTTATTGTTCTCTCTTCTTCTGGATCCATTATTTTCATGTTTTCATAGAAATTATATATTCCTCCTGAAACTCAAGGGGGCACCCCTAGCCTTAGAGGTATTAATGGTAGTAATGCCTTATTTTATGTGTAAATTTGTGATGTTCAGGCTAACACCCCTTTTGTGTTTGTCATTTTTTGCCCATAGGTGTCTACATCTTTCTTTGATGCATTTATTAGGCCATAAATGCATCAAAGAGAGGACAAAATATAGACATGGAAAATTGACCCATTAAAATGAGTCATTTTCCTTAGATCTTGAGTTTTCCTCTCATAAACATAGGATCATCTTTGAGCCAACTTTTCCACCATCAAATCTTCTCCATTCCTTTCAAAACCTATACCATTGGATCAAGCTCAGAAAGATATTTTTAACGATATGCATTTTATCCCATTCTGACTCCATTTGGTCCCCTAAAGTGGCAAAAAAATACACATGGGTCTAGCTATCATGAATTTGTGGTCATCCCTTATGGGGCGTGTATTTGCTAACTTGGGTTTTTTCTCTCAAAAACCCTTTCTAGCATTGACTCTTTGTGATGTCGACCCTTGCCTAAGGTTAAGTTTTTGTTTTCCTCCTCCAAACATCTTATAAAAAAAGGATTGGATCCTTATTTTTTCATCTAATAAATGAATAATCCATCAATCCAACGAATCTTCTTGAGAATCCTAATCTTGACCTACTCATGGTTCATGCTAATAAGTGCTCTTCTGTTGTGGTATTGCTATTTTTTTACCTTCTTCTTTGGTGTTAGTTTCTCTTGGTGGATAAGTATTGGATCCCTAAGGAGTCTACTATCTTGGAGGTCTTCATCCTTTTGTCTACTTTTTTGCTACCACCATGTTGTTTTCGCTCATTTGCATTCATATACTATTAAATTGTGCATATTTTGTTTGTTTATTTACATTGTTCTAATCCTTTTTCATTCTATTATGAATTTGTTGTATAGGGCATGAATTCATCGTACAAGGCATGAATTCATCGTATAGGGCACGAATTCATCATATAGGGCATGAATTCATTGTACAAGGTGTGAATTTGTCGTACAGGGTGCAAAATCATCGTACAAGGCACAAATTCACCTGTAATAGGCTTGGGGGCATAAATTCACCCCCAACCCTAGATTTGTATTTCATATTATATCTAGAGCATAATTGTGCAATCTGCATTATGTTCATTATATTGCTCTGTTGCATTGTATTTTGTTTTTTCATCTTCTAAAAATGTCAACTTTCACTTTTGCATTCTAAAGGTCAGCTAAAAGGACCTAGGGGGATTGACTGTTGCACCTCCAAATACAATCATACAGTGGCCTAAGCAGGCCTCCCAATGTTGATCATATTTTTTTGAGGGTTTTGTGAAGTTACTTTGCAAGATAGAAGTTGTGGGACATTGTTGTATGCACGATAAATCTTGGAACAACCACTGAATCAAATAAGTTCTCTAATATATCTATAGGCTATTTGGTGTTTGCTTTCTATTAATTTTTATTATAAACCCTAGATCACAAGTAAAGAAAAACATTTGATCAAATTTATAGGCATTTGAAAGAATAAAAGCATATAGTGCGCATTTAGGGTTTTAACCTTGTTTGTGCATTTCCCTTGGACCCTTTCTCAAAGGATTTGTTTTGCAATCCTAGGGTTAGTGATCATTCAAGCAAAGAATCATTCTAGGGTTAGCTCTTATCTTCTTGCATATTGTATCTTGAATTGTTCTTTTCCTTTTTATAGTGTAGTTTTAGAAAGGCCAAACATAGGTGCATGCTTAATTGACACATTCAAACACATTCCACCCTAGACTTGGAGTGAGTCCTAAAAACATTTCTAGTGAGCCCTTCCTCTTTTCCTACCGAGTGTAGAGTTATAACATACCCCCGTAGTTCACCTCATCTCCTTGTGGATCTAGTCAAGAAGCGTACATGGTAGGGTAGTTTTCACCCTCTACAACCCTAAATCAAACCTTAAGGTGAAATAATAGTCGATGGTGGTAGTATAAGAGTGTGACAATGGCAGCAACAAGGTGGACTAAAATACATTAAATCACAAATCCAATTTAAACCTTAGGGACACATCTAATTAGAGGCGATGACTCGATAAATAAGAAAGAAATAAGCCCCCACATACTCTGGCGATGGTAGCAAAAAAAACTAACATAGCATCTCTCCATGCCATGGAACAAGGGGGGGGGAAATAACCTTCACATGGTGGTCTATCAATCCTTAAGCATCATTACTAAGGTTTTCAAATTGGGGTTAAAATTTCTTCTCTTGTGATGGCTTCATAACATCATAGTTTCTACGTAGGGAAGAGATCAGACAGTCTTGCCTTCTCAAAGGAGTTTTGATAAGGGAGAAAGGGGGTATAACACTCTAGTGATAGGGATTTCTAAGTGATAAATCTGTGAATCATTGGTCACTTAGTTGCCTCCTCACTAAAATACACTAAGATACAGTCGTAAACGATTACACAAAACCATTGCTCACAACATAATAGACGAATGAATTCTTAGATATTATATTTAGTTAATAATAACAATCTTGAATCCTATGAACAAGGCACTAATCAAATCATGCTACAATGATAGAAAACCTCTCATAGGTAACAAAGAGGACATAAATCCTTTAGGACATTCAAAATCATTTATGTTAACGTAAAGGATCTCTTGCTTGAATCCCCTTAGGTGGGCATAATTAAAATTAAAACAAATATTAAATCCATACTAAAGGTTGTAGAAGGTGACGTGAGGCACTTGTTACTCTACATATTAGAACAAGATAATGCAATATTTTTAAAAACATCATTTTTAGAGAAGTAAATAAATGTCCTCAAATACTCAAGTTGCAGGTGATCCATAGGGCAAACCATGGTTCAAACCATGCTTAAAAAACTAAACAACCACTATATCTACAATCAATGGTAGAGTCGATTATCAATACAAAGCATAAAATCCAAAATAGGTGCATGGGGGGCATTCAAATAAATGGTGAATTATGACTATCGATGTAGAGCTTGCATGCCAAGCCATATAATCACAAAAAATTTGATGCCTTTTGGGAGGGTCCCTTCAAGATAACTGTTGAGAAACAATTAAATTCATTTCAACTACAAGATTAGCAGGGTGCAATTCTACCCATAACAGTGAATGCTTTTCACTTAAAGCTCTACTTCAAGTAAAACAAAGAGTCTCATGTACATTATGTATAATATATAGCAATTTATATATATTTTAAAGTTCTCGGCTTGTAATTTTTTGTCATCATTTGACCCTCCAAGGTCAACCCAAAAAAAGACAAAAATATAAAAAAGGAGGAAGAAAGCAAATAAAAGTGTCATTTTATCAGTATATAACAGTTCATATTCAAAATATGCCACATAGCATTCTAGCGGTTTGTGGGAAGGCACTCCTTTCACAGAGGATCGATGCCTTGAAGAGTGCAGATTCCTAATTAATGTAGTTGTCAGTGATTTGTCGACAAATTTAGCATACAATATAGTGTCAGAAATGATGTGCAAGAGGATTCGAGAAATATGGGTGCACCAACTGCAGTTAATGTAGTCCATGCATAATATTTCAAATTGACGTAAGAAACCTATTGGAAATTTGAGTTATTTTATGTTGTCATTGATGTCACATGGATCATTGATGTCATATGGATCACATTGGGTATATTTTGGAGAGCATGGATATGTACAAGGTTTTTGTGAAAACCAAGGCAGGCAAAATAAAAGGTTTTATTTAAAACCATGGATGGCAGATTTGAAATGGGTTTTTCTTAAAATCCAAATTGGCTTTTTGTTTCATCGAAAAAGGTGCCCCGGTGATGGAGATATTTAATTTTAAATATCTAGTATAGGGATTTTGTGAAAACCAAGACAGGCAAAATAAAAGGTTTTATTTAAAACCATGGATGGCAAATTTGAAATGGGTTTTTCTTAAAACCCAGGTTAAGATTTTGTTTCATCGAAAAAGGTGCCCCGGTGATGGAGATATTTAAATATAAATATTTAAGTTTAAATTTAAATTATTTAAAATTTAAATTTAAAATTAAAACTAAAATTAAATCATAAGCGTCGACGTCAAAGGAAGGAAATCAAATAAATCATAAGCGTTGACGTCAAAGTAAAAGGAGAGGACACACACACACACACACACACACACACACACACATATATATATATATATATATATATATATATATATATATATATATATATATATATATATATATATATATATATATATGCCCATAAAGTTTCAAATGATTTTTACTAAGTCCTTGATCGGAAATAATGGCCTACGAACGAGACCAAATTTGCATCGTGGTCGAAGAGTGTGAAAAGGGTTTTTCTTAAGGCCCACGATCTTGGTGTATAATAAAGTGAGCGTGTGGAGCAAGGAAAATGTGTAGGCCACCTTGGCCTAGTGGTTAGTGCACTTGGTGAGTTGCAAGAAGTCCTGCGTTCGAATCCCGCCGGAGGTGTTTTTTTGTTGAAATGCGTGGAACGCGTTTTGCTTTGGAAGGTGTAGAAATTCAAGGCATAAAGTTTATTGGGTGCTCCTTTTGAGCACGTGGGTGTGTGGCCCAACGATAGGCTTGTGGTGGTTAAGGCGCTGAGCAAGAGGTCACGAGATCAAATCCCATCAGGGACAGAGGCAAGTTAAAATATTTTTTAATATATGTTATTTTTCTAAAGTGCCCTAGGAGGAATAAGGATTATGATGCATGTTTAGAAAAATGAAATTTTTGGTGATTTATTTTTCTAAAGTATATCATATTATATATCATTGGAAATCTTATTTCGAGGGCTATTTGATTAACTTTCTTAGAAGGAGAAATAAGGTGTATGTAAAGATTTATTTCTGTTTTTATAAAGAGGTTCAAGAGTGAAGGTTGCTTTGTTCTTTTTCAAAGGGGACTAATTCTTCCATGAGGTGACAAGGTATGCAATATTGTGATTTATTTTATTTTAAGGTATAAGTGGTTTTGGGAGTGATAAGGTTATGCAATTGTTTTTATTTATCTTATTTTATGGTACAAGTGGTTTTAGGAGAGATAAGGAAGTTGTGAAATTAAAAGCCTTGGTGATTATTATTGAGAAGTGAAGTAATGTTGATTGTTTTATGATCTACTAACCCTTGTGAAGATTGGCAAAAGAATTTTGTGATTGTGGCAGATTTACAAAGAGGTTTTTTCATCATCATAAAAGGTATGGGCACATTCTCCTATTGATTGGTTATGGTGGTTGATTTTTGAAATATCATTGGAGAGAAAATGATTGATTGTGGTTTCCTTTTCGAAAGTAGTTGATTGAACGCTTCAAGGTTTTTTGGGTTGAGGGTTATTATTAAACCTTATTTTATAAGCTTTGTGGTTGAAGCCATTAGTTGTGTGAAAAACCTGAGTTAGAGTTTGAGAAGAACATGAGTATCATTGTTATGTGAAGAATGTTATTAGCATTTTTGTTGAAGCCCATTGGTTATGCAAAGAACTTGAACTTGAAAAGAAAATGAGTATCACTGTTATGTGAGATTTATGGTTGAGCATTGTTGGAAACATTTGAGTTGGTTGATACATGCTTGGACTAGGGTTTGTAATAAAGAGTTGTTCCTTGTGGTAGTTGATTGAGAAGAGTTGATTGAGCCTAGTCAAGTGGATGCATGAAGTGGTTGTTCAAGTTCCATGAAACGAAATTTTCTATATTCTGATTTGAGTTGAGATTGATAATTGAGGATAGAACATATTGAGTCTCTAACAATTCTCCTTATGCTTCTATAAGATTTATTTGAGTTGAGATTGGGATTTGAGTATAGAACATATTTAGTCTCTAACAATTCTCTCTATGCTTCTATGAGATTGATTTGAGTTGAGATTGGGATTTGAGTATAGAACATATTAAGTCTCTAACAATTCTCTTTATGCTTCTATGAGATTGATTTGACATATTGATTGAACATTTGAGTATAGAACATATTGAGTCTCTAATAATTCTCTTTATGATTCTATGATATTTGGGCAAGTTCTTGGTGATCTTGCTAGAGCAGATTTGGGCAAGTTCTTGGTGAGCTTGCTAGAGTATATTTTGGGAAAGTTCTTGGTGAGCTTGCTAGAGAAGATTTGGGCAAGTTCTATGTGATCTTGTTAAGAATATTTGGACAAGTTCTATGTGATATTGTTAAGCAGGTTTTGTGTGAGCCTATTGAGTAGGTTCTTAGTGAGCCTATTGACAGAGCTTTGTAGGTGACAGAGGACAGAGTCTCAGAGGATAGAGATCCAGTAGCTAGGACAGTTGAATACAAATCTAAGTGAGGAGTCTTCAAGTGGAGAGAAGTCCACCAATCAATGCAACATAGAGACAAAGTCTTCTAGAAGATCACATAGCCAAAGAAAAAGGGGAAAGACTTCTCCTGTGGAAGAGATCCACGAACTTGAGATTATGGGATCAGCATCTCCTTTGGACAGAGATCCATAAACATTGTAATTGGGAGTGATTCCAAAAGAGATCATTGTAATTAGGAGTGATTTCAAAAGAGATTGATTGAGAAAGTTTTAGTAAAATATTTTCTCCATGGAGTAGCCCACATTGGGTGAACCACGTAAACTGTGGTGTCTCTATTGTGTATGGTGTTTTGTGCATTGCTTGATTACTACTATTGATACTATTGTCTATACACTGCATAATATTGAATTGGAAAGAAAAGTAAAAAGTGGTCTTATACTATTCACCCCCCTCTCAGTATAAGCTTGTGTTCTTCAAAACCCTAATTTATTTTTGAATAATCTTCTCTGTTGTAATTTACTTGCTATTTTTATTATCAAAATCGCACCTAGTACGAATGAACTCTATAAGCATATTTCTATGGCTCCAAATAAGAATACTTATAAGGCAATAATGGCAGCATCATATTATATTTTCCCAATGATAATGTGTGAAGACAAAGTAGGAGAAAAGTTTATTGATAAAGATGCCAAAATTGGTGATATAGTTGTTACATGAAAACCTCTAGAGAAAATTTGAAGAGATATTGAAGAGAGAATGTCTACAGGTATCATTGCATCCTCTCTTGCTACTTTTGCATTCAACTCTTTGCTCTACTGGTATGTGTATGTTACCGTTTATCCCTGTCTTGAATTAGTTAGAGCTATTGCTAGGTTTATGATGCCATAGTAAAGGCTGTAAAAAATTCCCAAGGCAAGACCCTTTTCAATTTGAACTCTGATGCTTTCATTAATGCTTTTGTCGTCGGTCATGTGCCTACTTTTGAGCCAAAATATTTTGACCCCATCGACCAGGAAAAATATTTTATACCCTCTGAGAAGATAAAGAATTTTATGGCAACTCAGTTAAAAAAACCACCTACTGGAGGAAACATGCCCGAAACCCCCATTCCTATGATGGATTTCAAAAATCCAGAACTATTTTCTATTTTTGCCATAGTAGAAGGTTTGAAGATAGATGAAAAAGTTTATGGGTGGCAAATTGCACTGGTCAATTGCTTATCAAATCCAAAAAATTATGATTCTTCAGCTATGGATCAGAGTGTCAGGCCCATATTCTTTGACTGGACAGGATATATTTTTCATCAAATACATGAGGGTTTGTCTATGATAAAAAGAGGTTCTCAATATTCTTTTAAGTTCTCATCATATTTAGTATGGGTTTTCTTCTATTTTATGGCTAAGGAATTAGCTTTCATTTATGTGAATGATAAAGATGAGAAAGGAAGAACCTTACCCGTATGTGAGTGGACTAATGTTTTGTACAAAACATAATCATATTATGATTTTAACAGGAAATTTTGGGACCGGCCCTAAAAATTATGTATGGAGAAATAAGTAGGTTAACCCCAAAAGCTATAAAAGTTTTACAAAATAAACATGCAAAGGAGGGTGATTGGTTCATCCTTACTTAAGAAATTGTTATTAGATTATATGGGTGTACTGGAAAACCTTTCTTGCTTTCGCATTATGTCACTGATAGACTATTTGCTTTTGAATATGTGAGACAAACTAAACAATAAATCTTAAATATGGTACGGGTATAGGAAAAACTGGCATCTGTACCATTTCATTTCAGTTTGAAGGCGTAGTTGTTTCAAATAAAGGACAACGTGAACAAATTGCTTAGGTTCTAAGGGAATTAGGGTTAATATAAATTCCAAAACGATGGAGGTATGACCCCATCAATAGATTTGCAGAAATACAAGCTATTCTAAACAAAACCCCTGTAAAGAATTACCACTTATTCCCTAGGCAGGACATCGAAAATTACAAAAATAATGCCTAAGTTGAAGAATTAGAATGGCATATAGAGAGAATATAACCACTTTCCCCATGGCATTATTTCTATAAGCATGTGATTGAATATAACCCCAAAGGTAATCCCAAACATGTCCTATATGAAAAAACTATCAATAGGATGCAAAAAAAGGAGTAGAATGGATAGTGGATAAAATTCACGAATGGTGGACGATGAGGGTTCAAACTAATACGATTGATTCAAGGTACCCCATAAATAATGATATTGAATTTTTAGACCATTATGATTATTATCAAGCTACCTGGTCAGGTACTTTCCCCATGAAAGTACCCCCTAGTGTTGGTGGTAGTAAAGAGGTAAATCTTGAAGCTGCTAGGAATAAAGAAACAAACCAGGTTAAAGACAAGGAAGTTGCAGTTGAGAAAAAAAAATCCTATACACAAACAAAGCTTAGATCCTCTAAAAATAAGTCCACTGAGAACATCTTCACAGAGGAACAACAAAGGAAATGTGGAAAAGCAACCCAGATAATGGTAAATATGGGTTATGATGGTAAAGGACTGGGAAAATATGGACAAGGAATCACTGAACCCTTGCACGTGGAAAGAAGAGGAAAGCATCTGGCGCTCGATGTAAATCTATTGAAGATCATATCAGTATCTTCAAAAATATTAAAATTTGTTTCCCCTTCCAATCTGATACTGAATCAGATGAAGTGCCTCTCGGCACTAAGAAAAGAAAATTGAAATCCCTGGCAAGAAGTCAACAAAAAAGAAACAAATAGTTTGTCATGGCTCAAAAAATTGTAGAAGGCATCCAGAGTGGTGAAAATAAACAACAAGAGACTTCTAAGCATTTTGAAGTTGTTAGGGAAAATGAGCAAGCTAGTCAAGACACTGAGAACGTTTCACAAAATGACAAAATAGTTAAAAATCATGATGTTCAGGAAGAAGTTCAGATGAAAATAATTGTTCATAGCACTGATTGTGCTCAATAAGGGCTAGATACAAGTATTTTTGAAAATATAATGGTTAAAAAAGGGGTTGTCAAACATAGTAGGAGTCAACATGGGGAGATTCCCCTAAATGCTGAAATAATTGACTTAGAAAAAGATACATATATTGAAGAGAATGAGGGTGAAGAAAGAGAAGTGACAAGAACCCCTCAGCAAGAAGAAGTTGAAAAGTCCATTGTTAATGATGTTAATGAAGAACACATAATGGAAGATGAGAACCAGTGCGTACTCCATATCAAATCAGGTATGGCTTCTCTATTCTCTCATTCTTCTCTTTCTACTCATTCCTGAATTAAATCTCCTTCCATTTCTATTCCAAATAAAGATATAATGTCTCCCTTGAAATAATGGTTGCTTTTCCCAGAACTAGTATCATCTTCACAAATTCAACCAGAAGCTGGTCAATCTTCAAAAACACTCGCTCATCTTATAGTTGCTCCTTTGGATGGGAATACCACTTTGGTATCTACCCCGTTTCTCCCTGGTGCGTGCATACCAACTATGAGGTCCACCTCTGCTGCAAATATTGAAAATCACCCAACTTTTTCAAAATTGAAGGATCTGAGAAAGGCAAACAAAAATACCTTGGATTGGACTTCTCACTCTGCTGAAGCTTCTAAAGCTCCAGCCTGTACACAAGAAATTATAGCTCTTGATCCCACCACTATGCAACAGAAGAAGGTGAAATTGACTCTAAAAGTTAAGAAGCCTGAGGGTGATATGATGATAGAAGATTATCAAGTAGAAAGTGTAACTAAAGACATTACTCAACTTCATATGCAAGATAAATGGGGAATAGTCCAAGCTTGTCTAGGGATGATTTACTTGCATGGAGAATATTTTAAGACAAAATTCAATAAAGAGAAAGAAGCTAGAAAGAATGTGAATCTGCATTGCAAGAACAAAAATTGATTGAAAAAACCTTAAAATTGGAGGCTAAAATATGGGAAAAGAGATTCAGTGAAGCTGCAAGTGAAACAATCAAATATAAGGAAGAGCTTGAGAAAGAAACTGCACAAATTCAATTCTTGAATGAACAAGTACAAGAACTACAACAACAAATCCAAGAGAAGCAGAATGAAGCATGTGGCCTATCAAAAGAAAAGGCCAAAGCAGTAAGGAAATAAATGTTTGAAGATATTCTGTTGCTCAGTCTGAGAACAAGGCATATGTTGATGTATTTGGCTAAACTTAAGGAAGTGCTTGAAGTGGTTAGGGATGAGTTTAAAGCTTCCGTAAAATACTTACAGAAAAAATTATATGTTGTAACTAAAATTTAAATCCTATATGATGATATGCCTAATACTGTTGCAGCTAAAATCAGAAGTGAAGCCTGGTCTCAGGCTAAAATTGCAGACAAAATTTTCTTTAGAAGATTCAAACTTGTAAATCAAGGGGTAAAACTTCTTCAGGTGTTGGAAGCTGAAGCTAAGGGACTTATAAAGCATTTAAAATTAGCAAATAAATGTGGACTTCCATATCTTTGGGATGAGAATTTAAATGTTCTAAGTGAATATGCACTCACAACATCCTTAAGATATTTTATTGATGATGAATCTGAGATAGAAGGTTGGGAAGAACCTATGGAAGAATCACGTGTGTTCGCTATGATTCAAAATCTCACACATAATAAATCATATTTGCAAGAATTAATTTTGAGATATAAGATAGTATCTCATGACAAAGTGGAAGAATTGCAGTATGTGTATCAGTTTTTCATGGAATCATCAGATCTTGAAGATGACTCTTGGAAGTAGGTTTGCCTTACTTATAACGAAGTGATTAAGATTATAGAAACACAAAAAAAATCCAAGCAAGCTTATCATAGACGGCTGACAGAAGGAGGGACTAGCGGCCAGTCATAAACATTTTCACAAAAAACTGAACTACTAAGATGTTAATGTAATATTAGTAATATATTCATAAGCGTGTAAGAGGTAGTTTGAAAGGTAATATTTTACTTGTTTAAAAAAATTATTTCTGATTTCCTAAAACTCCCTCTTACATATTGTTTTGACTTCGTTTCCCAATGGATGAAGGTCCTGGATTCTAATATTTTTGCTAGAAAAATTATTCAAAAGGCACCAAGAATGTTAGTCTAAAAAGACTACCTTGAAGATAGCAGAGGTTTTGAAGGTTCCATTTTTGTGAAGTGAAGAGGCTAAGAGAGACCAAGGCAGGAGAAATGTCACGATTTTGTGACATGTTAGCATTTCGTGAGGTGCAAGATGATAAAATACCAAGGTAGGAGAAATATCATGATTTCACGACATGTCACCATTTCACGAGGCGCAAGGCAAGAAAATACCAAGTCAGGAGAAATGTCGTGATTTTGTGACATGTCAGCATTTCATGAGGTGCAAGGCGAGGAAAAACCTAGGCAGGAGAAATGTCATGATTTTATAACATGTTAACACTTCACGGGTTCAAAGTGAGAAAAGACTACGATAGGAGAAATATCGTGATTTCATGACATGTTGAATTTTCATGAGCCCAAGGTGGAAGAAGAGATCAAGACTTCAGAATGTCAAGTTTTCGTGACATAACTTAGTCACATGAAACAAATATATAAATAGAATCTGCCTTCAAAGGAGCATGTTGGTAGTTGATGGTAAATCATTATTGAGCATCAAATATTAAACTTCTACCATCGATAATTTGATTACTTGACTAACCCAACAGAAGCCACGTAAAAAGTGCTGGTGAATTTGGTAGCATTTTTATTGTAATTGATTTTGTATCAGAATTTGGTAGCTATCAAAGCATGTTTATTTTAGAGTATATATAGTAGGAAGTATACCCTAAATAAGGTTCGGCTCTTAGATGTTTACAATACTGGATGTATGTACTCTGGATTCAAGTAATAAGATAAACTTCTATTAGCTTCTGGTTCACTATATGCAAGTGTATGTATTAACATTTGATGCTTTTATTTACATTACTAAGTTATACGTTGTATTTTTTCTATTATCTAGACTCGTGCATGATATAAATAGTATTGTTGGAGCTTAAGATTTAATATATGTATGTGTTATATTAGCATCTAAATCACATTAAAGAACTATGATTTCTGTGTGAAGAAATATTGAATGCTTAGATTTTGAAGTTATATGTATTCATCTTTGTTGTTTAAATTGCACCAAGAGAAAAGCTCTAGCTACAACTATATTTCCATTTCTTTTAGTAAATCATTCTCTCCTTTTTATAACATAAAAACACTAAGGAACCAACCTTCTCTAGATATTAGATGGAACCATTCAATACCAAGTCCGTCTACTCAATGTTGGTAAGGTTGTGGGTGCAAATCATAACCATAGGCCGATTTTGCACCAACAGTCCCATGATAAATATTATTTTGGATGGAACAACACTACTAAGGGTGAGTATTCAGTTGCTCAAGGTTATTTGGCCTTATGCCATAATAATACCAACCAATATTCTGATATATTTTCTCAGTTGTGGGCTCAAAAGCTCTAGCCTAAGGTGAGGTTCTTTACTTGACTTTTATTATATCGTAGGGTGCTAACTGGTGAACAAATTATGAAACATGGTTTTCATGGCCCTTTTAGATGCAAAATGTGTGGAGAGAATGTGGAAACTCTTAGCCATTTATTTATTGAGTGTACCTTAGCCTCTGAGAGGAGAATGTCCATCTTACTTGGCTTATAGTGGTCCATTTTTTTTTACTTTTGAGCAGCTTTGGAGGTATTGGTCTAAACAGGAGGTTGTTGATCATTTCATTAGGCAGTTAGTTTGGATGGGTTGTATCATTCTACCTTGGAGTATCTGTAATGAAAGGAGCAACCAAAATTTCAATCAAGAAATAAAGGATACGCACTATATCTGGAAAAAGACCATTGCCAAATTAGTTGAATCAGTCCAACAACTCCTTAATCACCCCCAAAACTCCCACCAAATATGGGATCAAGTGATGCAAATATTGAATATTAACTCTTATAAGGGCAACCAAATTAAAGGGAATATGAGTAATTGCAAGATGGATAGAACAAGGAATTGGCAGTCTCCTCCTAAGGATTATGGAAAAGTCAATACAAATGGAGCTTCTAGGGGGAATCCTGGAAAAGCTAATGCAGGCGAAATTGGTAGACTTTCAGATGGCTCCCTAGTTTTCACTTTTGTTGAGAATTTGGGTTTCCTTTTCAATAACCTTGTTGAGGGGTATGGTATCCTAAAAGACCTTCAAGAGGCTGCTAAGGTTGGATGGGAAAAGGTGTTGGCTGAATCTGAATCTCAAATCATGATTAACCTTCTGAAGACTCCTTCTAAGAATCATAAGGTTTATTGGAGAATAAAAAAATTGTTGAGAAGATTCAATCAATCCAAATGGGATTTTTGAAAGTTGATTACAATCATATGGTTAGAGAAAAAAACATGAGTGTTGATACTTTAGCTAATTGGGCATTGGAAAAAGATAATCTTACTTGTTACGACCACCCTCCCAGATGGTGGGCTTCACAAATAAGGGAAGCTCTACTTTTTATCCTTTCTTTAGATGGCTTCAATAATAGAGGTACCTAGTTACTTCTTGCTTTGTTTTTGTTTCTCTTTGGTTCGGTCAGGGTATTTTAGTTCCCTAGCTCAGTCATATATTTCTTATGTTTCCTCTGTTGAATCTTACCTTAAAAGTCTTTTGGCCTAAAAAGGTTGTAGTTGTGTTTTATTTATTTATTTTTCTTTTTTTTTCAGTTTTTTGAGGGGTGTGTGTGTGTGTTTGTACTGTTTTATTTTTGTGTTGTTTTTTGTTTTTTTGTTGTTTTTATGTTTTTGTGTTTTTTGTTTTTTTGTTTTTGTTGTTTTTCATGTTTTTTGTTTTTTGTGTTTTTGTTTTTTTTTTGTGTTTGTGTGTTTTTTGTTGTTTTTATGATTTTCTTATGTGTTTTGTGTTTTTATTATTTTTAATATTTTTTTTAATTTATTTTTATTTATTTATTTGTTTTTTTATATTTTTTTGTTGTTTTTATGCTTTTATGTTGTTTTTGTTTGTTTTGTGCTTTTTTGTGTTTTTTTTGTTTGTCTTTGTTTTTTGATGTTTTTGTATTTTTTTTGTTTTTGTTTGTTATTTTTTTTTTGTTTTAGGCATGCTAGTTGAGTGTGCCAAAGGGAGCAGGCCAGATGCGAGCCTTGGGAATTTTTGGTGAAATAGATACCTCTACATCCTTGGGACTTACCCAAACGTGGAATCCCATTTGGGGTGTTTTCCACAAAAAAAAAAATTGGATCAAGTAGAAGTGGGGATTGAATTCAAATTACTCCATGACTTTTCTTCCAAAAGGATTTTTCCTCATTATTTTATCCAATTTAGAAATAAGAGATAAAATAATGGATGGAGGCTTGTGGTTTAGGGGCAAAGATGCAATATATTTAAGACCTTGGAGTGAGAATTTTTTTGTGGACAAAAAAACTATTAAAAGGATTTCAGTATGTATTAGACTTTTTGGAATTCCTTATCAACTCATCAATAAGGAGTTTTTGAAGAATATTGGTAATACTCTAGGTGAATTCATCCAAGAGGAACCAAATAATAAGGAGATAAGACATGATGTGTACACTTGAATATGTGTTTCCATGGATATTTCTAAACCTTCACCACAATCGATTAGGATTAAATCTGAATCAAGAGAATGATATCAACAAGTGGATTAGGAAAACATTACATTTTGATGTTGCAAATGTCATAAAAATGGGCACATGGCAAGATATTGCAAAGTGAAAATGGAGGAAGAGATGGAAAACTTAAGGGCATGAGGATAACGTCAATTTGAAACAAGGAGATCATATCATAGGAGAAGCTAGATCAAATCAAGGATTTCCACTCCTAAAAATGTGACTAGAAAAATCCCTCTACATCATTAGATGGAAAAGGCCATTACAATTCACTTGAATTAGTCATTAGAAGAAAAAATGATATGGGGGATGAGGAAGTACAATATGCAAGTTCAAATATATAAGGAGCTAAAGGTGCAAAGGAAGAGGGGAAGGAAAATTTTAAAACGAAGGAATATGGGTAGACAAATTTTAAAGAAAATTAGGTGAAGGAGGTCAAGCTTAATCTAGGCAAGTCACCTTTATTAAGTAGCATAAAATCTTCTACTTACAATAAAAATAAAAGTAGTACGAAGTGTATTCCTTGCACTTTAGAATTTCAAGAGTAGTATAGTAAAGAAAATCTTATGGAGGATATCTAAGGAAATTTAGGGTTTCCAGGCCAACATAAGAAAATAATGACTATGGAGGATCATCTATGTTGTTTAAATTTTTTAGGGTAACATAAAGAAGAAAATGTTAATGAGTTTATTCATTGCACTTTCGAATCTTTAGGGCAACATAAATATTTCGAAGATAAGTCTCATCATGAACAATATGAAAAAATAGAAGAGATTTATGAAGATGAGAGTGTTGGCGAGAATGGAGGAAGAGGAAGACCATCAAAGAAGGAACAAAGAGAAAAAGAAAATCAAAGGATATTGATCTGGGATGCCAAATAAAATATCATACATGTTAACAAGAAGTGGGACTAAGCCCACTAATAAAAATAAAAAGTGTTGATGATGAAAATGATATCATGGAATATTAGGGGTATGAATAAAACCCTTAAAAAAATAGTTATTAAGGAAATAATAAGTTGTTATAGCCCTAATTTTATTTTAATACAAGAAACAAAATTAAGCAATGAGAAATGTAAGGATGCTTTTAAGAAGATTTGAAAGACAAGTGATTGTTTAGCAATTTAATCTATAGGAGCTTCAAATGACATTGCAATTATATGGGACAAATACAAATGGGATGGACAACTATTAGAAGCAAAGTGTAATTGGGTTGCTATATTAGTTTGTAAGAAATAGAAAAGCATCAAAGTTGGGGTTATAAATTTATATGCTCCAACTATAGTTACTCCTCGTGAAAGATGTTGGAAGGACCTTAGCATATTTTTCAAATACAATGGTGATTCATTGTGATCTATGGATTCTTGGAGGTGATTTTAATATTGTTCTATCTCTTTTGGAAAATAAGGGTGGCATTCCAATATGGTATAAAACAATGCAAGATTTTGCTTTATTTGTCAATTCAAATGACCTTTGGGATGTTAGTCCCTCAAGATTTCAATATACATAGGATAACAAATGCGTTGGAAAAAATCATATAGCAGAAAGACTGGATAAATTCTTGTTATCCCGTAAATTGTTGCAAATAATGTATACAATCTCTTCAGGTATTTTATTGCAAGGCCGTGTTAGCGCATATGACATATTGTATTTCATTATTATAAAAATATTGCTCGTAGGCAATCTCCAAGTTAGGAAGTTAGGTTGATTAACCAATTCATCGGTTATCAACTGCTTTCAACTGTTTGTAAACTGTTTGTAAATCTTTATATTACAATCAATGAGAATGTATCCAATGCTTCGCAAGTTTCAATATGGCATCAGAGCCACGGTCGCACTGGCGGACTGGCAGAAACCTGGACGACGCAGACAGGACCTAACCTAACCGGACGGACTGACAGCAACCGGCGGGCGGACGGACCGACGGGCGGACGGACTGGACAGTAGACAGAAACTGGGTCCTAACCGGACGGACTGACAGCAACCAGCCGGCGGATGGACCGGCAGGCGGATGGACTGGACAGCAGACAGAAACTGGCGGACATAGAAGAGGACACAGAAGACCTGACTACCCACTGACAAGCCACTGGCGGACACAGAAAACCGGACAACAGAACGTGCAGAGACCAAGGTTCGCGGATCGGGGTGCTTCGACGGCGGCTGAGGAGGCAAAGGCAAAAGGGAGGGGGTGGTTGCCCGAAGGCAACCGAAAGGTTGTTTGTTCTCCGCGGTTTTTACACCCTCCCACAGTGGCCGCATAGGCCATGTGGGATCAAGTTTTTAAAAAAACTTATCCGCCTCCCAGAGTTTAAAACCGACGTATTCCTGATTTCTTTCATCAGGGTCTCCGGCTCCTGTGGTTGGTATGGTTCTTGCTTGGCGGCAGGTTATGGTTTCGAAACCCGTCGGGGAAATTTTGACGGAGATTTTTTTATTTTGACGCCCGAATGGTCGCATTGACGCCCGAATGGTCGCATTGACGCCCGAATGGTCGAAATGACGCCAGCCTGGTAGAATTGACGCCCGAAAGGGGTAAATGACGGCAGTGACACAGAATTGACGGCTGTTGACGCACACAAGGTGTCATTCACACCCAATGATGTCTTGAAGACTCCCATTTTTTCATTCTTTTGGGGTTTTCAGGTATTTTTTTTCACATTCTTATCTATTTTGCAAATTGAAGGGGGGATTTGACTTGATTTCACTTGCAAAATTATCAGATAAAGGGGGGAATGTGTAATAGGAGTTATAATTTGTGGGCATTTATGATTTTTTGCATTTAAATACACTATTTTCTTGCATTCACAATCATAAATTAAACTAAATATAAGACCCCAAATTTATACCCTATTTGTGCAATTTATTGCACAACAGCGTTCGGTATTTGAGATACCTCTGGTCCACACTTACAGGTAATGTTGTCGTGCTTTGGACTACTGTATTCGCCGCCTAATATAGCTGCAACAACGACGTCTGAGCTTGTTCTCTATAAATCGTCGGGGAGAAATAAGGCAAACTTGTTTTTTTTTCCACTTCATACCTACATCGTGATTGTTGTTAGGCGTAAATCCTGACGAAAGTTTTTTCCAAAGTGTTTAGGGGAAGTTACGCCCCACGCATGCGGAATAAAACTTTCTATGGTAGGTGTCATTAACAACACGATGCCCTTTCAGTATCGCCTATGTTCAATATATTGTGCTTCTCATATGTACTTATAGTCTCCCTCACGTAAGGGCGAGTACATATTGAGTAGTATACTGTTCATATATACCTATAGTTTCCCTCACGTAAGGGCGGGTATATGTTGAATGGTTACAATATAGAGATCTGGCAGGTATAAAGAAAGGGAGACCAATTGGTGATATAAGGAACCTTCATAATGGCCACCATTCATAAGTATCTCTCAGACTCACAATTGTTGAAAGGTCCTAACTTTGTTCCATGGAAGACAAAGATGAAAGCCATACTTCAGTTGGAAGATTTATGGGATGTCGTGACTGGCACTGAAACACGTCCTACATCATCAGGAACAGATCAAGATGCTTGGGATAAAAAAGACAAGAAGAGTTTTGTATTTATCTTACTTGCTACTACAGATGAGGTGCAGCCTCATATTTGTGATGCAAAAACCAGTAAGATAGCCTGGGATGCCCTGCTCACAGTTTTTGAAGGCAAGAATCAATCTTCTATCCTTCATCTTCAAACTCAACTACATAATCTCAGTATGAGTTCTGGAGAAACAGTTGACATATTCCTTTGCAGAGTAGCAGACTTGAAAGCAAAATTGAATGCTATGGGAAAACCTGTGGATGATGATGTCTTGAATTCTGTTATCTTGAGAGCATTACCAAGTTCCTACAAGATGTTGATCACTTCTCTCAATGTCTCTGGTAGACAAGTTTCTTTTGTGGAACTGGTAAACTTGCTTCAAACTGAAGAGGCAACTCAGGTCCAAAAAGATGATATGCCTGATAATGCTCTATCCACACAACAAAGTGGTAAAAAGCAAGGTCAGTTTCAAAAAGGAGGTGCTTCTTCCAAAGGCAAAGGGAAGCAATCTCAACAACAAGATACAAAATATTGCAAAATTTGTGACATGAATAACCATGACACCAACAGGTGTTGGTTTAAAAATAAGCAACCAAATGACAAAGGTTCACAGAAGAAGGGCAAGCACAAGAAAAAATACAATAAGCATAAGCAATCTAAAGGCCATGTTGCTTATGCTGAATCCAACTCTGACTCAAATTCTCCTGAGTCTGATTCAGATTCTGACTCTGAAAGAGCACACAAGGTGCTCATGACACATACTTCGTCTTCCCAGATAGATGTTGTATGGTATATTGACTCAGGAGCTAGCAAACACATGACTGGCGATAAATCCTGGTTTGATACTTTTGTGGCGAAAGAGGGCAAGCCAGTCACGATTGCTGACAATCAGGTATATCAAGTACAAGGAGAAGGAGATATTTTTGTGTCTCTTCCTGATGGTAAATGTCAGATTGAAAAGGTTCTCTATGTTCCTGGCTTAGCCAATAATTTGCTATCAGTTCCACAAATGTTGGATAGAAACATGGAAGTCATGTTTCGCATTGTCAATGGCAAGAAGAGATGTTTTATCACAAACAGTGGTAAACATGTTGCAACTGGCTCTTACAAACATGGCTTGTTTATTCTCGATGCTATTTCCACACCCCATGTTGCTTTGGCTGCAACTACAAAGGAGGCCACCTCCCTTTGGCATCGACGTTATGGTCATCTCAGTTCTGGATATTTGCTTGAATTACACAAATATGGGTTGGTGAAAGGTCTTCCACCTCTCTCATCTACCTTACCAGTTTGCTCGGATTGCTTAGCAGGGAAGCAACATCGAGTGCCTTTTGAAGCCAGCTCCTCCCGAGCTGAAAAACCTTTAGAGCTTGTCCATACCGATCTGTGTGGTCCTATGCCAACCAGCTATGGTGGGAAAAAATATTTTCAACTATTCGTTGATGATTACTCACGAAAAATGTGGGTTTTCTTTCTTCAGTTGAAATCAGAAGCGCTTCTCTACTTTCAACAGTTCAAGAAACTTGTTGAGAAGGAGTCGGGATGTTTGATCAAGACCCTCCGCTCAGATCGAGGGGGGGAATATACCTCTAAAGAGTTTTCAGAATTTCTTAAGGAACATGGGATCAAAAGACAATTGACTACAGCCTATACACCTCAGCAGAATGGAGTTGCAGAGAGAAGAAATCGTTCCATTATGGAAATGGTTCGATGTATGCTAAAAGGAGCACATCTTGAGGATCAATATTGGGCAGAAGCAGTAAATACAACATCATACCTTCTAAATAGAGCACCCACTAGAGCTCTACAAGGGAAGACCCCACAAGGAGCATGGAGTGATAAGAAACCTTCCATTGCTCATCTGAAAGTGTTTGGGTGTAAAGCATTCATGCACATTCCAAAACAGAAAAGGAGGAAGCTGGATGAGAAAACCCTGCAGTGTATCTTTCTTGGTTATGATGAGTACTCAAAAGGATATCGATTGATTGATCCTAAGACTAAGAAGACACATGTAAGTAGAGATGTTATATTTGATGAAACTCTCACATCAAAAAACACATCCACAACTGTATACCTAGATGAAGAAGAGCCTAAGAAGGAAGTCCAACTTCCACAGCAAAAACAAAAAATTCCAAAATGGTATACTAGCACTTTGAGAGATGCTAAGTTGAAATCCCTTCCAGATCTATCTCTTGATAGGCCATGTACTCGCAGTATGACTCAAAAGATGAGAGCAGAAGAATCTACTTCAGAGGTTGACGAACTTTGTCAACACTTTGATGATTTGTCAGTGGGTACAAAAAATGATAGAGAGGAAGAAAAGGATGGAGAAAAAATTTATATGTCTACATTGAATACAAACGAACCCACAACGGTTCAATCTGCACTTGATGAACCACAGTGGAAAGAGGCCATGGATGTAGAACATCAATCTCTCCTTAGAAATAATACTTGGAAATTAGTCGATCTGCCAAAAGGGAAGAAACCCATAGGCTGCAAATGGGTGTTCAAAGTGAAATATAAGGCAGATGGGTCTATTGATAAGCATAAAGCCCGGCTTGTTGCAAAGGGGTATGCTCAGAAAGAAGGCATAGATTATGAAGAGACTTTTGCCCCTACTGCAAAAATGACTACCATTCGTGTACTTTGTGCCATGGCAGCTCAGTTTGGGTGGAAATTACATCAGATGGATGTTAAAAGTGCTTTCTTGAATGGTGACTTACAAGAAGAAGTCTACATGACTCAACCAGAAGGATTTGTGGTCAAAGGGAAAGAACAAAAAGTATGTAAATTGATTAAATCCTTGTATGGGCTAAAACAAGCTCCTCGAGCTTGGTACATCAAGATAGACAGTCACCTTGTGCAGCATGGATTCGAAAGAAGTCCTTCAGATGCAAATCTCTATATCAAGAAAAATGGGTCTGATATAGTAATTCTTGTACTCTACGTAGATGATCTGATCATTACAGGAAGCTCAGAAAGTATGATTAGCTTAGTAAAAAAAGACTTGAAGCAATCATTTGAAATGACAGATCTAGGACTTCTGCACTATTGTCTTGGTTTAGAATTTACTCAAGAACAATTTCATATACGAGTAACACAAAAAAAATATGCCAAGACTTTAGTAGAAAAATATCGGATGACTAATTGTAAGTCCAAAGCAACTCCAATGGAGCAAGGACTTAAGTTATCTCGATATGATGAGTCACCTCAGGTAGATGGAACTCTCTATCGTCAGTTGATTGGGAGTCTCCTATATCTGACAAATACCAAGCCAGATCTCAGTTTTGTTGTGGGATATCTTTCAAGATTCATGCAAGAGCCTAAGATGAATCACTGGAAAGCAGCAAAAAGAGTTCTTCACTATGTTCATGGTAGTACAAATTATGGCCTGGAATATAGAAAGAATAATAAATTTTTCTTACTTGGATACACAGACTCAGATTATGCTGGATCTATTGATGATCGTAAATCCACTTCTGGATATGTTTTTCATCTCGGGTCTGGACCAATCTCATGGCACAGTAAGAAACAGCATGTGGTTGCTCTATCTTCAACGAAGCAGAATATCGTGCAGCCAATGAAGCGACTCGCGAGATAATGTGGTTAAGTCGCATTTTTACAAACATGGGCCTTCCAAAGAATCTTCCACTTCATTTGTTTTGCGACAATCAAGGTGTTTTGAATCTTGTAAAAAATCCAATTTTTCATGAACGTACCAAACATGTTGATACCAGATGTCATTTTATTCGGGATGAAGTTCCAAAGCACCATATACAACTCCACTACATTCCTACTGATGAGCAAGTTGCCGATATCTTTACCAAAGCACTTGGCCGTATCAAATATGAGAAATTTCGAGCAACTATTGGAATTTGCCAATAATGAAATAAGGGGGGATGTTAGCGCATATGACATATTGTATTTCATTATTCTAAAAATATTGCTCGTAGGCAATCTCCAAGTTAGGAAGTTAGGTTGATTAACCAATTCATCGGTTATCAACTGCTTTCAACTGTTTGTAAACTGTTTGTAAATCTTTATATTACAATCAATGAGAATGTATCCAATGCTTCGCAAGTTTCAATAGGCCGATCAGATCACAAACCCATTCTTTTGACTTGTGAGTTACCTAATAATGGTCATCCAAATCCATTTCACTTCTAATCTATGTGGCTCCAAGACCTTGATTTTTTCCAGATGGTTATGTTATGGTGGGATGAATCAAAATTTGAAGGATCATGTATGTATAGGTTTGTTCAAAAGTTAAAATATTTAAAGGATCAAATGAATATATGGAATGCCAAATATTTTGGTAACATTTTTAAAAAGAAGAAATAAATTGAATTCAAGCTCAAAAATTTACAAGAGATAGTAGACATTAATGAAATGGATTAAAATTCTTATGCGAAAGAAAAACAATTACTTTCTTATTATCATAACGCATTGAAAAAGGAGGAGTCATATTAGTTCCAAAAATCTAGAGAGAAATGGCTCAAGGAAGGAGATAGAAATACAAAACATTTTCATGCTACAACAAAAACAACTTTTCTTGTTCGTCATATAAAAAATAATATAACTTGAGATGGAAGAAATTTTGAGGATGAAGAAGATATAAGGAAGGAAACAATTAATTATTTCAAAAATATTTTGTTAGATTCTAGGCAAGATAAGAAGGCACGAGAAAAATTTCTACAAAATATTTCATCAATTACTACTCAGGAACAAAATGAAAGCTTGATGAAGAATATATCTATAGAGGAGTTCCATGAAGTAGTTTTCTCTTTCCATCCTAACAAGGCGCCTTGCCCTGATGGATTTCCTACAATTTTCTTTCATTTTTTTTGGTATTTATTGAAGAGTGGTATGTTAATTATAGTTGAAGCGGCCCAAAAAATGAAGGCCATAATAAGTGAAATCAATGCTACTTTTATTACTTTGGTTCCCAAGAAAGGCAACAAAATATTTTGATAATTTTCATCCAAAAAACTTTTATAATATTTTTTATAAGATAATTTAAAAATAATGACAAATAGGTTGAAGAGCATTCTAGGGTTTCTTATCTTATAAGAACAAGGTTGTTTTGTTCAAGGTAAAAAAATTCTTGATGGTATAATTATTGCACAAGAGGCCATACATTCTCTTCATTCCATTAAAAAACCAGGTATGTTTTTGAAATTAGATATGAACAAAACATATGATAGGGTTTCCTAAAATTTTCTACATGCTATTCTCAAAAAGTTTGGCTTTGATTATAGTTGGTATGAGTTGATTAACTGTTGTTATAGCACTACAAAATTTTCTATTTTGATTAATGGTTCTCCTTCTAGTTATTTCAAGTCATCTTGTGGACTTTTTGAAGGTGATCCACTTTCTCCTTATCTATTAATTATTATGGCGAAAGCACTAGGAAGAGTCTTTCCAAAGGTAAAATGGGAAAATCAAGGGTATTCAAGTTGCAAAAAATGGTTGCTCTGAATCTCATTTTCAATTTGTTGATGATACTTTGCTTTTGGATCATCCCTCGGTTAGTGAGGCCATGGAGTTTAAATCAATATTATCATGCTATGAGAAGGCTACTAGACAGTTGTTTAAATATTACAAAATCCAATATTTTTTTATTATTACTGCCCTAGATTTACAACAAATTATTGTGAACATTTTACGGGTTAAAATTGAAAAATTTCCATCAACCTACTTAGGTATTCCTTTGTTTGATAAAGGAAATAAAAATGAGCTTTGGATCTCTTTTGGATAGAATGAAATATTGCTTGGTAGGTTCGGAAGGTAAGTTCTTAACCATGGCAAGAAGGCTACAACTCATAAAGACTACATTGCAATATATTCCTATTCATATGACGTCACTTTCAAGACTACCAACAGGTAAATTGATAAAATCCAAAGAGACCTTCTATGGAAAGGTTGTGAGGAAAAATTAAGGTTTCCTTTTTATAAGTGGGATAGGGTTTACAAAGGAAAGAACATTGGAGGAGCAATCTTACGTAATTGCAGACTTATGAATTTGACATTAGGAGCAAATCTTGGGTGGAGATTATTTAGATATCAAGGAAAGAATTAGGTAAAAATATTACTTCAATCCCTGTGAGTGTGGTCTACTAGCAAGGATGCCACTTGTATTATTGGTGATGTGACCCGGTTTCAATCCCCATGGTGGATGTGTATAAGAAGTATTTACTCAAAAAAATTTACTTCAAAAATATATTGGTTCTCTTGATGCAATGAAATTATTTAGGAAAAAAAACTCTACCCAAAGGATCATCAACAATGAACTTCATATCAGAGAGTTTGCAATTAATAAAGAAACATATTATATGGTCGATCAATGAGGGGAGTTATGCAATTTTTTTTTTGGATGAAAAAGCCATTATATTAATAAAATAATGTTTAATCATACAAAAAAGGGTGGGTGGGATTAGCAAATTTGTGAGTTATGCAAATTTTTTATTTTATGCTTGGTTGAAGACTTATCCTCTTATCTCTGATTCAAAATGGCAACCATTGGCTCAAGCATGCCTAGCATATAAAGGTCTAAAGATGAAAGACTATATTATTATGAGAAAAAACTCTATATCATGAATTTATTTTAGTAACCTAGTTGAAAGAGAAGAACTTAAACAAATTGTAGATGAACTTAAAAAAATGCTTCGAGATTTTTATTTATTAATTTTTACATGAAAGGATGAGTTGGTTTAAAATTTATCAAATAATGGTGTATACTCAGTCAATTTGGGATATGAGGATTTAGAATAATCAAAATTTTCTTCTCCCAAAGATTTCCTTGGAAGAATGTTTTTCTTTAGAGACTCTCCTTAAGGCCTCAACATTTCTTTGGTTAGCAGTTCAAAGTAAGATTCTTATAGGAAATAATCTACAAAGAAGAGGATTTTATGGACCCTTAAAATGTGCTTTGTGTGAGAAGTATTTAGAAACATCATACCATTTACTTCTTTATTGTCCATTTGATCACACCATTTGGGATTATTTTTTAAAATATGAAATTGTATTAGGCAGTTCCATCAACATCGAAAGAGTTGATAAAATATTGGATAAATTATATCAAAGCTAAAACATTATGCACTCTTTAGAGGATTGACCCTACCATTATTTGTTGGAATTTATGGCTTGAAAGGAATAACAAATTCTTTAAAAATAAATCTTAAAATCATGCCAAATTTTGGATCTGCATTATTGCCTCTCTTGTAGAATGTCTACAAATATGGTGCTCATAACGAGAAGTATCAATTTCAAAAAAAATGTTCTAATAACTTGGCTGCAGGATTTGAACATACATGGAAGAATCATTTGCGACAACGAAATTAAAACAAAGGATCTGCTTCAATCTATGGTAAAATGAAAATTTCAAAAAATTAGGTATATAAAAATTAATTTTGATGGTGCTTCCAAAGGAAATCCTAGAAAAGCTGGTGGAGGTGGTGCTTTTAGAAGTAGTGAAGGAAAAATTCTCCTCACTTATTGAGAATTATATGGAACTTCAACTAACAACTATGGAGAGGCTAGGACACTTCTTACAGGGATTAATAATGCAATAGAAAAATGATGGAAATATATTTCAATTTAGGGGGACTCACATATTATCATCAATGCTATTAATAAAAATAGACGTGGAGACTGGATACAAAATAATATTATTATTGATTTTCATCGTCTATTACTACAGGTAATCTCTTGGCAGTGTGAACATATTTATAGGAAAGGAAACTGGGTAGCAGATATATTAGCGAATTGTGGTGTTGATCTTCATCCTGGTGAAATTAAAATTTTAGAAGACAACTGGCCAAATGAGATTTTATGTCTTAATCAAAATGATGTCAAGGAGCTGATTGTGAAAACATAGCACTTTAAGGAAGTTGAAGAATATATTTAAGAAAAAAAATAAATGAAAAAATTATGATAAAAATGTTTACTGCAACAAATGTAATATTTTCATATTTTGATGGAAATGACCCCAATAAAAATCACATATAACTTATTAGAAAAAAAAAATGTTATTTAATTTTAAAAACTACCATTGAGCATGCCTACCCATAATATATTGTTATATATAAAAACTTAATAAATATTATTATAATTACTATATATTACATACTCATCAATTAATCATAAGTACAAATTTTCAATAATAGTGTATAAATTGGTTCAGTGTCATTTTAAGTATCACTAAAATAAATTAGCATTTGAAAAATTATGTGTTATATCTATGTTTATTGTTGTCAAGTGTACACTATTTCATTACATTATGATATACATATTTAATTATAAAACTTATGAATGTAGTTAAACATATATCCTTTTGGATATGTATTCATTTTCAAGCTAATCTTGTGAGACATGTTCATGTTAGTAGATGTTTTTTTATTGTTTATGACATGGGCATAAAGTGTGCTATGTTGTTTAGAGTTTATTTTGTATGTAAGTTTTTTTTAAACAAGTTTATTCACATACACATACACATCTAGTTGTGGTTTGAAGTTAGATTTCTTGAAAAGAGCCCAAAGCCTTAACTACTACAATGTTCCACAAATATTTGAATGCAAGTTATTATTGTACAAGATTGGTTCATAATTTATTGTTTTGAGAAACAATAAAATATTTTATTATTTTAAACTATTTTACTCATTATCCATTTATTTTATATTTTTAATTGGTTTTATGGGATTAATATAATACCCACTTTAATTATATCATGAATATGTTATGATGATATTTAAATTAACTACATAGTGGTATTATAACAACTTGTATTATTATGATATGGTGTTGTCACCATTGAATGCAGAAGCCTCAACACAGGTGAATTGAGTGCACAAGACATACATGCAATGGATAGGAGAAATTAGCAAGGGCCTACGGGCCCATGGAGGAGTCAAAACATGGGAAAACCATAGGATGATGGTGGGATGATGGGAGGAGAAACTAGCACAAAAACTCTTTTTGCTAAGCAATTTCAAATACAACCAAAAGAGGATGGAAATAATGCCAATCTTATGTAGTTAGATCATTAGTATCCAAGGAAAGTGATTACAAACCAACAAGACCATTTATGCATAAAGGATCACAACAATTTTTAGTTTACAACACAATCCAGTGGGGAAAAGTCCCAACCAACAAAGAAACAACCCCAAGGGTAGAAGAGACCAAGGACCTAGATCCAAGGAGTAGATCAAAGGAAAAGGGAATTTGTACAAAAAACCCAAATGGTAGCAAATCTCTCCAAACCTGATATCCAATCTCACTCAAAAGGACTAGCCATAGTAACACCTATGAAAGAGAAATATAATGGGGAGATACCCAAAAAATGAGCTTCAAAGATGCCCTTCAAGGAGGCCAAGCCCAGGAAAGAGGTATTAACAATCCAAGAATACCAAGAAGAACATTGAGGATGCCAAAGGTGGATCCAAGGAAAATAGAAGCAAGATGCATGAGAGCAATAGATGGGTCCCGATAGTAAAATTGGAACCAGTCAATATTTAAGATGGCATAGATGCCATGGAAATAATGAGTCTAATTTGTTGATTTACGAGTTTTCGTCTGATCTTACTAGTGTTCAATCAATGAGCTACCAAACAATGGAGAAATAAAGGCGAGTTTCAAATTTTTGATTATAGTAATGGGTATGTTTTAATCATGTTTGCTACAAAATAGGATAGAGAAGACATATTTCAAGGAAGGCCATGGTTCTTTGGCAAATCAGGGCTCTTCATGAAGCCCTATCTATTAGGACTCCATCCTAACATTATTTTTGTAATACTCATATGATTATGTAATGATCCCCTTCCAATGTGGGGATCCCTTTATAATATTATTTTTGTAATACTTTGTAACAATATGTGGCAAGTAAGGTGCCTAGACAAGGGGGACCATTTCATGTAATAATTATCAAGAATGTGACCAATGTATTCTAGCTCAAGTGGTATTTTTCATGTAAGCCAACTCTTGAGCATTAGGTTAGGGTTGCATGAAGTGTATCTTTAAAAAACATGGGTCTATGAACAAATGTATCTTTTTGCAAATTAATGAAAGTATTGAAGGAGGTTTCCCCCTTGAAGATGCCTGCAATTATTGTGTGATATTGTTTTATTTTTGCACTTAATTTCCATATTGCAATTTTTTATGTTTCAAGTATTTATGTTTATTTGCAATATATGTGCGAGTTAGTTTATTTTTAATAATATATTCCTAAAAAGTGATATCAGAGTGCTTTTTAGGGCTACATTATGTTGTAACTGTGACAGTTCTTGTCTTTCGATTACAATTATTAGGTATAATTTTCTTGTGTTTTCCATTTTTTGCTTGTCCTTTATCTTAAAACAAACCCAACAAAAACAATCTTTTTTTGTAATAGTTTATTAGGTTATAAAACCTGTGCTAGGGGGTTTTAAAATATCATAGAGGACTTGTCGTTATTGGCTAAGCTAGATTGCTTATAAAGTGTCTAGTGAAGTGAGAGACGATTAGGCTCTAATATCTAGGCCTCAGATAACAGCCATCTACGAAATTGAGCTCCCATGTATCTTTGGGTATATCAAGAGACCACCTAGGATTAGAAACGTTTAGCCCTATAAAGTATTTTTGACCTTGTATTCTCCATAGTACACCGAACACAACATCCAAAAATATTATCCTCATGTACTGTTAGAGATGCAGGTAGTGTGCTCAAGGGTATGTGTGGAATACTCCTTTAGTAGTGGCCTAAAATATTGGTTAGAGCACTATCATTTGTCACTGCGGTATAACAGAGGGCCTATGGGTATTACATACATCTTGGCTTAACATACCTTGGTTTTGTAAAAATTTAACCTGCAAAAAAAAATCTTCCTATTCTATTGATAGTTTAACCTGCAACCAAAAACCTTCCCATAAAAATTGAGCATACAAAGAAGACTTCTCGATCACAATAATATTGTTTGAAATGGAGGAATAAGTTGAAAATCATAAAAAAAATAATCAAGACAAAGTCTGCAAATGTCAGTAACATTCATGAATCACTTTAGTCTGAGAGCAGTAACAATCATGTCAGGGTTGTTAGTTGTTAGTAATAATTGTATGTGATAGTAAAAAATTATTGTAGGTAGAGCATTGTCAATGACAGTTAGAACAAACAATTGTCAGTACAGGGAACCATAGTGTCAGTAACTGAACAATGTTAGTCAGAACTAGTGCAAATACAATGTTAGTAACTAACAATGCAAGGAAAGTGTTATAAGGGGTTGGCCAACAAAATACTAATTTTTAAACTAAGCCCCTAGGAGGAAAACCGACCACACCAGCAATCTCAACAATAAAATAGATTAAAAAGGGGGTGCTCAAAACTAGTATTTTAGGGTATAGGTCATTGTGATCTTCTTTTTGAGCTGATCATTTTGATATATAGCATCCAAGCACTTTTTTTGGTTCCTTACTAAAAATAGTAACTCTTGGAATCATATTTCTATTTTTAGTAAGTCATTAGTAGTTGTTCAAATCACACCAAAATGGCTAGTGGCATTCATGGATATCAAAAGGAGGTAGAACAAGCCCACTCTTTGAAGCAAGTAAATACCACAGTTAGTACCCTTGTCGATGCAATTTTGGGTGTGCAAGAAGACATACAACATTTGAGAAGTGACCATTTTAGCTCCAAAGGTAACTTTGAAGAACACTTCTTAGAGTTTGATGCGCTGCTTAAGGATGACCCAAAGGTATTTGAGCTCCATGAAAAAGGACCCCATAGGGACAAGGAAGGCTCTCACACTCTTTTTGACTAAGATGCTCACTTTAATATGCCTAAATTAAACTTTCCTAAGTTCTAAATAAAGGATGCAGATGATTGGTTGTGTCATGTGGATCAGTTTTTCAAACTTCACAATGTTCCTAAATATTTATGGATCACTATGTCATCTTTCAAAATTTGAATCTAAAGTTTTACAGTGGTATCGGTTGTTACAAAACATATTTCCTAACCCTTCTTGGAAAGTTTTTGAGTCTTAATTACTCACTCATTTTGGCCCTAGTGAGTATGAGAACTTCATAGGAGCATTAACCAAACTAAGACAAACCTCTATAGTTCATGACTATCAAAATTGATTTGAGAAACTGGCTAACAAGACCAAGGGGTTGAATGAAGGATTTTTTTTGGGGTTATTTTGGCAATGGCTTGAAGGATTATCTCAAGGTCGGGGTCAAGATGTTCAAACCATAAACTATGATGCAGGCCATAAGCTTGGTGCAGTTGGCCAAAGAAAAATCTTCAGCTTAAAGGAGACCATCTAAATTTCCATAAGCCAAACCCTCATTTCCTTCTAAGTTCACATCCAATACTAAAAGTAAATCTACCCCTACAATAATTTGATTGTCGAAGAGATGGATGCCCAATGCACCAAAGGCATCCAAAAGAAGCTATTCTTGATTGATTTAGAGGAGTCAACAAGCAATGAAGAACTTGAGGTTAAAGCAAAAACATCAGAGGAACCGCCACAATATGAGGGTGAGACACAAGAAGAGCTGCAATAAAAAACTTTTGCTCATGCTCTTGTAGGGATTACTACTCCATAGACCATGAAAGTCAGGCTTTTTCAAAGGTCAACGCATTACAATCCTTGTTTATTTAGAAACACACAACTTTATTGATCCTTGAATAGCTAAGCAAGCCAATTATTACATATATACATGCATATCCTTTATGGTTATGATGGCAAATGGAGGGACCTAGCCTTACAAATTCAAATGCCACAATGTTAAGTTGAAAATAGGGGACTATGAGCTCAAAACGGATATGTTTTCTCTCCAACTAGGGGGATGTGATATGGTGCTCGATACTCAATGTTTAGGTACTTTGGAAACCATCGCCTAAAATTTTATAGAGTTGTGGATGTAGTTTTCATAGAATGGTAGGTCTTACACTCTTTGTGGCTCACAAGTAGGACCTTCTTAGATTATTAGTTCAAACCATATGGAGAAGTTGTCTAAAAAATATTCTCATAGGGTAATCGCTTAGATATTTGTAATCCAACCAACCACATCAATATATTACATAATTCTTGAAGATTTACAGCTGCATGATGCAGTTTTTGCATAACTGACAAAATTACCACCTCGGCACTCCCATGATCATTCCATCCATTGGTGTTCAATAGTGTGTCACCTAACATTAGGCCTTATTGATACCTCCTTGCCCTTAAGTCAAAAATCAAGAAATTAGTACAAGAATTGTTAAAATCTAAATTCATTTGGCCAGGTAACAGTCCTTACTCTTCTCTAGTCCTATGGGTTCAAAATAAATATGGGTATTGGCAGTTATGTCTATATTTTTGTAAGCTCAATAAGCTTACCATTAAGGATAAATTTCCTATTCCTATGGTAGATGAATTATTGGATGAGTTGCATGGTGCTATGTTTTTCTCCAAGTTAAATATTCGCTCAGGTTATCATCAGATATGGCTCAAGGAGGAGGATATCCCCAAAATCAACCACATTCCACACTCATGAGGGCCACTATGAATTTTTGGTTATGCCATTTAGTTTGAAAAATGCACCTATCACATTTTAGAGCCTCGTGAACAACATTTTTTACCCATTCTTGTGTAAATTCATTTTAGTCTTCTTTGATGATATTTTAGTTTATAGTCGCTCGTGGGATGAGCACCTCATCCATGTGGAGCAGACTTTACAACTTTTGGCACAACATCAACTTTATGGTAAGAGGTCCAAGTGTTCTTTTGGTTTGATCAAATTTGAGTATTTGGACACATTATCACCAAATATGGAGTTAAATTTAACCCTAAGAAGATTCAAGCCATTCAAGACTAGCCAAAGTCCCACACTCTTAATGACCTTTGTGGATTTTTTAGACTCACGGACTATTATCACAAATTTATTTGCAATTATGGAAAAAATATTGCTCCTTTAACAACCATGTTAAAAAATAATTTCTTTACTTGGATAGGTCTAGCTGAGTAGACTTTCCTTGATTTAAAGCATGCTATGACAATTGCTCCAGTATTAGCAATGTCCAATTTATCCAAACCCTTTGTAATTGAAAGTGGTGCTTTAGGCAATGGTATTGGAGTTGTGTTAATGCAAGAAGGATGCCCTTTGGCCTTCACTAGTAAAGCTCTTTCAAGCCAAAATTTAGGTAAATCAACTTATGCAAAGGAGATGCTTGCAATTGTGCATGTGGTTACTCACTAGCGACCTTATCTCATTGGGCATAATTTTTCCATTAAAACAAATCACCAAAGTCTCAAGTACTTCATAGAGCAACGAGTCGCCACTCCTAAAAAACAAAAGTAGGCCTCTAAACTCATGGGCTATGATTATGATATTACCTATAAAAATACAAGGAGAACATTATGGTGGATGACTTCTCTCACCAATTTGAGGGTCAAAGTATGTCATGTGCCATTTATTTGTCCATAAATTAATGGATAAATTATCTCTATGAGGATGTGCTTAAGGAATTAGGATTGCAAACTTTTATTACCACACTTCAAACAACACCTACCTCATGTACAAGATACATTTGGGATAGGCAAGATTTATGATACCTCCAACACCTTGTTATTCCCTACACTTCTCAACTCTGAGAACTCATCTTGAAGGAGATGCATGCTACACCCACTACAAGTCATTTTGGGTTCCTCAAGACCTATTAAAGGATTAAGCGTATATTTTTCTAGAAGGGTATAAATAAAGACATACAAAATTTTGTGGCAGAGTCTAGCATATTCCAGCAGATGAAATGCGAAATAATGCGTTCCCCGAGAACTTTTCAACCCTTGTATATTATCAAACAAGTCTGGATAAATATTTCCATACACTTAATTGAAATATTACCTAATTCCAAAGGTAAATCAATTATTTACATGTATCATCTCACAAAGTATGCTCATTTTTGTTCTCTCTCCCATCCTTACATGATCTTAGTAGTTGTCCAATTTTTTTTAGATTCTATTTTTTGCCTTTATGGCATACCTACATCCATTGTGTTCGATCATGATCCTACCTTCACTAGTAATTTTTGGCAAGAATTGTTTAAGTTGTAGGGAACTTAGCTCAAAATAAACTCAACATATCATTTGTAAATGAATTTTCAAACCGTGATTATCAAAAAATATTTGGAAATCTACCTTTGTTGCTTTACCTCTGATCATCTTACATAGTGGGCGAAGTGACTTCCCTTGGCCGAGTGGTGGTATAACACTTCCTATAACATTATGACCAAGGTCACTTATTTTGAAGAAGTATATGGCTAGCCTCCATCAACACCCTCCTCCTACATTCTAGGCAGCTCTAAGGTCCATGCAGTTGACACTACACTCCACCAGCATACTAAAGTCCTATGTCAATTGAAGCTGAATTTGAAATTGGACTAGAATCAGATGCACCAAAAAGTTGATCAACACCATTCTAAGCACAACTTTGAGGTCAAAAATATAGTTTTCCTTTGCTTTGAGTCGTATAAGCAGTCATCACTTCAGCTTTGTAGGTGCTAAAAACTTGCTACCAAATACTATGGCCTCTACCAGGTCTTACAATGGATTGGTGTAATGGCCTACAAATTGGCCCTACCATCTACATCCATGCTTCACCCTATATTTCATGTATCCTCTCTCAATACTATTATGGGAAATCGGGTATAGGTTCAATATGATTTACTTGGACTAGATAAAGTAGGTTCTATCTTTCTCAAGCTCGAATAACTGTTGGATTGTAGGTCACACACTCTTTGCAATCGGGTAATCATTGAGGTTCTTGTGCAATGGTGTGTACTACAACTAGAAGATGCTACGTGGGAGTCTCTCCAACAACTACAACATCAGTTTTCTCATCTACAACTTTGAGGACAAAGCTTTTTGAAGGTGAAAGGCATATTAGGACCCCATCCTAACATTATTTTTGTAATACTCGTATGATTATGTAATGATCCCCTTCCAACATGGGATTCCTTTATAATGTTATTTTTATAGTACTTTGTAATGGTATGTGGTAAGTAAGGCACCTAGACAAGTGGGGCCATTTCATGTAACCGTTATCAAGAATATAACCGATGTTTGGTAGAAGATTCTAGCTCGAGTGACATTTTACATGTAAGCCAACTCTTGAGAATTAGGTTAGGGTTGCATGAAGTGTATATTTAAAAGACATGGGTCTATGAATGAATGTATATTTTTGCAAATTAATGAAAGTATTGAAGGAGGTTTCCCCCTCGAAGAGGCCTACGATTTTGTGTTATTGTGTGAGATTATTGTTTTTATGCACTTAATTTTTGTATTATAATAGTTTATGTTTCAAGTATTTATGTTTATTTGCAATATGTGTGAGTGAGTTTACTTTTAATAGTAGGTTCCTAACACTATCATACAAAATTTAAACTAGAGGAGAAAATACCCTTAACTAGACCTATTTGGGTTAGGATTTTTGTTCTGCTAGCAAAATTTTAGAACTTGCAAGTCTTGGCTATAATTGGTAACACCTTAGGCACTTTCATGATGATAGTTGAAAATGCTAAAAAAAATGAACATTTTATTTATGCACAAATCTATGTGTTGATAGATTTTGACAAACCCCTCCTAGAAAAAATGTCACATTACAATTTGGGACTATGAGAATGTTTTCTTTCGATGCAAAATTTACCATGAATATGGCCATCTAGCTAAGGATTTCCCACATAAATTTTAGGAGCAAAAGAAAGAATATAAGGAACATGAGGGATTCCAAATGTCAAAGAAAAAACACACAAAGAAAACATGTAACTAAGGAGAAGGAAGTGCTTTCCACAAACATGTTTGGAATCCTAGACATGGATGACCTCCTAGATGAAGAAGAATATGGAAATAAAATAGAAATTTTGGAAACACAATTTTAGGAAGTACAAGGAGAAAAAAATATGCAAGAAGTCAAAATATCAACAAAGAAAACATTGATGGGGCAAAGCAGTAACAAGGGAGAATTAAACCAGATGACAATGAACTATCACAAAAAAAACAAAGAAGAAAAAAAATCAATAGAAAATTTACTTTTTTAGATGAAACCACCAATAATACATTGGTACCTTATGCATAGGCATCAAAATCTACAGGGGTTAACCAAGAACTTAGGAAAAATATGAAGGTGGAAATGAATCAGAAGGTGGGAAGAAAGTCCAACCAACATCACATGGCGAAGGAAGGTCAATAATTAATTGACGAAGGTAAGGTTATGACACTTACCCATATTTTTAACCCTTGTTACTGATGAAATTCATTACATGTAATATTAGATGATTGAAAGGAAGTCCTTTTAAACAAAATGAAATAGAAATAATGATTTAGATAAATCGACCACAAACGGTCTTCCTGCAAGAGACAAAAGGTATATTTTGAGAAAATGGATATAATAAAAATAAGGATATGGAAATCTAGTAAAGTAGTATCCTTGGGTTCCCAAGGAGCTTCAGGACGAGTTACATGCTTGTGAAACCCCAAAGAATTAGTGGTACACTATACAATTAGTAGTAAAGAATTGATTGGCGTGGTAGAAAAAAAAGATAATATGACCAAAAAATTCTCTATCTGAATGTATATGACCCAAGCACCATTGAAGAAAAGAGAAAATTATGGAGGGACATTGTGTAATGACCCCATTTTGATAAGAATTTTCCTTGTTTGATTTATGAACTAATGTATTGATATTTAATTTATGAGCCTATTTTATTCTATCAAGATGAATTAAAAGTTATACTTTATGCTTTCTAAAGTTAGATTATGCTATTTTTAGAATATGGTATTATTGATGAATTTTATGGTTGCAATACCAGGTACTCTCATGGGTGGATTGGTATGAGACAACCACTAAATTTGAGAGCAACGATAAATGGGAGATGATGGATTATTTTCAATTGATAGCCCATAGAGGTAAAACAATCATGTAGAAGCATTTGCATGTATGTATGTATGATTAAATACATAATTGAGTAAGGAGGTTGTTATAAAAGCAAAAGAGCCCTTAATCATGTGCTTAGGGGTCATTCTTATGTGGTGGATAACCTTGTAGTTATCATAATACCTTCTGCTTAGGGAATAAATTTGCATGTGCATAATCTTGCTTTTGATGATTGCATCTTAGTTCAGGCAAGGACAACCTTTGGCAAGACCCCTTGTATTACTTATGCTCTTAATTTATTATGAGGATGCATTAATAGTTGTGTTCAAAGTTTAGATTTAATTGATTAATTTTGACAAGTAGATATTGATATTATTAATATTTTGATTATTTTAAACAGTAATGATTAATATTAATCAGTTAATACCATTAAAATGGTAAAGATTTATTTACTAATATCCTTAGTAAATTCAATATTAGCATCCTTAAGATAATACTTAGAAAGTGAGAGGCTCATTTGATCATTATTATTTAAAGCACATTTTTTTTTCTAATTATTGAAGAGTGTTGAAATATGAGTGGAATATTTATAACATATGGGGGAATTCAAGAAATCAATCATCCTTTGATTTTCCTATTACTCCAAAGGCTATTTGGTACCGGGTGGGTTGCCAAAATGAAGGGGAGGAATTGGAGCTATCTAGAAGGATATTTTTTTGGGCATGGAAGTCATAGTGCTTTAGAGAGATATCAACCTATTTTGGTGTTCAACCTTTGCGGGTAAGATCAGTAGAATGTGATTTTTTTCTAATTTGTCCTCCTAGTTGAATGTTTTAATTTTGTGATTGAATGTTTCTAATGAAGCTAGAATGTTTGAATATTATTTTTGTAGTAAACTACTTTAGTTTGTATCTCTATCTTCTTGTTAAGTTGAATGCTTATTTTTATATTCCTTAGTTTGCAGTAGTGTATTTTATGGGTGTATGATTGCTTGATGTTTGACTCTGCTTGGTTGTTTTTAAATCCCTATTTATGCTTTCATTTTTGGGTTAGTTACCAAAATTTTTAAAACTAAACTTTATTGTTCTAGGTATGTGTTACTTGTTAGTACTTACCTTGGAGACTAATGATTTTTTAATCAAACCAATCAAGGGTTTTTAGGTCAAGAAAGCTAGTTGAGCTTGGAGGTCTACTTTTTTCTTTTTGAATAAATGATTTGAGTTCATTAAGCTTATTACCTTTGAGAAAGGAACCTTGTACAATGATGTTGAAACTATTTTGTATTCTCTTACCTTCTTTCTAGGAAGTATGTTTGAAGCTTTTAAGTTTAAGTTTTTTATTGAGCATAGTCTAGGAGAAATCCAATATCGTACAAACATTGATAGACCTCTTTCATTTTCATTTTTGTTCTCTTAAATTACTTCAAATTTATGTTACCTTCCACAAACATCAAGTGGTGATCAGTCCAACCTTGTTTTGAATGCCTAATTAGTCCTTGTTGCTTTTGGCTTGTTATGGTATAGTTTCTTTCCTTAACGTTGAAGGTAAATTAAAAATTAAAACATTATTTGGTTTAAAATGTTATTAGATTCATTTTATTATTAAGCGACTCTTGTTAGGTAAAGTCAATATAAATAAAGACTTTCCAAGTTCCTTTTAGGTTACACAAATGAGAGTTTCCAGAAAAGAAATTTATTACATAGTGGCCTAGTTAGTATTGATTAAATAATAAGGTTGGCTAATAATTATTATTGTCATAGTTTTTCATTTTAAATAAATATAGATGGGTCTATCAGGAGAATAACAAACCTATGATTTAGAAGATCATAAGATTTTAATTGGAGATAAAGTATTTCTATTCATTTCTATTTTTTTAGGAAAAGAGGAAAACTATTATTTATTTTCAAAGGTTGAATAGTAAAATTTAACCAAGGGATTAACTTGGTTAAATATCCATGAATAAATGAGAGAAATATGGAATTTTCTCATTTATATTTAATAAACATTGGAAAATGTTTTGTGGTCTATTTTGAGAACTGAGATCATGTATTTTTGTTGAATGTTTTTTAATTTCATAATGCATGTTAGGCTTGCATATTCATTTAAAGAGTTGTCCTAATCTCTTTATTATGGTTCAAAGCCTCAATGGAGAAGAATTATCATGTAGAAGACTTTGAGAAGAAAGATGTGTTTAATGATCATTCTAAAATATTGTATTTGAATATTGTAATAGGGAACGAGAAGTATTGAAAGTATCATGGATAAAGTTATGTTATGATTTTCAAATATTCTTTTAAACACTCTTGTTAAACTACCATGAAACTTGTTCAAAAGATGGGTGTTTATTTTACAATATGTTGATAATAGCAAAATGGATAAATTGTATTTATTGAAGAGAATGATGGTCTAATATGGAAAGTAACTAATTAAATATGGTTATGATCATTCTAGATGTTGAATTACTTTCTTTTATGTAAAAATAAATAAATACCGAATTCTAATGTTATGTTTGAAAGAAGTATCTAATCACTTTAGTTTTGTCAATATGAAATATGGATGTTAGTATTGAAATTTTTAGAAATGATAGCACTATTTTCTTTTATGATGAATTAGGCAAAAATATTGTTTAGGATCCTTGGTAGAGAAGGGAGTGGTTTTCTTCTTGGGCATGAATGCTAGAGCTATATTAGTAATCCATAGAGTCAAGTTGTATCTAATACTAGTTAAGTTGTGGGGAGACAATTCAACTAGGTAATTGTGAATTATACACCCTAGCAGTGAGGCTTGAAAGATATATCCTATAAGTGAGGCTTAGATGATATACCCCAATTGTGAGGCTTGGGTGGTATTAGTGGTGAGGCTTGAACGATTCCTAATGGTGAGGCTTGATAATATTAATGGTGGATTGGTATAGGATAATTCATAGGATCATTCATAGACAATATAGTGGTGGTACCTTACGAGTAGGCAAGTGTGACCATGATCATTACCAAGTGAGTGGTAATGGTCTTAGTTAGTTTCATGGGTAGATGGAACTAACTAATCACTAAGGCATCATGCCATAATAATCCTACATATATGGGGGTATGTAGGGTTAGGGAATATGCATCACCTTTAAGTGTTATGGGCCTTAAAGGGTAATCCCTATGTCATGGTCAAGTTATCTCATACAAGGTAGTGTATGGAAAATGGGGGACCAGTGATTGCATATTTTCTAATGGTGAGATTAGAAAAGTGAACCCTAGGAAATTATGAGAAGTTGGCCACTCTTGTCCACTTGAGTTTCATTTGCAATGACAATGAAATCGAGATGGTTATGCCTTAATATTGATGAAAAATGTTGTGCCTCCTTGTAAGTTAATCCTTGTAAAAAATAAAAAATAGCCCTCTCCCTTGGGTCGAGTTTATGGGTCATTACAATTGGTATCAGAGCCTAGGTCTAGGTCATAGGACTTATTGATTCCCTAAAAATAACTAGGTTGAACTTGACTTGATATGTTAATGCTAAGAAGGCTACAAATTTTCTTGGGACCTTAAGTTGATTCGAGACAGGTGGATATTGCACGTTGTCTTGAATGGTCAAACCAAGGTGTAAAAATCTTAGAATATACAACTTCTTATTGAGTATTATTACTTATCCAACTCCTTTTTATGGCTAGGAAATGACACCTATTTTGAAAGGAGGATCTTCCAAGAAGTTAGGCTCAGCTATGTAGGAAGAAGCTACAACTTGTCCCTAGAAGAAATCTGGAAGTTTAGGAAATTCCAACAAGAGGATGATAAACCTTACATTAATAGTTAAGTTTCTAAAAGAGTATATGAAGCAACAACAAAAAAATGTTGTAAATAATTGTGAACTAGGAATTCAATAATAGGAACTTAGAGGGTAGACAGGAAGAAAATCTTGCCATAGGAGTCCAAAAGGGTAAAGCTCAGATTGAGGCTGAGCTTGCCAAGGACTTAAAGAATGTTAGGGTAACCAGATTTAGTGGAAAATAAGAGGGTGATGCAACAAAATATTGGTTGAATGAATTAGAAACTTACTTTTCCATGAAAAACTACTCGTCTAAAACACAAAATGTTTGGGAAAGCCTTCATCTACAAGAGGTTACCTTGGAATGTGGAATACATTCAAGGTGGGTAGAGGAATACAAGCAGTGGATTTGAAATGAAAATATTTTGTAAGGGAATTCAAGAAAATATTCATAATTGATCAATTCTATGTAGAGAAATTTGAGGAATTTTCTACACTTCAACAAGGTACCTTGATTGTGAAAAATTATTATCAAAAAGTCATCAAAATTTTGAAATACATTCCTAAATATGAGATGAAGGAACATTTGAAGGTGTAAAATTTTGTCTTGGGAGTAGATCCTAGGATCTGCACAATAATCAATTTGTAAAATGTAGCAAGAATCAATGCTATGTGCTTAAGCGCAACCACATGAAACAAGAAAAATGAGGAGAAGATTTTTGAAAATGGAGAGAATGAAAAATCACATCTCTCCCTTTGTGTTATGGAATTATATATTGATAAAAATGATATTAGGGTTAGGGTTCCCAAATCCATATTACATGAAATTTAAGTGAACATGAAATGACATTACACATTAAAATAACCTATTCTGATGAGGTCTTATAAAAGTCTCATAACAACTAATTAGTAACCTAACTAATAAACATGACCTTATAGCATTAACATGTCTTCAATACCCCCTTAATGATAGAAGCTCATTTTATTTCAGTAGATGAGTGGCTCAGGTGGCTCTTTGTGTAGCCGATTAGCCAATTATCCATGAAATACAACTCCAATCTACTGGGTCTCCATACACCGTTTGGTCATCCCCCATACCCTTTTAGGTTTTCATAGGTTTTGGTTTTCCAAAATTAGTATAACCTTAATTCTTTCATGCCCACATGGGTTTTTCATGAATGAAAAAGAAAGCAAATACCAACCAATATTTTCTACCCACATGAAGGTGGTTTTATGAATAAGCATTAGCCTTGTTGGTCCTGTTGCATCTCCATTATTAGGGAGAGATGAAGGCTCTCGAGCCTATTTATTGTCTAAACTATTCAAAATTTACCCTCTTGAGTGGCTTGGTGAAGATGTCAACAATTTTATCTAGATAGTAGTGCATTTGTATTGTGCCATCTTGAACAATTACTCGGATCCTATGGACTTTTGTACTAATGTGTTTGGTTCTATCATGAAACACATGATTCTTTTCCATGTGGATTGTTGATTGATTATCCACATGTAGTCTTGTAAGACCTTTTTGAGTGATATCGAGAGTGTATAACAACTTTTTCAGCCATACCACTTCTTTGCTTATCTCAACTACAACAATATATTTAGCTTCTGCTAAAGAATCTACTACAATATTTTTTCGCTTTAATCTCCATGAAATTGGTGTTGAGCCAAGAAACATTAAATACCCAGACATAGATCTCCCAGTGCCTTTATCTCCTATAAAGTTTGAGTTTGTGTATGTGATGAGTTTAAAATTTGTGTTCTTTTCATGCAATAGGCCATAATTACGAGTTGTCTTTAGATACCTCAACACTCTTGTTGTTTCTTACCAGTGACTCTCCTTTGGCTTGGTCATGTACCTTGCTAGAATCCCCACTGAATAAGTGATGTCAGGTCTTGTGTTAGTAACATAGATAATAGTACCAACCAACCTTCTATAGAGTGTTGCATCTACCTCTGGTGTGTCATCATCTACGATGAGTTTCAGATTTGATTCCATTGGTGTTGTCACAGGGTATGCATATTTGAGTTGAAACTTCTCTAGAAGATCATTGATGTATTTCTCTTGAGTCAAGAATATTTTACCATTTTATTGAGTTACTTCTATGCCCAAATAGAATTTCATCAATCCCAGATTAGATATATCAAAAGTATTTGCAAGGTCCTTTTTCATTGTGTTGATGATGTGTTCACTATTACCTATTAGAAGCATGTCATCCACAAAGACTATGAGGTATGTGAATTTGTATTTGTTGTGCTTGATGAACAATTTTGCATCAATATCTTGGTAATCACACACTTCAAATTCAAGTTACTTCATATGATCTAACAACTTTTTGAACCAAGCATGAGGGGCTTGCTTCAATCCATATAAAGACTTTTTGAGTCTACATACCTTGTGCTCTTGTCTTGCAATCTCAAAACCTTCTAGTTGTTCCATGTATATTTGTTCTTCCAATTCACCATTAAAGAAAATAGTCTTTACATGTATTTGATAAATCTTCCAACCTTGTTATACAACTAAGGTTACAAGAGTTTTTATTATGGGTCATTTTGTGGTAGGTGCAAACACCTTAGTGTAGTTAATGTCTTGCTTTTGCATGAAGCCTTAAGCAACTAATATCGCCTTGTATTTTTCAAATGTGGTATTTGATTTATACTTGTTTTTGTACATCCATTTATTTCAAACTACCTTTCTTCCAAGTGGTAGATCGACTAACTCCCAAGTATCATTTTTGATCAAAGATTCATACTCTTGGTTCATTGCATGTCTCCAAGCTACGTGTTTGATAACTTCTTGATATGTGAGAGGTTCATTATTTAGAGTGAGGTGCAATTCTGTAGGTTCTAATTTAACAAGTAGTTATTCCTACACTCTTGCTCTGAGGGTATCTCTTGTACCCATTTTACATGCTTCATCTGGTTTGATATCCTTTAACAGTTGGTAAGCTTCATGAATTCCTTGAGTGGGGAGTAATGTGGATGTCTTACCTACCTCAAATTTTTTTTCATGATTCTGGAATGGATTATTAGGTACGAAGGATGCTGACAAAGATGGATGTGAAATAATACTCTTATTGCGATCAACATTACTATGTTAAGGGGCAAAAGATGCAGAAGATACAGACATATTCTTAGTATCATAGTTTGGTTCCTTCAAACTTGTGGTTTGATTTGCATATTCCAAAGTTTTGAGTAATGTTACAACGTCTCCTCCCCTAAATGCTAGAATCTGAACATCATATATGTTAGGATATTTTGATCTAGGCTAAATATTGTGTCCCCCGGTATTCAATGTAACCAATTGTTCTTCAATTTTTGCAAACACATGTGTCTAATAACTTTTTGATGTGAAGGAATGAATATCTTGTATCCCTTATAATCCATAGGATATCCAAAAAAGATGTCTTTAATAACTTGAGCTTCAAGTTTGTTTTTTGGACTAGAAGAATATGAGAATAACAGATGAAGCTAAATATTTTGAAGTGGTTGACGGTGGAAAGCATCTAGTTTATTTTTCATGAGGTGATGGACCAGGTTTTGAGGGACTCACTGTGTTGAGTACATGCATAGTAATCTAGATGGCTTCAATCCAAATGTGTGGAGGCACATTTCTGTAGACAAGAAGGACACAAGCCATATTCATAATTGTCCTGTTCATGCACTCAAAAATACCATTTTATTGAGGTGTGTCTGGTATTATAAATTGATATTTGATCCCATGTGAGGACAAGTATTGTGTGAATTCATTTGAGGTCTACTCACTATCATGGTCACTCCTGAAGGTCTTGATTATACAACCCGATTCTTGTTCTATGTGGGCCTTAAATACTTTGAATAATTCAAAATATTTAGACTTATTCTCTAAAAATATAATCTATAGCTTCTTTGAGAAGTCATCGGTGAAGGTGATGTAACACCTTTTATATTTTAATGAGGGAATAGGCATTGGTTCGCAAATGTCTGAGTGAACTAGCTTCAGTTTTTGTGTGGACTTCCATGAAATATTTGTAAAAGGCTATCGAGAGGATTTGACAATGATACATACTTAACAATTGATGGGCTTGGAAGATAAGTGTGTTAGTTCCCCGATGATGGACTCCATTTATCTCAATTGGTCAAGTTTGATATGACCCATGCGAGCATTGCTATAATGAATCAACATATAGTTTATTAGGAGTCAGGGTAAAACTAAGTTCCATGTCAACTTCAACAATGTAAACTTCAGAAGTAGGATGTCCAACAAGTCTGATGAGTTTTCCATCTAAGGAACCAATCATGACCACTATTTTGGAGGGTGGATGAATGACTCAAAGAGTTTTATCTTTGGCAGTGACACTCAGATCAAATCCATGGTATATGAGTGTGGATAGTGACAACAAATTTTGCTTTAGAGTAGGGATGTAGAGAACATCAAGTAGCTAGAAATGAGGTAATTTGAGAAGTTTCAATCGGACAATTCCAGCTCCTTTAACTATTTGAGAGGATTTGTCAACTATGTGAACTATACCAAGTACTTCTAAGTTGAATTATTCAAAGAAGTCTTTGTTGGAAGTCATGTGTTGGGTGTCTCTAGTATCCATGATCCATGGAATACTAGTGGAGGCTATGTTGTGGGCAACTCCAGTGGGTTGTGATGTGGGATGAGAAATATCATAGTCAACATATCCTGAATGTGCCTAAATGAATGTTTTGGGATAGTCAAAATATGGTGATATAGATGCCCATGTACTGATGATATGGGTATACGCAAATTGAGCACTTTAAAAGATGTTTGGATCAGATTAATCTTCATTTATATTATGCACACAATGCTTTTGAAACTTCTTGATATTGTGTGTGGCAGTTCAAAAATTAGTGGTATAGTGCCCTTTTATGTTACAACGTTTGCACATGACATTTGGATTATCAGTTTTTTGAGAGGTACTAGGCTATTTTATTTGTCCTTGATTATGTTGTCCTTGAATAGTTTGATTTCATAAGTGTTCATGTTGACCATTGCTAGAACCTTATCCTTGTCCTTTGCCTTTACCTCAAACACGACCTTCGTCACAACTTCTATTATCTTGACTATTTGAAAAATTTACATCTTCATCCACTTGAAAGGCTGAGCCGCCAAGGTCAAAACTGGTGAAGTTTGTGTCAAATATTTTTTTAAGTTCAACGAAATATTCTACTATGGCCTAAAAGTTGAGAGTTTAAGGCTCCATTAGCTGATAAACTGGCAAGCAAGTTCTTGTAGTCTGGAATGTGAATACATGAATGAATGAGGAAAGCCCATGTGATACATTAATTTTTGAATTCTTTATTAATGACCTATTTAATATGATGAAGGAATTTTATGGTGGAACTAGAGTGTCCTTTTTACATCTTTATTTGATTCATCTTGAGGACAAGATGAACAAATTCTAGGTCAAATTTGGTATCAATTTTTTTCTTAAAGGCTTCGAGAACTAACCATGTTGTGTCATGCTTGGCTTCATCAATCAAACTATGAAGGTGATATTCTATGACAAGTGGTATGCTAACACGAATTTTATCATCATCTATCTACCATTTTTCTAGGACAACAACATCTATGGGTGGTGTGGGATTTGCATCTAGATAATTTCACCATAGGTTCTCAAACTTTGTAGCTATCTTAAGGCCTATGAACCATTGATCCTAATTATCCTTACCTTTGAGGGTACATACAATATTTTATTTGAAGTAAGAAGTCATTGTGACATGTGACACTACAAAGACCTAAAAGAGGTGTGAACAAGGAACAAATGACCAAGTGAGGTAAAATGTATCAATAAATAATGAGCCAAGTGATGATAATGAATAAATGTGATCCACTAGAACTTGGTCACCGTCTAAGTGGAATCTCTTTTACAAATTATGAATTGTACAAGTGGCTACGAGTCCTGATGCAATAGGATGATGATGTGGCTAAATATTAAGTACTAAAAAAAATATGTGTAGCCCAAACTAAAACACTGTATATGAATGTAAAATCTAATATATCCAATAGATGAATGTGCAGACCAATATCTCCAACACTAGATTACACAACTGAATACCAAAGTGTGGGATGTACAAAACTAGTAACCTCAATATTATGACTACAAGTAGGTGAGGTGCAAAAAGTTGGAGAGGTATAATGATCTTATCTCAAATTAAGGCCTTCACCTGGATGCCATCATAAAGACACTTCATGATAAAATTCAAGTCATGATAAAGCCCAAGTCCTACTAGTCCTCACCCAATTTACTATCGTCAATGATATACTCTTTGAAGAGAAGTGCATGTTCTATTCCAGAACTATGATGAATATTGGAATAACTTTATTTTAATATTGATTAAGAATTTTATGTTTTCTAAGCATAGGTGAAATGATGATCCCTTTCCAAAGGTTCATGTGTATTGCTAACCCCCTTCACTTTGTATTCTTGTTAATTCTAGTCCAAATTTGACTCACAAGGCTTTTAATGCAGTTTTTCCACCACCAAGGAAGTGACACCTTGTTATGAGGCTAGGTTGTGGAATGAGTCATTGAATTTATTACTTTAAGGGATGATGCAAATATGTGAATCAATTTGTAATGAAAGAAAGCAAATGAAAACTAAAAATAGGCTTGGAGTGCAAATGGAGTGCTACTACAATGGTAATGGTGGAAGTATGTATGTTAAGTATGATTAACTAGACCTTGCTCACCATCCAAGTGGAATCACTTTTACAAATGAGGGCTATAAATTAGCTAAAAGCAATGTGGAAAATTTTGTAAGCCACTTATGCAAGTACAATGGAGAGGCTAGAAGCCTTCTGTGGTGTTAAAAAACACAATAAGTTTACACAAAGGCCAGTTTGACTATATGGCTGTGTAAAAACTAACACGATTAGTTTACATAGAGGACGTTGAACTCCATCAAATATGGATTTTTGATACTGTATGGCTATGTAAAAAATGAACATGATCAATTTACATAAAGGTTGTTGAACTTAGTCAGATCTAGATTTTGGATATTGTATAGCTATGCAAAAAATAAACACAATCAATTTACATAGAGGCCATCAAACTCGATCAGATCTAAATAACACAAGCTTATACTGAGAGGGGGGTGAACAGTATAAGATAAAACTTTTACTTTTCTTTCCCAATCAATATTATCCAATATTATCAATTGCAATAACTTTCCATAGTAGTATTAACCAATATCATCAATAGCAGTAATAAAGCAATGCATAAATCATCACACACATGAGAGACACAAATTTAACGTGGTTCACCCAATGTGGGTTACGTCCATGGAGAAAATATTTCTTATAAATTTTCTCAACAAATATCTTGGGAACCAATTTCCTATTACAATGTTTATGGGCACCCACCCAAAGGAGACTCCAATCCCCTATGCTCAAGTTCATGGACCTCTATCCATAGGAGACACCAATCCCTTTTCTCAAATCTGCTCCAAGCCTTCTCACAAGGCTTGCTCAACTCTGCTCCAAGCCTACTCACTAGGCTTGCTCAAACCTAATCAAATCACTGCTCAAATCTACCCACAAAAACCTGCTCAAACTTGCTCAAATATCTGCTCAAAACTGCCCATAAAAATCTGCTCAAAGCATTCTCTAAATCTTGCATATACACAATGCTCATATATATACCCAAAACCAAATATGAACAATCATACAAATTTCCTTTTACAAATCTGATCTACAACACTTGCACCTTTAATTTCAAAATATTCAATACATATGCACACCTTGTTTTCAAACCCTAGCACATGTGTTTTCAATTTTATACAAAACCAAACTTACTTTCAAGCACTAATGCACACTCACTCAATTCTTATTTCACCACCTTGAGAATGAGTTAAATCACCATACCTCAATTTGTCTTGATGAATATGTGCCCTCAAAAACCTGTCTCAAATAATATCTTTTCTTTTGCCACTTCAAAATAGATTAGCAAAAACTCCTCTTCAAAAATTCACATAAAACTCTTCTCAAAATATGTGCACATTAATTTCTGAAAATAATGCTCTATTACTCCTCTTTGGTTTCACAAGATAAAGCTTTTAAATATAAACCAAACCCTTCAAAATATCAAGCAAATATTACAATCAATAAAAGGACACAATACACCTTATAACTCCCTCTTTCAATATTGCAAAAATAACCCTTCTCACACTTAGACAATAATACAATTTTCTCATAAACTTATACACCATAAAACTCCTTAAAACAATATCCTCCTATAAAATACAATATTCAAAATGAACTAATATACCATACAACTCCCACTTTTATAAACCAGATAATGCCTTCATATAAAAATATATTTTTCAATTAAAACCAATGCACCATACAACTCCCACTTTGCTCTTAATCAAATTCAAATCAAACTCTTTACTTTACTGTCGCAATGCATTCAAATTTAATTGATTTAAACAAAAATATTTGTACCTTATGCATTGTTGCAACTCGAACTCACGATCACTAAGAGACAACGCCACCACTAGCACCTTCAACCAACTATGCTATCGTAGTAGGTAGCACCAAATATGGGGAACAAAAAATATAACTCTGATCTGCGTTAGCCCAAACTTCAATGCACACAACAAAAATATGTCAGGGGTTTTGACCCTAAAACCTCTACCACAATAGTGCTCACACATCCATCCAACCATTGGGCCACCCCAACCGGATGGAACATCTCAGGCGTACTCAAGATATGTCACTGTCTCACGTTAGCACCCTTCGAAATTCGTTGTTCTTCTATTGTTCGCACTTGGAGGGATATCAACTTTAGCACCAAATATTAAACATTTTTTGCATCAAAAATCATATCATAAAACATTAGCGCATGGGGTTCTAAGAAATAAAACCATTGCCTCCTTATTTATATGCACTTCAATGTTGCTTGGAGAGTCAGCTCATGTTTTCATATGGAGATTTAAAATTACTTTGCACATGACGTTGGCGCCAAACATACACCCTTATGTTTATATTATAATATTTAAAAATATTATAATAATGACTCTTAATACCTTTGGCCCTCAAGGAAATATTAAACCTTGGTCTTCTTTTAAAACCCTTTTAAAAACTTTACCTTCTTATTCAAATTTAAACCTTGCTCTTAAACCTTTGGCCTTCAAATAAATATTTAAACCTTGGTCTTCCTTTTTAGCTCCTTTTAAAACTTAACCCTGCCTTGTCTTTTAAACCTTTTGCCCTTAATAAATAATAAATAATCCTTGCTTTTTCTTTGGTCCAAACACTATAAAACCTCTTGGACCTCCTTTATAATATTTAAAAATAAATATTATAAACCTTTTCTTTTCACCAATTTTCCTTGTTGTGAGATAAACCTTGCCTTGCATAATTGTCTTACCTTAGAAGAATATTTCTGCCTTACCATGCTCTCTTTGACATCAACCTTTTGACATCAATGACCATGTGCCTTTGACATCAATGACAACTCAATATTTCCAACAATCTCCCCCTTTGTCATTGATGGCAACCCTTCAAAAAAAATAATTCCTTTACTACAACTGGATGCCAAACTGCTCCCCCTGAGAAGCTTCTCCCCCTTATTGAATTCTCTCCCCCTTACTAAAATCTCTCCCCCTTTGACATCAATGGCAAAGGGCTCCTTGGGGCTAAAAATAAGATATTTTAGCATAGCCCCCACACCACCTCCTCTCCTTGAGGTGATTAATTTTGGGATGGGAGTAAGATTACTCCCAACTTTCCTCTGAGATATTCAAAGGTTTCCTTTGGAAGTGGCTTGGTAAATATGTCAACAATTTGTTCCTTTGTAGTAATGTATTCCAATTTAACTTGTTGATCTATCACCTGATCTCTCAAAAAATGATATTTGATCGAAATGTGCTTGGTCCTTGAATGCATTATTGGATTCTTTGAAATATTTATGGCACTTGTATTATCACAAAGTATGGAGATTGGATGATCATGCTCTATTTTGAAATCTTGTAATATTTTATTCATCCATAAAACCTGTGTACAACAAGCAATTGTTGCAATGTACTCTGCCTCTATTGTGGATAGGGATACTAAAGCCTATTTCTTGCTTAGCCAAGAGACTAAACAATCTCCAAGAAAGAATGCTCCTCCACTTGTACTCTTTCTGTCATCAACATTGCCTACCCAATCCGCATCTGTGTATGCTGTGAGAGTGAAATTGTTACCCCTAGGATACCATAGTCCAAATTCCATAGTTCCTTTTAGATACCTAAGGATTCTCTTTACTACCTGTACATGTGTTTCCTTTGGTGTTGCTTGAAATCTTACCACTAATCCCACTACTTGCATTATATTTGGTCTTGTAGTTGTGACATATAGTAAACTTCCAATCATGGATCTATACAATGTCTGATTTGCCTCAGGAGATTCATCATATTTACTCAACTTGCATCCTGTAACCATGGGGGTACTTACAGGTTTGCAATCCTCCAGTTTAAATTTCCTCAACATTTCTTTGATATACTTGGTCTGAGAGAGAAATATGCCTTTGTCTAACTATAAAATTTGCAAACCAAGAAAGAAAGACAACTCACCAAGCATTGACATCTCAAACTCATTTTGCATGCATTTTGCAAATTTCTGACACATCTTATCATTACTGCCTCCAAAAATGATATCGTCCACATAAACCACTATAATCAACAAGTCATCTCCTTCATTTTTGATGTATAGATTGCTATCGGCTATACCTTTCCTGAAACCCTACTCTTGGAGATACTTATCCAACCTTGAGTACCAAGCCCTAGGGGCTTGCTTAAGTCCATAGAGAGCTTTCTTTAATTTGCATACATAGTCTAGATTATCTGTTAGGCTGAAACCATCTGGTTGCTCAATGTAGACTTCTTCTAAGTAACCATTTAGAAAAGCTGACTTTACATCCATCTGATATACCTTGAAATTTTTGAAACTTGAGAATGCCAAAAATATTCTTATAGCCTCAAGACGTGCAACAGGAGCAAAAGTCTCTTCAAAATCAATCCCTTCAACTTGTGCATATCCTTTGCATACCAATCTTGCTTTATTTCTAACAACTTGACCATCTTCATTTAACTTATTTTTGTAGACCCATTTGGTGCCAATTACATTCTTACCTTTTGGACATGGGACAAGTTCCCAAGTCTCACTCTTTTCTATTTGGTCTAACTCTTCATCCATTGCCTTGACCCAATGTTTATCTTCTCTTGCTTCACTAAAATTCTTGGGCTCAATTTTAGATAGTAGAGAAATATTTGCATGTTCATTTGTTCCTATTATCTTCCTCCTTGTTTGTCTCTCATCTGAATTCCCAATAATCAATTCTCTTGGATGATTCTTTTGCACATATCTAGAAGGTGTCTTTGGTACTCTTGGTGTCTCTTCTTCTTCTTTTTCTTCACCTTCTTCTTCTCTGCAACTTTCTCCTTCTTGATATACAATCTCTTGAGTTGATTCTCTTGGCTCTATCTCTTCATCAACTCTTACATTTGCACTTTCCACAATTGTATGTGATCTTTTATTATAGCATTTGTAGGCTTTGCTCTTTGTGGAATACCCAAGGAAGATACCCTCATCGCACCTGGAATCAAACTTACCCAAATTTTTCTCTTCTCATCTAATATAGCATTTGCTTCCAAAAAATTTGAAATATTTTACAGTAGCTGGTCTTCCCTTCCAAAGCTCATATGGGGTTTTGTGGTGATTTACTCTTACTTGAGCTCTATTGATAATATAAATTATTGTATGAACTGCTTCTTTCCAAAAACTATCTAAAATATTAGACTCATTTAACATAGCTCTGGCCATACCCTGAATAGTTCTATTTTTCCTTTCAACTACTCCATTCTATTGTGGAGTTCTTGCTGCTGAAAATTATCTCTTGATTCCATGTTGCTCACAGAATTCTATAAATTCACCTGAAATGAATTCTCCTCCTCTATATGATCTTAAACATTTGATCCTTTTGCCTGTTTCATTTTCTACTAGTGCCTTGAATGCCTTGAATTTTTCAAATGCTTCTGATTTTTCCTTTAAGAATGTTACCCAAGTCATTCTAGAGAAATCATCAATAAATAGCATGAAGTAACTTTCACCTTGTAAAATTTTTGTCCTTGTAGGACCACATAGATCAGTGTGAACTAGTTCCAAAGGCTTGGATGAAGTAAATTCTTTTGATCTGAAACTTGTTCTTACTTGCTTGCCATGTTGACATTGTGTACAAACTATGTTTGGTGGTTTTGTTATTTTGGGTAAATCTCTGACTACTTTTTTGTTGCTTATTTTCACTATGTTGTCAAAATTCAAGTGACCCATCCTTCTATGCCATAACCAACTCTCATCCTCTTGTGACAAAAAGCATTTTTCCCCTTTGATGTCACTCAACATGTAGAGATTGTTAGTAGTTCTACTGGCATCTACAATAAGCTTTCCTATTTTGGATTTCCTGATCTCACATCCATTTGGGTGAAAAGTAAGTGTGTGTCCTTGATCACATAGTTGACTTACACTTAGTAAGTTGTGCTTCAATCCCTCAACATATAACACATTTTCTATTTTTGATCTTCCATTTTCCAAACTCAAAGTCCCTTTTCCAATAATTTTAGCTGAAGCGTTATCACCAAATTTTACCGTTCCTCCATTTATTTTCTTGAGAGAAAGAAATTTACTTTTATCACCTATCATATGGCTTGAGAAACCACTATCAATATACCACTAATTTCCTTCATTTTGCACATGGAGAGCTGTTTGAACTAACATGGATTTTTCTTTTTCTTGTTCCTTATTTTTCCAGATTTTTGAAGATATCTCTTTCTGAACTGGTTGACTTTCCTCTTTCTTGCTTGACTTAGAAAGTTCAGGAAACATTGTTTTGCACCATTTAGCTTTGTGCCCAAAATTTTCACATTTATAACACATGACATTGTTGAGAGGTGCAAAATAATTTTTACTAGTGATGACAAAATCATTTTTTACACGGACCCTGCATTGTGCAACTTTGTGACCATATTTGTTACATGAAAAATAATAACCATGAAAGAAGTATTGAAACTTGTTTGATTGCCTGTGATTGACTTTTGTCCATGATGATTCTTTGCTTTCTTCCTCCCTGATGCTTTTATTTTTTAACACATCTGCATAAGTCATGGGCTCTTTATCACTTACTTTCTTTGATGTCCCTTTTGAGCTTGATTCCTCCTTTTGTAACCTTGTATTTTGTTGTGTCCTATTCTTAGATTTTTCAACTTCTTTTCTGAGAGAGTCAACCTCATATTCCAATATTTCACATTCCAATTCTTTTGCCTTTAATTTCTCAATCATTACTTCTTCAATTATTTTTGCTTCTTCAACCTTTACTTTTAAATCTATGAGATCTTGTAGAAACCTTGCCTTAATTTCCTCATCATCTTGTACTTGAGCTTTCAATATTGAATTCTTCTTTCTCATTCTTTTTAATTCTGCAAGAGTGGTGGTAAGTTCCTCTTCTATGTGGACCAATCCTTCCTTTTCCTTTTTTGAATCTCTTTTGTTGATTTCAACCATAGGAGCAATTTCTATCACATTAGTAGCCATGTGTGTTCTTGTAAGATCTTCCTTTAAGCTGTTAGGCTTCCATAAAGGAACCCGCTCTGATACCAATTGAAGAACACAAGATTATACTGAGAGGGGGGTGAACAGTATAAGATAAAACTTTTACTTTTCTTTCCCAATCAATATTATCCAATATTATCAATTGCAATAACTTTCCATAGCAGTATTAACCAATATCATCAATAGCAATAATAAAGCAATGCACAAATCATCACACACATGAGAGACACAGATTTAACGTGGTTCACCCAATGTGGGTTACGTCCATGGAGAAAATATTTCTTATAAATTTTCTCAACAAATCTCTTGGGAACCAATTCCCTATTGGAAACCAATATGGGTTGCATATTTTTGAAAGTTGATTACAATCATGTGGTCAGAGATCAGAACAAGAGTGATGATGCTTTAGCTAATTGGGTTTTGGACAAAGGTGATATTACTTGCTATGACCACCCTCCTAGATGGTGGGCTTCAAAAATAACAGAAGCTCTTCTTTCTATCATTTCTTTGGATGGCTCTAGTTCTAAAGGTACCTAGTTTCTTCTTGCTTTATTTTTGCTTCTCTTTAGTTCGATCAGGGTATTTTAGTTCCCTAGGTCAAACTAATATTTTTTTGTTTCCTCTGTTGATTCTTGCATTAATAGTCTTTTGGTCTAGAAAGGTCAATGTTGTGTTATATTTTTTTCTTTTTTCTTTTCTATTTATGTGTGTACTATTTTGTGTTTTGTTTTTGTGTTTTTGTTGTTTTGTGTTTTTTTGTTATTGTTCTTGTGTTTTTGATGTTCTTGTGATTGTGTTTCTTTTGTGTTAATTGGTGTTTTTGTGTTTTGGTGTGTGTGTTTTCTATATTTTTATTTTTCTCTATTGTCTGTTGTTGGTTGTTTTTATATTTTATTTTATTTTTTATTATTTTTTAGGTTTTTTTTTGTTTTTGTTTTTCATGTTTATGTTGGTTGTGTCTTTGTAGTGTTCTATTCTTTTTTGCTATGTTTGTGTTTTGTTATGTTTTTCTTGTGCTTTTTCTGTGGTTTATGTTGTGTTTTTTTATCTTATTGTGTGTGTGTGTGTTTGGTTGTGCTTTATATTTTTGACACACTCAAGGAGCATGTTTTTTTATTTTTTGTTTTTTAATATTTTTGTGTGTTTGTGTTTGTGTGTTCTTGTTTTTTGTTGTTTCAGGTTTGCTCCTTGAGTATGTCAAAGGTGGTATGCCTGGTGCGAGCCTTGGGGAATTTTTGCGGAAGAGATACCCCTACCTCCTTGGGTCTTACCTGAAAGTGATCCATTCTGGGATGTTTTCCACAAAAAAAAAATGAACTAAGATACCATGCAACTCCCACTTTTATAAACTAGATAATGCTTTCATATAAAAATATATTTTTCAATTAAAACAAATACACCATACAACTCCCACTTTGCTTTTAATCAAATTCAAATCAAAATATTTACTTTACTGCCGCAATGCATTCAGATTTAAATTGATTTAAACAAAAATATTTATACCTTATGCATTGTTGCAACTCGAACCCGTGATCTCCAAGAGACAGTGCTACCACTAGCACCTTCAACCAGTTGCACTATTGCAGTAGGTAGCACCAAAGATGGGGAACAAAAAATATAACTCTAATTTGTGTTAGCCTAAACTTCAATGCACACAACAAAAATATGTCAGGGGGTTTTGAACCTAAAACCTCTTCCACAATAGCACTCACATAGCTAGCCAACCACTGGGCCACTCCAACCAGATGGAACGTCTCAGGCGTATTCAAGATATGTCACTGTCTCACGTTAGCACCCTTCAAAATTCATTGTTTTTCTACCATTCACACTTGGAGGGATATCAACTTTAGCACCAAATATTAAATATTTTTTGCATCAAAAATCATATCATAAAACATTAGTGCTTAGTATCTAGAAATAAAACCATTGCCTCATTATTTATATGCACTTCAATGTTTCTTGGAGAACCGGCTCACATTTTTATATGGAGATTTAAACTTACCTTGCACACGATGTTGGCACCAAATATACACCCTTATGTTTATAATATAATATTATAATAATCACTCTTAAAATATTTGACCCTCAAGAAAATATTAAACCTTGGTCTTCTTTTAAAAACCCTTTTAAAAACTTTGTCTTCTTATTCAAATTCAAACCTTGCACTTAAACCTTTGGCCTTCAAATAAATATTTAAAACTTGGTCTTCCTTTTTAGCTCCTTTTAAAACTTAACCCTAGAGGAAGAGTTTTGAATGAGGGCATTGAGTTTTTTGTGGGCCAGGACTTGAATCCTAAGGTGGAGCAGGTTATTTTTCCTGATATTCATGTTAGCTTTGATAGGCCAAATCTAGTATTGTTAACTCTTTGGTGGGTCCTTCTAGGACCCCTGTTTCTAGACCTTTGGTTGAGAAATCTTATGTTGCGGCTATCTCCCATAAAGCTAAGAAAGTTCTTATAAAAATTTCTCTGTTGGAAGATCTTAAGCACATTTTGGAGGGAGGTCATCGGTTTTTTTGGAGAATGAGCCTCTTCCTTCGTAAATGAAGAATGGAATTGGTCTGAATACCCAGAAGATTAGCATTACTCCTATCTGGGTAAGGCTCCCTAGTCTTCCTTTGCACTTTTGGCACGAAGCTATTTTGAGAGGGATAGTGACAATAATGGGTGATTTAGTTATGGTTGACCCGACGACTAGAGCCAGATCTCAAACGGTATTTGCTCATATGTGTGTAGTAGTTGATTTATATGTGAAACTACCTATAAATTTTGATTTGCTTTGGAATGTAGGATCTAGGATCCAACCTAATGTTTATGAGTATAGGTCGTTATTCTACTCTAATTGTAATAATTATGGGCATGAGTTTTCTCGATGTCCTTAGAGAAATTCTATTTTTTCTCAAAATAATAATCCTTGTGAAGATGCCATAACAAAATCTAGGCCAGATTTGATTCTAGTTGAATAGGCTTCTATTATTTATGGGGGTCTACCAAATATTTCTTCTTCGATAAGCTCTAAGGAGGTCTTGTCCAGGAAGGATGTAAATCCTCTTTTAGGGAATTCTTTGGAATGCTTTGCCTCAGGTGAGGGCCCTCTTATAAAGACAACATCTTTGGTTGCTTAAGACCTATCCAAATATTTAAAGGATATATCTTCTTCTCTTGGAGTAAAAAATAGAAATAGAGGGGCATCCCCAGGTCCAATTACAAGGGGACAAGCTAAAATAAATTCTAATATTGGTCGTCAGGGGAAACATCCTCTCATATCCAGATCTAAAAGAAATTAAAATGCTAGCTAAATATCATCAGATATCTCCTGATAGGAATTCTAGCCATAAGGCCAGGGGAGGTAGATGCCAAAAAATTATATGATGAGTTTCCATAGAATTTGTTTTTCAATCGATGGCTCCTTGGATAGACTTTCTTTTAAATTTTCAAATTCATTTTTTGAGGCACATCGGCTATTGGATTTTGAATTTGAAAGTAAGTCTTCTTATGATGTATTTATTTTTTTTGAGCTCCTCGTGTGGGGTTGAACATTTTCTATTTTGATATTTGGCCCTTTTGGTCTCCTTTAATCTCGTTGTATTTTCTACCTTTTTTGTTGGAGATCCATTCCTTTATTTTTTCTTTGTTGTAGCATTTTATTTTGTCTTATGATCCTTTTTTCGGTTCGGGATCTCCTCAAACCCTTGTTGTAAACGTTTTGGAATTCCTTTCAAAATTCCTTTTCTATCTAGTCAAAATAAATGATCATGATCATGTATGCCTCCCCGCAAGGAACCACAAGTATATTATCTTGTGAATGATCTGGTGGATTATCCCATACCAATCCACCATTAAGATTCCTAAGCCTTACCACTTAAGATGTATCATTCACAAATACCTAGTTGATTGTCTCACCACAAATCAACTAGGATTGGGTACATCTTGACTCTAGGGATTACTAATATGGTGCTAAAACATGTCCAAAATAACCTCCTTCCAACCCAAGGGTCCTAAACAATAATTATGATCATTTCAACAAAATAAAAAGAGTTCTATATTGAAACATGCTCAAAATTAAATATCAACATAACATATTGATAAATATTAAATATTTTAAGTGTTTTAATCCAAATTTAATACTTGAAGAGTAAAACAACATCTAGGAAAATCCTAACCATAATCCATCAATTATATTCTATCAATATCTTCAATAACACAACTTTTCCATTTTGCAATTAATGATTCATTTCCAAGGAACTTTAACATAAAGAAAAACATTAATTCATCTTTCATTCTTTGAATAAATCTCAAGATAATATAACAAGAATGTTTACAAGACATCTTTTCCTTCATCATAATATTTGCATAGCATAATTTCCATACAAGATACTTTCCAAATATTTCTCATCTCCAATTACAATATTACATTTCAACATATACATAAATGATCCCTAGCTCATCTTCTTTCTCAAATTCTTCTACTTGATAGGTCTTCTCCATCAAGATTGAATGTAATTTTAGGGATTAGGATAGCTCTTGAATGCATATGCAAGCCTAAAATGCACTATGCAAGAAACACATACAACAATGCAAGCTCATGCAATAACATTAAGAGAATCCCATACTTATCTCGATTATGGATTCCTTAGCTACTCAAACCTCATCCATCTCTTGGAAATCTTACTATTTAATCCTTCAAATAATAACTTTCCATTTCCTAAGATTTAGAATATACTCAATACATTGGAATATTACTTCACTAATAAACCAATTTATAATATTTATTTTCATAAATTAATATTAGCTATTAAGCAACACATTGTTTAATTAATATTAATAAGACAAGGCCTTTAATAGTTCCTTAATAAAACTATTGATTAATTAAAATATTGAAAAATAATCAAACACATTATTTATTCAATATTAAAAGTCTTCAATATTAGTAGTTCCATCTCTATACTTAATAAAACCATTGATCAACCAATATATTAATATTGATAAATAACCAAACATATTATTTAATCAATACCAATAAGGCAAAAATCCCCAATATTAATTAATAGCTCCATCCTAATGTCTTAATAAAACTATTAATTAATAAATATATATACATTTGCATAATATGATTAATATAGTATGAAATTATCCAAGGCTTATATACTTAATCAAATAACTTTAAAACCTAAGATTTATCATACTTGCAAAAGTACCATCAAAACTCCATCTTCTCACAGGGGCGAAGGCCTGAATACAATTGCTACTTTAAAAGAGAATTCACAAGTGCAGGCTAAGAGTGGAAAACTACCTCAACCAGGAGCATAACTACCAAAACCATGGTGTTAAACCTACCCAAGAACCAAAAAGTTTCAACCTTCACCACCTCTACATATTGCTATTATATAATATTATGATAATAGCAAATGAAGCATGATCTCATTTTTATTTCTATAGGTAGATGATGTTTTCACGGATGCCTCTTATAAAGATTGCAAGAGCCTTGCTCTTTTTGACAAGAGTTACTAGTTCAAGCTGGAAGATTATGCTCTATTTAATGTAGAGGAATACTAGAACAAATAATAAATGATGAGGGTAGTGGTATGAATATATGCTTATTGTAGTGAATGACCTTATAGGTAAAATTGTGGATTCAACTCTCATATGATGCAAATGTTTTGAATGTTTCTTTTCAACATAGTGGCATTAACATTCTTCATTAAAATGACCACCTAAAATTTAGACTAATCACAATGCACCCGAGGTAGGAGACAACACAAGATGGATTGGAATTGGCTTGATTCAAAACAAATAATGATAATAGTTGGGTGTATTACACAAATGGAATTTCAAGTAGGAGAAGAATAAATTTTCTACCCAACCATTCCCAAGGTTTAACAATATAAATGTTCTTGCGTACATGTTATAATATTGTTGGCAATTTTGCCACACTAGAATTTTTTGTAAAAAATTCCAAGTATAAGATATGAATTTTGCATTTTTGTTGTTCTCATCAAATTTTGGGTATTTTTGCAGGTTTATTTTGGCATTTTTGCTGATATAAATATCTCTTTCAATGCCTCTTTCAATGCTAGAAAAGGTCAAATTTCATATGACTTTGCTGATAAATTTTAATAAACTTTTGCCTAAGTATGGAATGAGTTTCGCAGTGAAATCATATTTTGGGTATTTTTACCCTCAAAAGCAACGAAATCCTCTCCTGGTAGTTTTACCAGTGAAACCCCTAGGTGCAGTGAACTCATCTTCTAGCATTTTTTCCAGAAATTTCATCAACGAAATTCCATTTTTGCCCCATGCACAGCGTAATTCCATTTTTTCCCGACTTCTCAACGAAATCCTGTATTTGTAGCGAAATTCCATTTTTTTCTAGGTGCCAAAAAAATCGTCTTTTTGGCATTTTCACCCCAATCATAGCGAAATTCCATTTTCACCCCAAGTTGGAGCAAAATTCATTTTCACCTCTTTTTACAACGAAATTCTATTTTTGCCCAATTCCTCAACGAAAGAATTTTTTGGGCGAAATGCCTTGGCAGAAGCATTTCAGATGTAACTCGAGCAAAAGCTCATTTTGGGTGCAATATTGAGCGAAAGTCTATTTTGAAAGCAAAAATCATTTATTTCATGCTTTCAGTGTAGATTTGTTTTGTAAAAGACCGAGGATTGGCAAATTCAATTCATGGGGCAAAGAAAGTAACATCTCCCGAATTATTGTTAAAGAGTGGCCAAAATTAAATGTTGCACCTTTGACACTGGTGTGATCCTATTGATTTCAAGGCACCATTCACTATGATAAATGCTCATTTTTTATGCATCGACTTCCAAGATGAATTTCCATCATCCCTTCTTACTGATTTCCAAGGTGTTCTCTGCTAAAGAAGGATCGTTGCTCCCCAAGATGTTCGTTGATTTGTTCGTTGTTGTTCCAAAAAAGAATGTTGTTGTTGATCAATATTTTACTGGTCGACATTTTATTTATTGTTTATTAAATTTTGGAGGCAAAATCCTCTATAAAAACTAAGAAACTTGATGTAAGAAGCAGGAACATTCTGCTAAAGAAACTCTTTGAGTTTAAGTTTTGCATCAATTGAAAGACTTTACCTCTGGTTCTAGGATCAGTCATCTATGTGATTGTTTTCTACCTATTATTTTTGCTATATTCATTGCCTTTGTTAGATAAGTTAAAATTTTGTATTTGAATTTAATTTTTGATGAAGAAATGAATGTTGAAATGTTAACTGGAAATCATCTTTGCGATCTATGATTGGTTCTTATACTCTTCTTTCTGATGAATGTTGGTTAGAGACTGATTTGATGGTTTAGTTGTTAGTTAATTCCCCACTTTATCTTTCAGTATTCCAGTCATATTTCCCATTTCTTTCTGTTAATTTCTATCCCTAAGCTTCACATCGATTTTTTATTAATACAGGAACCATTGCTTTCTGGAGATTGACCCGAAGGATATATCTTTCCTTCAACCTTTCAATGTTGGTCGGGTCTAGGGTGCATATTTTTATACTTAGGTAGATTCATGACCAATAGTTTTTTGCATTCCCGATGGGACACCTAAAGTTCCACCTTAAGTAGTATTAAGATTTTATGTTCATATTTTTCTATTTTGATTAGAACATTTGGTGACTCAGTTTTACCCAGAAGCCTTTGAACATGAAGTTGGCAAAAGCTTTACTTCATGATCACAAGATCAAAGGCCAAAATTTTAGAAAATCCTATTGAGTTATTTGAGCTTGACACCCAAGTTTTAGGAGAACATCCTAGATTAGTCTCTCCAATTGTCCCATCAGTTGTAAAATCTTCATAGGTAGCTGGTGTGTTTTTTGTTCCTTCAAGTCCTTCTAGTACTACCACTGGCTTTCCTCCCTAAGCAAACACTTCGGTCTAACTAGCCAAAAATTCACCACCACCAAGATAGTTTCTATCCTGGAACCATTCTGGAGCTTTGAATATCTAAGCTCAAAACTTGATTCCACTAGCGACATTGAAGGCTTTGCCTACTTATGATGGTACAAGAAAAATAGCTTATGAGCATGTTCAAGACGTAGCTTCTTTGGTAACTATTCATATCATCATAGATGAATATTTCATGGTCAAATTTATCGTGCTCTCTCTGAGAGGGAAGTTTCTTTATTGGTACTAGTCCTTACCACCTGCCACTATTGCCACATGGGACTAGTTATCCGAATTAATGATAAAATACTTCAATGAGCAAGCAGATCTTTTTTTCTTGTTGCATTAATTTACTAACATTAAGAGGTATCCATAGGATGAAATTGTTGACTTCAATGTTAATTTTTCTCGAACTTGGTAGAGATTCCTTGATGGTCTTTGATCGACTCTTGAATACCCTATATTTTATTATCTTCGAGCCTTCAATTATAATATTAGCATGGCCATCCATCAGTACAATGTTGATACATTTTTGGCCTTGTACTCCATCGTACAAAAGGATGAGGTCGATCTGATTGCTATTGGTAAGCTCCCATTGAATATGATGATGTCTATCTTTATCGATATCCCACAACATTTATATTCCAATGCATCTTCTCAGTCTTTACCAATGTTCTCCATGTATCTGATCCCTTCATGGAATCCAAGCTCATCTCAAACCCTGATAGTTTCTATCACATAACTACCTATCCCTTCCATTTTACAGTTGCCCACTCCAGTTCCATTCCTAGAACTGCCATATTTTCTAGTACCACTACCATTACCATCTCCTCTAGCACCCTCAAATCCTGATCCTTAAGATAAGTTGCTACTAGAGATGCAATCAATGAACTCAGTAATAAGAGTGATGAGAAATGAAATCACAACCATTAAGAAAAGGTAAGCTGAGAGATATTTCCAACCTAGGAGATTTCAACCTCTACTAATCACTAGAGAGCAAGTATCTTCGACCAACAAGATGCTTGAAAGGAATCCAACAGTATTGACAAATAAAAAGGTTGGTCCATCCAATAAAACGTACTGGTGTTCTACCTGCAATGATCCACATGGCAAAGAAACTTGCATGGTTCATCTAAATTATGTGTAGACACTAGTCAATAGCTCTTCCGATGGTTAGATCAATATGATTAGAGAAGTCGATCATAATTTTATGGTCCCTTCCATAAAATAAGTTTTAGTTCTCACGAGAGCTGAGAAAAAGTTGGTCACAATAGATCCAACTGAGAAGGAGCCGCTAAAGGTGCCTACTGAGCCGAAGGTGCAGAATGAAAAGAAACAAGCATAGGAAAATCACTTGGCTCAGTGTCTAAGCTAGATGAACTTGTTCAACTTCAATAATATCTCAATCAAAGGTGTCAACTTCACAAGCGCAAGTTGAGACAAAGAAACAGGTGAAAGAACACCTTAAATACCTATCTTTGACCAAGCATCAGAGGGTGGAAGCCATATAGTAATATTGGAGCAAGTATGAGGCTATTGATGAAATAAGAGAGTCCAGTTCATCTACATACAACATTGTTTAAGAACTAAAGAAGATCCCTGCGAAGATTAGTCTTTGTGATGCATTGCAATTGCTTGGACATGTTTATTTGTTGTAAAAATATTTGAAGTTTGTTAAAGAGAAAAAGAAGTATCCCACTCAGACTGTGTTAGCCCAAACACTTACAACTTCGGCTACTATAAAGAATAGACCACCACCATTTTATTTATCTCTTAGGATGGAGGGTTGGATTATGCATAACTGCATGATTAACTTTGGTGTTGCAACAACTATTATGCCAAAGGCAGTTTGTGATGTTATGGATATGGAGTATACCAGGAGTAGCCCTAGTGTTTTATAGTTGGACGGTACTCCTGGAAGAACAACATGTGTCATCAAATATATTCCTATTATATTGCATAAGATGCCTCAAATCACTGTGATCCAAGAGGTGGTTGTAGTTGACCTAGAGCCATATTTCAGCATGTGCCTCTTAAGAGAGTTTACTGCTAAATTGGGAGGTTATCACTCCTTGGATTACTCTCACCTAGAAGTTCATTTCAAAGGAAAAAGAATCTGGATCTACAATGAGAAGTCTTTCATGTTTCATGTAGAGAGGATCGAAGAAGAAGAAAAGTCCATGGATTCTATAAACATAGTGACTGAAGAACTGGAAGAATTACATTTAATGGAAGAGACTCTAGAAGAGAATCGTACAGAAGATGAATTTTTAATTAATGATTTTAATGCAATGATGGAAACTGAGATTGGTTGTTACTCCATTACTAAGCCTGAAAAAGCTGAAGTGAAGGTGTTGTTAGAATAAAATATACCTTTGGTTATTATTTGCACCTTGATTTTATCAACATTGAATAGACAAAAATGATCATGAGATCTTTCGTCTAATCTCCAGAGGAGGCTGGTTCCTTAATGGTTTTTTTTATAGAAAAATGGAAAATAATATTACTAAAAGAGAGAGAAATATAGCCGAAGCTAGAACTTCCATATGGTACAGATTAAACAACAACTAATATGAACACATATACTTTACTTATCAAAGCATTCAATATATCTTCCTGCATAAATCATGGATTTCTCAATGTGATTCAGAATTATATCTAACACATGTATATATCGGATTTCAACTCCAGCAATATGATTTATGTTTTGCATAAGCCCAGATATTAGAACCAAGACAATCTATATTTCAATAATGTGAAATAGAAGTAAGAAATATTAATACATACAATTGCACAATGTGAACCAGAAGCCAATAGAAGAGTAATCTTATTGCTTGTATTCAAAGTACATACATCCAGTCTTGTAAACATCCAAGATCCAACCTCTTTTCAGAATATGTTTACTCTCATATATACCCTATGGGGAATCTCTATAATTAGTACATTTTGATATACAATCAATTACAAGTAATCAGAATATAATTGTGCTTCCATATATTTTGCATGTCTTACAATAGATAAATTCTAATAGCAAGAATCTAGGAATTGATTTACTCTATTGTCTACTTCTAGTTACTGACACAAGCTCTTGATGGCATTTTATTTATTACTAAATATGTATATGTCGGCAAAAACTAGCTATGTCACGATTTCGTGACACTTTTTCCTTCCTGGTCCTTTCATACTACTTTGTGAGTGAAAACTTGCTTATGTCGCTAAATCGTGACACCTTCCCCTTGTTGGCTCCTTCGGGCTGCATTATGGGCAAAAATCGTCCAAGTCGCGAAATCGTGACATCTTCTTGCACTTCTTCTTTTTTGAACAACATGCTGGTGAAAACCTTTCATGTCACAAAATCGTGACACTCCTCTTTTTGTCCTTTTAGTTAGTTTTATGAGCGAAAACCTGTCATACCGTGAAATCGTGACACTTTCCTGCTTTTTGATAACTTTGAACCATACCTTGACGAAAAATTGATATGTCACAAAATCGTGACCTTCTTCATGCCTTAAACAATTCTTTGCTTCATATCTCAAAAATAAAATTTTGGTCTTTCTATACAAAAAATCTGCTATCTTCTGGAGGTATATTTTTAGACTAACATTCTTGGCGCCTTCCGAGGAAATTTTGCTGGCAAAAATATTAGAATCCAGGACCTTCATCCATTGGGAAACAGAGTTAAAATATAAAAATAATACATGAGAAGAGATTTTTTGTGGGAAGAATATTCAGGAAGGAATGCAAAATAAATCATTACCTTTACAGGATATCTTTTGTAGATTATGGATTTTTAACTAAAAATATATTAACAACTCAAGATAATTTGAAACAAATTTCACAACTGGCTACTGGTCCCTCCTTCTGCTTGGTGTTTTTGATTATTATGTTTGGATTTCTTCAGTTTTTCAATTGTTCCAACCACTTCATTATAGGTAAGGTAAACCTGCTTCTAGTCTTCATCTTCAAGATCTGAAGAATCCATAAAAAGTTGATATATGTATAGCAACTCTTCCACTTTATCATGTGACAGTATCTTGTTTCTTAGAACCAATTCTTGTAGGCAAGACTTAATTTGTGTAAGGTTCTGCACCGTGGTAAATATCAAACTCTCATCTACAGGCTCTTCCCAATTTTTTATTTTTGACTCATATTCTGTGAAAGCTTTAAGGGATAGTGTTAGCGCATCTTCACTCAACACTTTTGAAATATCATAGGGAAGACCACACTTATTAGCTAAATTTAAATGTGTCACTAATCCTTTTGCTTCAGCTTCCAATTCTTGAAGTAGCTTATCACCCTGAGTCACCAATTTAAGTCTCCTAAAGAAACTTTTTGTTGCAATTTTAGCTTGAGACCATGCTTCACTACGAATTTTAGCAGCAACACTCTCGAGCATTTTTTTGATAAAACTTGAATTTTTGTGGCCGCATCTGATCTTCCTTGAAGAAAAGTTATTGAGGCTTTTAATTCTTCATCAACTACTTCAATAACTTCTTTTACTTTGGCCAGGTACAATAACATGGGCCTTGCCTTAAGGCTCAATACCAACATGTCTTCAAGCATTTCCCTTCTTACTGCCTTGGCTTTTTCTTTGGAGAAACCAGATGGAGTGTTCTACTTTTCAATCAACTGCTGATGGAATTGTTGAACCTGTAGAGTCAAGGAGCGAACTTGTTCATCAGCTTATTTCAATTTTTCTTTCAATGTAGCTGCTTCATTAGCAGCTTCACCAAATCTATCCTCCCACTTCTTAGCTTCTAGCTTTAGAGCCTTTTCAGTCAGTTTCTGCTCTTGCAGGACGGATTCTAAATCCCTCCTGGCTTCTTGTTCCTTGATGAAATTCTCTCTGAAAAAATATCCATGTAAATAAATAGTTCCAAAATGGGCTTGAGCTTTTCCCCACTCATCTAACATATGTAGCTAAGTAATATCTTCATTTGTGTCTTCTACTCGATAATATTCAATGGTCATATCCCTCTTTGATTTATGGGAAACTGGTGTTAATTTAACTTTTTTCCTCTGCATTGTGGTGGGGTCCAGGGAAATTATCTCTTGAGCATGAGTTGGGGCTTTAGAATCTTCAGAAGAATGATATGTCCACCAATATAAAGCATTTTTATTTGCTTTTCTCAACCCTTTCAATTTTGAAAGAGTGGGATGATTTTCATCATTGCGAGAAGATCTTGAATTAATAGTTGGAATACTTGCACTAGAAATAAATGGATTGGGTATCAACTCAAAATCAACTTTAGATTGAATTTGAGAACATAATGTTATTTTTGGTAAAGAAAACACGAATTAAAGGGGAACATTATATATTTCTTTGAACAAAAAATGGAAGGAAAATCATAGTAGGAATAAGTAGAGAGAAAATATTGAAGAAAAAGGGAAATCATACCTTTGTCTATGTGTAGTACTTGTTGATGTTGATCTCTTTCTCCATGGTCATGGTACCTTTCATTCATCATCTGATCTGGATTTTCACTTTGTATAAGGGCCTCAATATTTTTGTTGTTATCAATTTTGTCTTCACCATCAGCAACTCCTTCAAGATTTATAATTTCAATGTTTGGAGGAATTCCTCCAGGTTGTCTTCTCCTACGTTTCACATTATCTTGTTTCACAGTAATTTCCTTAGAAATATTTACATTTTGATCCTCCTGAACAAAGTCATTTGGATCATCCAAAGTCCCAATCTGGACATTTTCTTGTTTAGTAACCTCTGGATTTAGAACATTACCCTCATTATCTTGAACAATCTATTCATTTTCAAGGGCCATTTCTATTTGATCAGCATCAATATTTTGAGTGATTTTCTCAGAAACTGGGTTTCCTTCAACAATTTTATTACTTTTTTCTTTAACTTCTGCTACAGACTTTAGCCTCTTCCTCTTAATACAAAGAGGTTCTTCATCAGATTCTATGGCTGAACTAGATGGAGGAACAAACTTAACATTTTTAGAAACTGAAGTTTTACCTCTGGATGAATCAGCTCCTAAGGCTAGGTGTTTTACTCTTCTTTCAGCCTGCAAGGATTCAGTGATCCCTTGTCCTTCCTTTCCTAGACCTTTGCCTTCATATCCCATATGTAACATCATTTGAGTGGTCTTCTTGTATGCTTCTCCTTATTATTTTGTGAATATTTTTGCAGGGGCCCTTTTCTTTGAACTTCTCAACCTGGTTTGTGTTTGAGCTAATGGTTGTTCAACTACAACCTTCTTACCTTTCGCCTGTTCAACATTTTGTTTTTAGCAGCTTTAAGGCTTCTCCCTTTGCTACCACCAATGCTGCGAGGTATTTTCACAGGGAAAATTCCTAACCAGGAGTTCTGATAATGGTCATATCTTACTGAGAATTCAAGATCATTTTTTATGGGATACCTAGATTCAATCATGTTTTTTTGCACTCTCATAGTCCACCATTCATGAATATTTCCTATCATCCAATCTACACCCTTTTTCTATATTCTAGCAATGGTGCCTTTAGTTAACACATGCCCATTATTCTTTCCTGGATCAAAATGCAACACATGCTCATAAAAGTCATGCCAAAGAAGTAATGGCTACATTTGTTCCACGTGCCATTCCAATGGAGCATCTTCATCATTATTTCTATAGGCTTCGATATCCGACCTAATAGAAGCATGGTATACTTTCAACGGAATTCTATTCAGAATAGTTTGTCTCTCTGCAAATCGGTTTAGAGGATCATATTTCCATATCTGAGGGATTTCTACTAACCCCAAATCTCTCAGAGCCTCAAAAATTTTCTCATTTTGACCTTGTTTAGAAACCACAACACCTTCCAGCTAGAAAGGTATGGTACAGGTACCAGTTTTACCTATACCCATGCCATATTTCAAATTAATATATTCATTATACCTTACATATTCCAATGCAAACAATCTATTAGTAACATAATACGAGAGTAAGAAAGGTTTTCCCGTAAAACCATACAACCTAACAACAACCCCCTGGGTGAGTATAAACCAATCACCCTCCTCAGCGTGTTTATTTTGTAAAATATTTTCAGCCCTGGAGGTTAACCTGCTGACTTCCCCATATATTATTTTCAACGTAGGACCTAGAAATTCCTTATTGAAATCATAATATGACTATGTTCCATACAATACATTGGTCCAATCATATACTGGCAAAGTCCTTCCTTTATTATCTTTATCATTTACAAAAATAAATGCTAGCTCTTTAGCCATAAAGAAAAATAACAACCACACAAAATAGGAAGAGAAACAGAAAGAGTACTGAGAACCCCTCTTGATAGCAGACAACCCTTCATGTATTTCTTTAAATAAATACCTTGGCCAGTCAAAAAACATAGGTCGAATACTCTTATCCATAACTGCAGAGTCATAATTTTTTGGGTTAGAAAGGCAATTGACCAAAGCAATTTGCCACCCATGAATTATTTCATCAGTTTTTAACCCTGCCACTATAGCCAATATGGAAAATAATTTTGGGTTTTTGAATTCGGCTATGGAAATAGGAGTTTCAGGCATCCTTCCTCCATTAGGTGGATTTCTCAACTGTATATAAAGAAAATTCTTGATTTTTTCAAAGGGAACGAAATACTTTGCTTGATCTACCGGGTCAAAAATTTTGGGCTCAAATGCGGGTACATACCCAACAACAAAATCAAAAATGAAAGCATCTGAATTTAAGGAAAAAATAACTCTCCCACTCTTATTTGTAACCACCCCTTTCTTTTCATCATAAAAATTTACAATTTCTTTAACTAGTTCAGGGAAAGGATGCACAGGAATATATACATACACGTATAGTAATGAATGAAAGGCAAAAGTAGCAGGAGAAGACGCAGAAACCCCAGTGGACATTCTATCTTCAATATCTTTTTGAATTTTTACTGGGTCCTTCCATGTCATCATTGTATCTCCAATTCTAGCATCCCGATCACCAAAATTTTCACTCACTTCTTCTCCACATCTTTTTGTTGAAGGTGAAGCAAATGGACCCGCCATTGTTGTTTTCTGAGTGTTTTTTCTTGGACCCATGATATTTTTATCACACTAAACTTTTTTTCTGAACTGAACTTTATTTCTAAACTTGAATCTGAACTTGAAAAGTAGGAATAGAAAGTGATGTAACGAATTTTACTTAGGAGCAAAATTAGGATTTTATGTCAGATTATTGGAACAAAATCTGCCTTTAATTATTATTATCACCTTGATTTTATCAACATTTAATAGACAAAAATGATCATGAGATATTTTGTCTAATCTCCAGAGGAGGTTGGTTCCTTAATGGTTTTTTAGTGAAAGACCATGTGACACATTTTAAATTCCTACCGGTAATCGATCATTCGTCATTTTTAATAAAAGGACCGTATATCAAAGTTCTTCGAAAATGGTCTTCTCTCGCCAAAAGTTGGCAAACCACATGGTAATATTGAATTTGAACCATTATATCTGACAATATGGCACCTTCTAATTTCATCTCTCTATTGCTGGTGATTTTTGATTGGTTTTTGGATACTGATAAAGATTTCTGAAATAAAAAATAACTTTGAAAATATTTACATACTATAATATACATTATATACATACGTTTTCCTGCTCTTTTTATTTAAAATAGAGTTTCAAGTGAAATGCATTCACTGTGATGGGTAGAACCATACCCTTCTGATCCTGTAACTGGAAAGAATTAAATTGCTTTTCAGCAATTATTTCGAAAGGACCTTCTCAAAAAGCATCAAATTTGTCATGATTGATGGGCTGTCGTTAAGCACATCATTAAATCTCAAAGATCTTATCAATCCGGGGTGGTGTCCAAGGCTATTTACGAGAGAAAGTTCAAGCAGGGTTGTAGTTCAGTTCATTTGGAAGCAGCAAGTCTTATTGGTGGAATTGATTGTGTGGGGGTTTTGTGTCACTTCTACCCCTAAATTGCATAAATTGAACTTTAATCTATTTGCAAGAATGAAAACTAATTGCTAATTGCATAAATGAAACCCTAGTTACAGTTGCAAGAATGAAATCTAATTAAATTGCAGAATTGAAACTCTAGTTATAGTTGCAGAATTGAAAGTCTATTTAATCTTGCAATAATTGAAATGAAGCATAAAAACTAGATCCTGTCAATGCTCTATAACAGAAGGTCGTCAATCTTCTATGCAGGGTTTTGACAGCAAAAACAAGAATGCAGGGAAATTACAGAAAACTTGTAAATTGTTGGAAATGGAAATTTGTAGTGAATTGGAAAGTTGTTGGGAATGAAAAGAATAACCAGATCTACCAATAATCATATCACAAAAACATTATGAACAAGAATTAAACAACTAGGAATGTTAGTTGTGCAAAATAATGAAAATGACAAGTTCACAACTTATTCTGCTGTAGCAAAATCAGAATAAAACCTGTCTATCAGTCCTCCTCCTAGGTCTGGAAGTGGCCAGCCTCCTTTCTCAGAAGAAGGTTTGAATTCTTCTTTAAGTCTTACTCACACTCAGACATAACAAAATAAATGGAATGAAACTGCACTTTTATTGCTTCAGAAACATAATTACAATTCTGTTGAAATCTGTTACAGGTCTGAAATCACTATTCTATCATCTCTCTATTTATTTTCTATCTCCTCTATCTAATATAATATATTCCTGATAATAATATCATATTCCTAATAGCTCAACCTGGATGGGAGCTATCTTTTATAGATGCCTAAAATCTAATTACAAACAGAAAATATGTTGTTCTTGATATCCTGCAGAATTTCCTGGGTTTATCCTAGAAGAAGATCAAATTTGATCTTTTCCATAAATGGTGGCTTTGGATGGCAAGGATGGCAAAGTTAGATGGGAGATATTTTCCCTTAACTTTCTCAACCTTCTTATCCCCTTTTCCACCGCCAAAAGTCAGTCAACAAGTCAAAAAGTACATTCTATTTTCATTCCGAAGATAAGTGGCTCATTCTGAAGATACTGCAATTCTCATTTCGAAGATCCGCTCATTCCGAAGATACTGCAATTCTCATTCCGAAGATCCGCTCATTTCGAAGATACTACAATTTTCATTCCGAAGATCCGCTCATTCCGAAGACACTGTGTTTTCTCATTTCGAAGATATCTGTTCATTCCGAAGACACTGTGTTCATTTCGAAGACACTGTGTTCATTTCGAAGATCTTTAGAATGACCAACTGTGTTGACTCCAAATGGTTTTGGCTGCATTTCTTAGGTGTATTAGACCTCAGGATCAGATTGCAATAGTCTTCATTCTTCCTTGGATGTGAATTCCATGCCTTGCCATTCATTGGCAGCTTGTTGGAATTTATATGGAAAAACCAGTTTTCTGTTGCATAGTAATAAGTCTTTGTACTATTTGTTGAATTTAGAGAAACTAATGCTTAATGATCATCAAAATAAGACTACTGAAGTGTTGTTGTCAACCTAAGCATGAAAAGATAACATAAAACTATACAAGAACTATTAAAAATCAGAATATAATGTCCTTAACACTTCAATCATGCAAACAGTTAATACACAACATATTAAATCAACTTAACTAGCATATAAGATAATTCACAAGAGTTTTAGGCAGTTTTAACTATTTAAAACATGCTATAAATGAGGCTTATCCAGGCCTCATCATTCCCCCCAACTTATATTAATGCATGCCCTCATGCATTGCAGTGGGCTATGGAGTCACAAATGTCCATACTCATATTCCATGTTTCATAGAACAATTTAGTGCCTGTGTAATTTCTCATGAAGGTTTCTGAGTCATTATTCAAACTGATCATCTGGTTGGGAATCCTCTTCAAAATAGGAGGGAACCAGAGTAATGATGGTTGGAGGCCTGAATCTGAGACCTACCCAATAATGTTGCATAAAGGTATTTCTCTGGATTGAGAAGGCAATGCCTCAGAATGGAAGGGCACTGCTTCAAAGTGGAGGGGCACTACTTCAGAATGAGCACCTATGTCTTCATATTCCCTAGATAATCCAAGTAGTAACTGAACCAAATCCTCCTCTTTATCTGATGTAGTTGATTGTTCGTCAACTTGTGACAGCCTGCTTTTTAGTTTCTCCACTTTCTGCTATAATTCTCTAATTTTCTTTTCATGTTTTTCAATAACATCTTCTCTTTCCTCAATCCATCTCATTTGTATTTTTATAACACTCTTGGCTGCTCTCAGTTGTTTTGTGATGTCCACCTCCTCTTCTTCGTTTGACTCAGAACCTAATACTGACAAATCAACTGCAGTTTTTTGCTCAACAATGATCTCATCCTCTACTTCAGACCCCTACTCCTGTACAGGAGGTTCCATGAAATTATCTATGATTACATCCAAATTCTCAGTGGCTTGTTGCACTTCTATGACATCAGGGCTATCCTGTCTGGTCTTCTCTTCAATCATTTGTTCTTTTATCTCTTTTTGTTGGAGTCTTGCAGACCTCCTAGTCCTTAATGTATATTTTCTCTTCTTGCCCTATTTTCTTGTGGTAACAGGGGCTGTAGGGATAGCTTCAGGATCTTCACTAGGAACTTCACTCTTCTATTCTGACAGATAAATAACATCTTTAGAAAAATGAACCCTCTTCTATTTTATTTTTCTGCTGTCAGTTTCAGCCCTGACAAAATTACATACTACCCTTCACAGGTTGAAAAATCTGGTAACCCATGTGGTTACGTTATTCCAGGGTTCTTGTAGGCTGGCCCTTTTTCATTTTTCACTTCATTTCTCTATTCGATCTTTGAGAAGACTGCTCTCTTCTGCTGCTAGGTCACTGATTTCTGGTTTCTACAGAATTATAGGGTTTGCTCTTGTTCTTCTTTAGAAAGAACTTTTAATTTTTTTACTTTTCCTTGTAATCATTAGCAAATATGTCTTCAGAAAGAAAATATGGCACACTTCCTTATTCTATGCTCTGAACACCTGGCCATCAATCATTGGACATCCTTGCCATCAAATTTTCTTTACTATTTTTAGCTCATCCATTCTACATGCAAATTTTCCCACATGAGTGGTTATTAGCAATGAATGGTGGTGGCATGTTTGTTGGTTATTTTCCTTATGATTCTTGTACTTCCTCGATGGGTGCAAAATATGAGATGAATCTAACAACTGACATGTGTCAATGATCACATGGAGTAAAACAATTCTACTGACTATGTCTTTTTCTCCCTCCTTGGATGCCACGTGGAAACAAATTGTTAAATCTTCATTCCAAAGATTATGTTTCATTCCGAAGACTAAGCTGGGCATTTAATCTGAAGATAACCTTCATTCGAAGATACCACGGTTATTGAAGATACAACAGACATAGTAGAAACCAACATTTTTCTCTTTCTCCAAGCATGTTTTGTTTATGCCAACTCTTATGAACACTTTTATACTAATGGTTAATTGTCATATACTATATATCAAATATTTACAATGAGAAAAGTGCAAGAAACATATATACCTGGTTAAAACAAGTTAATGCAAGTTTTGAAAGATGACTGCTTATGTTGATATTCTGTTGAGGCTTCCTGCAACACTTCAAAAACAAGTGCAGTTGGTGAATTTGTACAATGGTGACTCAGAACTTTCAAGGTTATGCATGCCGGAAAACTGGTTTTCATGCATACCAACTCGATAGTGCCTTAGAAAAGGTTTTCACTGCTGAGTTATTCATTTTTCTCTCTTTTTTTTTCTTGGTTTCCCTTTTTTTTTCCTCTCCTTTTCTCTTTTTTTTTTCTTGATTCTGATTATGCCCATGAAGGATTTCATGATTTCCCTGAAATCATGCCCATGAAGGAATTCATAATCAGAATTTATTCATCTTTTTGTTTTCTACTTTTTCTGATTTTTTTTTATTTTTCTTTTAAGATTCAAAGATATGATCATTTGGAATCTTCATCAGAAGAAGAAGCCTCTTCTATCAAATGTAACTGTGTGAAATACCGAGCAAATTCCACCTTTGTTAGTGGTTTATGGTACAACTGTAAAAGATGTCCATTCACCACTAATATCCTCCTTAAATCATCAACTAAAGAAAGTTGAACAACTTCATTCTCAAACTCCCCTGGTTCATCCTTGCTTCTCTTAATGTGATCATCATGCCACATTTTCCATTTTTGTTGAGTGAACTCTATTTGGTGAAGTGCTTCCAACCAAAGTTCATCAAATGCATTCAACTGCAAAATTTGTTTTTTTTGTACCTGCAACAACTCAATGCCAATTGCTAAAGATGCATAAAATGTTAGTAAAGCATTAGGATGTTGCACCAATATATCAAACAAATTTGCTCCCTGGTTTTTAGTCAACCAACTATTGTTGTTCAAAGGTTGTTTTGGTTGTGTTTCAGTTTGTTTTGTACCAGGCTTATTTGAATTGGTTCTTGGAGAAACATTTTTATTTACAACAATGGAAGCCAAAACTAAAGTATTCTTTTCATTTTCCTTATGTGTTCTAAGAAAGCTGTGGGCTTTCTGTACAATCATACTTAGGTGTAATAAGTTTACCCGAAAGCAAGTTAACTAATTTTCCACCTTTTTGTATGGTTTTAGGATATACTTTCTTCTTTTTTCTTGGTTTTCTAAAACACATTTCTTGAACAATCCTATTAATGATTGGTACAACTTGAGGTAAAGGGATTGTAACGGTTAAATGTTCTAATTCCTTTATCAAATCTGATTGTGAAGATGTTATTTTTGATATCTCGGACTGTTCAAAATATGATACTTTATTTGATGAGGTATCTTGTTCTTCTTGATGTTGTTTTAGTGTGGATTTGTTTTCATGTTCATTCTTTTTAACTTCACTTTCTACATTGATAAGTGGAATAGGTTCAAGCAGTGGTTCACCTGAACACAACTGAGTTTTAACACAGTCACTAACATTTATTAGGGTTGTATTTTTTGATTCAACCACAGAGACAGGGGTTACCTATTTAACATGATTTGGACTGACCACAGGTTGAGTTGAAAATAGAGGTTGTTTTAATTTTTGTTGTTGTTGTCCATGATAGAAATTATGGATATAATTAGGCAACAAATTTGATTTTTGTTTTTGACAATGTTGCTGCCCTTTGTACAGATTTTGATGTTGTACCCATTGATATCCCTATAATTTTGGTTGCAACCATGGTGGATGTTGTTGATTCCATTGTTGTTGCATCCATCCATGTTGAGACCATGCTTGGGAGTATGCCCATGGTGGTTGACTCCAACATTGTTGAAGTGGACCTGAAGCAGACCATGGCATATACCAAGGATTATTTCCCCAATGTGCAGGAAATTGAGAAGCATTATGATATGGAAATTTATGAAAATTATTCCCTTGTCCTTGTCCTACAAAATTGGTTTTTTTCATAGGTTGAGACTATTTTTCAAAGACACTTTTAAGTTCTGGCAATAAACTACACTGATCTGTGGGGTGTCCTAATTGACAAATGCTACATGTAGCAGGTATAAATATTTTGTTCAAAGGACAATCATGAAGAGAGTGTTGCTTTTTACATTCTGAACAATAGATGGCTGAAGATTCAGTAGATTCATTTTTTTCATCTAATGTTCTATCATGTACTAAAATATCAACCTCTTTCATGCATTCTTTCAAATCATGTTTTTCATTACCAATTCTATGTTTTCTATGCCTTGAATGAGAGTAATTTTTACAGAGTTTAATAATTTCCTGAAATTTAAGTGCATTTGTATCTCCTCTTCCCAAGATATCCAATGCATCCCTAGATTCATCTTGTAGTCCCCTTAAGAATATGACTTTGCAAATTTCAGGTTCAACACTTCCACATCTCTTATGAACAAAAGAAAATATGTCTATATAATCTTCTAAGATTTCATTTTCCTCTTGTTTCATTGTAAGAATTTCATCATTTTGATTCTTGACTTGACAATATTCTTGGTATCTCTCCAAGAATATGTTTTCCATCTCATCCCAAGTTCTAATTGAGTCAGGTGCTAAGGTGATAAACCATCGTAGAGCTAACTCTTTAAGAGTGGAAGGAAATAGTTTGAGCTTTTGATTGTCATTAGTGTAATCATGAGCTTGACATACAATTTTAAACTCAAACAAAAACATATCAGGATCTTCGGATGTAATTCCCTTGAAAGTTGGTAATACTACAGGTGAAATGACCTTCATGGGAGCATTTTGATTAAGATCTAGTTGGATGGGATTTTGAAAAGTTATGGCAGGTGCACTAGTTGCACTAGGGTGGAGCACATTGTTGGCTCTACCTTGATTCTCTTGTGAGCCTTCCATTGTAGGTTCCCAAAAACAATTATAAATCTTGTCAAATTTTCCTGATTGTATGGATTTGTCAAGAGAAAATGGTGTTGAACTACTTAATTTTCCTCCTTGTAATGATTTCTCAAAGGATCTTGCGAGTCTTTGGAAGTGGATGATTGGGATTCTTTGAAAATTCCAACATTTTTGGAAATAAAAAATTTAGACATTTTTGACATAATTTCAACCTCTTGTGAAATTTTTCTTCTTGTGGTTTCTTGCTTATTTCCTAAATGGACTGAAATACAATTTACCAATAACAATTACTTATACCAGTCATTACATTCAGATTTTACTCTAAAATTCACAACTTAGCATATTTAATAATTATTGGACTGCTTTTCACCTTCTAACAACACCGTGTTCCCCGACAACGGTGCCAAAATGATGGGTTGTCATTAAGCACATCATTAAATCTCAAAGATCTTATCAATCCGGGGTGGTGTCCAAGGCTATTTACGAGAGAAAGTTCAAGCAGGGTTGTAGTTCAGTTCATTTGGAAGCAGCAAGTCTTATTGGTGGAATTGATTGTGTGGGGGTTTTGTGTCACTTCTACCCCTAAATTGCATAAATTGAACTTTAATCTATTTGCAAGAATGAAAACTAATTGCTAATTGCATAAATGAAACCCTAGTTACGAGTTGCAAGAATGAAATCTAATTAAATTGCGAGAATTGAAACTCTAGTTATAGTTGCAGAATTGAAAGTCTATTTAATCTTGCAATAATTGAAATGAAGCATAAAAACTAGATCCTGTCAATGCTCTGTAATGAGAAGGTCGTCAATCTTCCATGCGGGGTTTTGACAACAAAAACAAGAATGCAGGGAAATTACAGAAAACTTGTAAATTGCTGGAAATGGAAATTTGCAGTGAATTGGAAAGTTGCTTTGGGAATGAAAAGAATAACCAGATCTACCAATAATCATATCACAAAAACATTATGAACAAGAATTAAACAACTAGGAATGTTAGTTGTGCAAAATAATGAAAATGACAAGTTCAGAACTTATTCTGTTGTAGCAAAATCAGAATAAAACATGTCTGTCAGTCCTCCTCCTAGGTCTGGAAGTGGCCAGCCTCCTTTCTCAGAAGAAGGTTTGAATTCTTCTTTAAGTCTTACTCACACTCAGACATAACAAAATAAATGGAATGAAACTGCACTTTTATTGCTTTAGAAACATAATTACAATTCTGCTGAAATCTGTTACAGGTCTGAAATTACTATTCTATCATCTCTCTATTTATTTTCTATCTCCTCTATCTAATCTAATATATTCTTGATAATAATATATATATCTAATAGCTCAACCTGGATGGGAGCTATCTTTTATAGATGCCTAAAATCTAATTACAAACAGAAAATATGTTGTTCCTGATATCCTGTAGAATTTCCTGGGTTTATCCTAGAAGAAGATCAAATTTGATCTTTTCCATAAATGGTGGCTTTGGATGGCAAGGATGACAAAGTTAGATGGGAGATATTTTCCCTTAACTTTCTCAACCTTCTTATCCCCTTTTCCACCGCCAAAAGTCAGTCAACAAGTCAAAAAGTACATTCTGTTTTCATTCCGAAGATAAGTGGCTCATTTCGAAGATACTGCAATTCTCATTCCGAAGATCCGCTCATTCCGAAGATACTGCAATTCTCATTTCGAAGATCCGCTCATTCCGAAGATACTGCAATTCTCATTCCGAAGATCCGCTCATTTCGAAGACACTGTGTTTTCTCATTCCGAAGATATCTGTTCATTTCGAAGACATTGTGTTCATTCCGAAGACACTGTGTTCATTTCGAAGATCTTTAGAATGACCAACTGTGTTGACTCCAAATGGTTTTGGCTGCATTTCTCAGGTGTATTAGACCTCAGGATCAGATTGCAATAGTCTTCATTCTTCCTTGGATGTGAATTCCATGCCTTGCCATTCATTGGCAGCTTGCTGGAATTTATATGGAAAAACCAGTTTTCTGTTGCACAATAATAAGTCTTTGTACTATTTGCTGAATTTAGAGAAACTAATGCTTAATGATCATCAAAATAAGACTACTGAAGTGCTTCTGTCAACCTAAGCATGACAAGATAACATAAAACTATACAAGAACTGTTAAAAATCAGAATATAATGTCCTTAACACTTCAATCATGCAAACAGTTAATACACAGCATATTAAATCAACTTAACTAGCATATAAGATAATTCACAAGAGTTTTAGGCAGTTTTAACTATTTAAAACATGCTATAAATGAGGCTTATCCAGGCCTCATCAATGATTACCTGGCTTTGCTTTCTTCACATTCCATTTCAAAACCAGATCTTCCACTTTGAATTTTCTGTAGGTTGTCTTTTTATTAAACCATATTTCTATTTCTACCATATGTTTCTGTGATGATTATAAGCCTCTTCCTTTGGTTCTTCCAACTGTAAGAGTTGCATTAATCGTGCATCCATAGGTTGACCTCCTTCTTCATTTATTTGATTTAGAAACTTTAGTGCTGGTATCTCCATATGAATGGTAAAATAGCCTCTTTACCATATACTAAAGAATAAGGTGATGTATTAATGGACTTTTTTATTGAGATCTTGTGAGCCCATAATGCTTGATTGATCAAGGAATGTCAGTTCCTCTTATTCTCTTCTAGTGTTCTTTTCAAGATTCTGAGAAGATTTTTATTTGTAGACTTAGCTAGACCATTACCCTGTGGGTAATAATTGGAAGAAGTTTTCAAATATATACCATATATTCTAATAAACTCAATCATTTTTACTCCAATAAAGGTTGATCCATTATCTGTAATTAGTGAATCTGGTACACCGAACCTTGTTATCAAACTTTCCACAAATTCAATCACCACCTCTTGATCAAATTTTTTAGTAGGGATAGCTTCAGCCCACTTAGTGAAATAATCTATGGCAGTAAGTATATACTTATGGTCAACTGATGAATTGGGCTTGATGATCCCTACAAAGTCTAACCCCCACTGCTGGAAATGTTCTTTGACTTGGATAGGTTTTAAGGGCATAGGAGCATTTCTATTCCTCCCTACATATCTCTAACACTGCTCGCAGCTTATGGTAACCTTGTAAGTATCTGAAAAAACAGAAGGCTAGTAACAACCTACTTAGATTTTATTCAAAGTAGTGGATCTTCCCGAGTAATGTCCCCCAAAAATACCTCCATGGAATTATTTTAACACTTTTTTTTTCTCATCTTCTCTTATACATTTCAAAAGTACACCATCTATATTTTTTCTATACAACCCTTTTGATTGAAGGGTGTACTTCAAATCTTGTGCTTTAAATATTCTTCTTTATGAAGCATTCAAACTTTTAGGACACATTCCAGTTTGAAAGTACTCCATAAGATCATTAATCCAATCAGTGTTTCTCGGATTTGGATCTGATTCTATATTAGTCATTACACCTTGGGGTCCTACCTGCTCATTTGTAGCTTGCTTGGGAAATTCTTGACACATGGCTCTTCCTCTTATTATCTTTGTTGGATGTATTTTTACATCATATTCCTGTATCTTAGTCACCCAACCAACTCTTTTTTTTCCAAGTTCTCCTTGTATTATAAAAATTCTGACATCAAGATGGATCACATAAACAATGATTTTGCTCTGTGACAGAAAGTGCTTAAATTTTTTCAAGGATTTCATGACAGCATAAAATTGTTTTTCAATAAAATTATATTTATCTTCATGCTCATGCATAGTGGAACTCAGAAAAGCTATGGGTCTTTCTTCATTTTTTGACCCCTTCTATGTAAGGACTGCAACGTAACTTTCTGATTCACCAACAACATATAAAATAAAATCATGTGAGTAGTCAGGATTAACCAATACAGGTGCTTGGGCTATTTCTTCTAAGATCTTTCTAAAAGCATTATTCCTTGGATCAATCCATTTGAAAGGAGTATCTTTCTTCAATAATTTAGTCATTGGTTTAACAATCTGTGCAAAATCTGCAATAAATTTTCGCACAAAATTTATTTACCCAAAGAAAGATTGCAAACCTTTCTTATTAACTGGTAAGGACAGTTCCAAAAGTGCTTTCACTCTATCAGGTTCAATGGCTAATCCATATTTAGAGATGACATGACCAAGTAGGATACCTTCTTCTACAACGAATATGGATTTCTTTGGATTCAAAGATATTTTGAATTCTCTGCATTTTTCAAATACTTGTTCAGGGTGTGTTATATGATCTTGCTTATGATGGGAAAAGACAGTCATATCATCTAAATAGATGACTATAATATTAGTAGAAATTTCACCAAAAGCTACATCCATAGCCCTTTGGAAAGTTGCTCCAGCATTAGATAAGATAAAAGGCATTCTTTGGTAAGCAAATGTTCCCCATTTTGTGGTAAAAGCAGTCTTGAATTGTTCTTCGTCTCTGACCCATACTTGATTATACCCTGAAAAGCCATCTAGTAAAGAGAACATTTTTACCCCTGCAACTGTGTGCAAAATTTGATCAATTTGAGGAAGGGGATAATGGTATTTGAGTGATGCCCTGTTTAGATTCCTGAAGTCTACACACAATCTGATGTCTTCATTTTTCTTCTTGACTGGTACCAAGTTTGCCACCCAAGTAGAATGTTGAATAGGATACACTATTTTAGCTTGAAGAAGTTTTAGTAACTCCTGCTTCATCAAAGATTCTATCTTTGGATTTACCATTCCTTGATCTTGCCTAAAAGGCTTAGCTCCTTCTTTTAATTCAATGTTATGTTGGATAATCTCTTTTCTATATAATTTTAGATCATTGTACACCCAAGCTATGATATCAGGAAATATTTTGCACAATTCTCTGATTTGGTTCAATTCTTCTTTTGTACAACCAACCTTGACTTTAATAATTTTCCCGGTTCTAACTCTACCTCTTTATACCGATGCTTATCAACTTTGATTTTATGGCCTATAGCCCTATCATTGTTATTAGAATTTCAAGGGTGATAAGTCCCTTAGGGATATGATTATTTTTTAATTGAATCATATCTTCTTCCTGTTTGTCTTATAAATATTTGCTACTTGAATAGTTTATTTCATGGATTAAAAATTCAATATTTGTTCATCATTTTAAAAAACTTGCCAGAAGATATTCTTGTCTGGCACCAAGGGCCTATATATAAGTCTATCCGTATTTGATTTCTGAATAACATTACTAACAGGACAGAAATTAGCTCCCACTGATGCCAATAAATCTGCATGGGTATTATGTTCTCTAGGAATAGACTTTATATTCAAAGCCTCAAAGGCTTCCAAAATATCCCATACTTTATTTGTAAAAGCCTTTAAGTAGTGTTGTAAACTGATGTATTTTTTGTGACTTGATTGAAAATAAGTTCTGAGTCTCCATAAATGAGCAATTGTTTTACTCCCAATTTTTTAACTTTCCTCAATCCTAAACAAAGTGCCTCATATTCAGCTGAATTATTGGTGCAACTCCATGTCAATATGTAAGATAACACCCTTTCCTTTCCAGTGGGGGAAATAAAAACTATCCTAGTACTTGCTCCATTCTTGCACCTAGATCCATCAAAGAAAAGCTTCCACAATTGATTAATAGAGTTATTTTCTTCGAGAGCAGGTGTCAATTTATTTTTAGGTTTTTTAATGGAATAACTTCCTATTTTTGTTTCTATCATAGCATTGAAATCCTACATAGAAAACTGATCTTCTGCTTGAAGGTCTTCCAAGGTTTCCTCCATCAGGTCCACTTTTCCAATTTCTTCAGTCATTGTATTCATTGTTTCAGCTTCTCCTATCTTTTCCACATGGAAAGTAGATGGTTTCTTATTAAATATTTTAATCCTTCAACCTTTGAAAGGTATTTCTAAATGAGAGTAATCTAAGGATATGTATCCTCCTATTTTTATTGCGAATTCTCTTGATAAGCACATACCAAAATATGGTGCCAAATCTACCACTATTACTTTGTATAACCACCACTTGAGGCATCATGTGGAGTTGTATGGGAATGTCTTTAATCACTCCTACAATTTTTACAGGAGTGCCATCCAACTGCAGGACACTTGGATTACTCCTAGTGTACTCCATCCCCATAATATCACATACCGCTTTGGGTATCATTGTAGTAGCAGCACCTGAATCTATCATGCAGTTGTGAACAACCCATCCTTCCATTTGAAGAGATAAATAAAAGGGTGGAGGTCTATTTTTTCTAGTGGTTGATGTTAGATTTTCCTAGAATGTATTTGAAGAGGACATAGTTTTACCTTTATCTTTCATCGTCTTTAGATATTCCTGTAAGAGATCAATTTGACCAGGGAACTGAAGAGCATCATACATACTCGCCTTTGAGGGAGTCTTTTTCATTTCTTCAACTATGTTGAAAGTAGATGATTCAACAATTTTTTCTCTTTCCTTGGTGAAAGTGTCATATCTGTTTCTGTATCCTTGAGTAGCTTCAGTCCTTTGTCTCTTAGTCAATGAAGGAAATCTCAACCTTTCTTTAGCTTGATCTTGAGTTTCAGTTTCCTTTTGTGGAGTGAATTCTTTATTGATTTCTTGCCTTGGTTTTTGAGCTGGAACTTGATATCTTTTCTCATAAGGTAAACTTCCTTTGGAAACTACTATAGGAGTTGTTTGGGAGCTGGGGGAAAACTTAAAGGCTAAAGCTCCTTAGGATCAACCTGTAGAGGTTTTTTACCAGATCTGGTTAGGACTGTAACTTGTTCCACCATAGACATCATGAAATTGTGGTTTGTTTCTCTAATCATATTTACATGACCTTTCATGCTTTTTTTACCTTTTCAACAACTATACTATGTACATAATGTTGATAAATCATACACGAATTCTTTCCATGCATATCATTACACGTAGTGCACCAGTAATCTAAATTTACAAAAGGTTCTGCGGTATCTTCTGCTTCATTTGCATAAACAACATTTGATCGTTCCTGTCCCCTATTATTGGATTGCGCTGCATCTCTTGTTATCTGAGAGAACATTCTTGGTTGGAAATTTCTCTCAGCTTCCCTTTTCTTCATAGACATCATATCATTTGCCATATTCTTCATTGTATCCAGTATAATAGTAAGTTGATTATCTGGTACTAGTTGAGAAGGTGGTGCAGGTAGTGCGGGCACAACTAGAATAAGAGGTAATACCAGAGGATTCTAAGGTAACTGTATTGTAGGGATGGAATGTGATCCATTTCATCTTGGAAGACTTGCATTCGAAAGCTGAGAAGGTCCAGAAGAGATAGCATTGGGAATTTTAGGAATATCAAGAAAAATAAGCATTATTGCTTTAGGCAGATATCTCCCTGTGGCAATGAGATCTCTTTCTGCTATACAAGCTTCTTGATAAATGGTAGGGAAAGTGAATATCTGTGATTTTTGTATTGTCATACTAATATCTGTATCAAAAGCCCTTAAATAATAATATAATGCTTGCTCCTAAGTTGGTTTTAATCCAACGGGTACTCTTTCCCAAGTGCGATTGAATCGAATATTAAAATCAACAATTTTCTCTTGAGGATGTTTCTTAATAATGGTAAACTAACTTAGTAGTGAGAATGAATCTGCATGTTGATTGAACTCATCTACAATTTTTCTAGTGAGAACTACCTAGGATGCTATTGATTGAGGAGGAAGCACTTTGTACCAATATAACATCTTTCCTTTTAAGGAAATGACTAACAATCTGATCATCACATCCTCTTGAGTGATGTTATAAGTTGCAGCCAAGGCTGCAACATCTAAACAATGTTCATATGTCGTTTTACCTGTTTCATCATATGAAGGCAACGCCTTCAATGTTGATGTAGGGATCTGGTTCTAAGATGCCAAATTTAGTGGACCCGTGTGGTTCCATGTAAGATAAGTTGGTGCTTGAGCAACAACCATTGTAACAACTGTACTTGCATGTACTATAGAACTACTGGTAGTTGTTGAAGATGGATTAATACTAGAAATAGGCAAAACAGAAGATACAAGGGTGGTAATACTAGTAGCAAGTGGATTAGATCTAGCAGATAAAATTGGATGCACCTTTAGGCTACTTAGATGCAACTCGAAGAACTCAATGGGTTCTTCTGAGTTTATTGCTTTGGATCTAGTTATCATATAAGTAAATAATCATTATTCTTTTAACTAGATAAATAGATAAGGTATTTCTTGGGTCTATACCTTCGGACGGAGTCACCAGGTGATTTGATTTAGATTTAAAAATATCAAAGGCAAACACCAAATCTTATAAAATATTATGGGATTTTAGTGTCCCACCGGGCGTGCCAAAAATTGTTGGAACAAAATCTGCCTTTGGTTATTATTTGTGCCTTGATTTTATCAACATTGAATAGACGAAAATGATCATGAGATCTTTCATCTAATCTCCAGAGGAGGCTGGTTCCTTAATGGTTTTTTTATAGGAAAAGGGAAAAGAATATTACTAAAATAGAGGGAAATATAGACGAAGCTAGAACTTGCACATGGTACAGATTAAACAACTATTATGAACACATATACTTTACTTATCAAAGCATTCAATATATCTTCCCGTAGAAATCATGGATTTCTCAATGTGATTCAGAAGTATATCTAACACATGTATATATCAGATTTCAACTCCAACAATATGATTTATGTTTTGCGTCCAAATATTAGAACCAACACAATCTATATTTCAATAATGTGAAATAGAAGTAAGAAATATTAATACATACAATTGCACAATGTGAACCAAAATCCAATAGAAGAGTAATCTTATTGCTTGTATTCAAAGTACATACATCCAGTCTTGTAAACATCCAAGAGCCGACCTCTTTTCAGAATACGTTTACTCTCATATATACCCTATGGGGAATCTCTATAATTAGTACATTTTGATATACAATCAATTACAAGTAATCAGAATATAATTGTGCTTCCATATCTTTTGCATGTCTTACACCAGATAAATTCTAAGAGCAAGAATCTAGGAATTGATTTACTCTACTATCTACTTCTAGTTACTGACACAAGCTCTTGATGGCATTTTATTTATTACTAAATATGTATATGTTGGCAAAAACTAGCTATGTCATGATTTCGCGACACTTTTTCCTTTTTGGTCCTTTTAGACTACTTTGTGAGCAAAAACTTGCTTATGTCGCTAAATCGTGACACCTTCCCCTAGTTGGCTCCTTCGGGCTGCATTGTGGGCAAAAATCGGCCAAGTCACAAAATCGTGACATCTTCTTGCACTTCTTTTTTGAACAACATGCTGGTGAAAACCTTTCATGTCATGAAATTGTGATGCTCCTTCTCTTTTTGCCCTTTTAATTAGTTTTATGAGCGAAAACCTGTCATATCGTGAAATCCTAACACTTTCTTACTTTTTGACACTTTTTGACAACTTTGAATCATACCTTGACAAAAAATTGATATGTCGCAAAATCGCGACCTTCTTCATGCCTTAAACAATTCTTTACTTCATATCTCAAAAATAAAATGCCGATATTTCTATGCAAAAAAATTGCTATCTTCTGGAGGTCCTCTTTTTAGACTAACATGTGTCTGATGATCAATATTATATTCTGGATCAATTGTGGAAGATCTAATTTGATGGTGCAAGATGCAAAAATGGTTTAGGAGCAGGAATTGTACTCATCTCCCTTTCTGGAATACAGAAGACATATCCATATCAGTTGACCTGGAGTTGTACCAATAATGCTGCTGAATATGAAGCATTATGCTTAGGCTTGAAGAAAGCTGAGAAACTTGGGATCAAACAACTCCAAATTTTTAGAGATTCAAAGTTGATTGTTAATAAAGTGACTAACAAGTGTGTCTCCAAACTGTTAGCATATTACATTGCATAGTTTATATTTCATTATAGGCATATGTTAAAATAGCGCTTCCTAGCGCTCTCCAATTCATGGGTTGGTTAGCCAATGGATTCGGGTGGTTCAACCAACCGAACCACCTCTCATTTTGTATATAACCAACATGTGATATCAATAACATTTTCTTCGTAGTTCGTATTGTTTGCACAGTGTCTTATTTATACATGGTACCAGAGCATTTGGTTTATGGGACCTGAACGTGGCAAAAGCATAACCTGGACCTAAGGCACGTTACCCAAGGGTTGGATGCAGGTGATCGTAGAGCGGGCTCATTTACCAAGGTGGAATGACCCAGATGCATGTGGTTGTAGAGCAGGCTCATTTCCCAAGGTTGCACGGGCTAGACGTCGATGGTCGTAGAGCAAGATTATTTCCCAAGGTGGTATGCTTTATTTGTTTGTAGGTGACAGAAATGAGACTAGACATCGGACCAACTGACGCAAACTCTAACCATGTTAGGGCATAAATCTTGAGACTACAAGACCCCTAAAATCGAGACAACATGGCGGCTAGACCTCGCTGAATTTGTAGGACACATGGTGGCTGACCGATCGATCTCGCTGACTTGGTAGGACATGTGGCGGCTGACTGGATTGAACTCGTTGACTTAGCAGGACACATGGCAGGCAATGGCTAGATCTCGCTGACTTGGCAGGACACGTAGTAGGCAGTGGCTAAATCCAATGTGGCAAATAGGCTGACATGGCACGTAGCAATTGGGCAGAGGCGAGTTGCATTGCAAGGGAAAGAAAAAGGTTCGGCTTGATTTACCAAAGGCAATCAAGTGTTATAGTGAGGCTCTCGACTTATAAACTGTCTCACGACACTCACACAGTGCATGTGGGACTAATAAGTCTCTCATATTTTTTTTACCTTTGCTCGTGCGCGTGCAGTATAACATTGTTCTTGCCCTATTTTGTTTTCATCACGTCCTGTAGCGCGATCAATTGACACGTTGAAATCAGAGACTTGGAAGGCCCGAGGTTTAGGAGTTCCAACCCCGTGGCCACCACTTTGATGCCCGACAATATTTTTGATGTCCTAGGAGCAATTTTGACTCCCAATGAGCGCATTTGACTCCCCTGGAGCATTTTTTGATGCCCTAAGAGGTCTTTTGACACCCTGCAAGCATTTTTTTATGCCCAAAAGCACATTGTTGATGCTCTAAGAGGCCTTTTGACGCCCTGCCAGTGTTCGGGAGGCTCCAGAACAAATTTTCAAGGGTTCAAGGGCATTTTTTCTTCACTGGAGAACACAAGAGCAATTTTGTCTTTCAAGATATTGACCACCTTTGTGCACCCAAAGGGGATTTTTTTTTTTTCCACGGAGGGATAAGTTTTTTTTTTAGTTTAAAAGAGACCTAATACAATTTTTGCACCAACAAGGGGGGATCTCCAACATTTCTTGTTGCAAAAATTCTAAGACACAGGGGGAAGACAAATTGTTATACGAAACCTTCACAAATGGCATTTGTTCACAAATATCTCTCAAATTCATAGCTGCTGAAAGGTTCTAACTTTGTTCCATGGAAGACAAAGATGCGTGCCATTATTCAGGTGGAAGATTTATGGGATGTAGTGACTAGAACTACAAAACATCCTCAAACAACAGGAGTAGATCAAGAAGCATTTGATAAGAAGGACAAAAGAGATCTCATGTTTATCTTTCTTGCTACTACAGATGAGGTCCAGCCTCATATCTGTGATACCAAAACTAGTAAGGAAGCTTGGGATTCTTTGATTACTATGTATGAAGGAAAGAATCAGTCCATTATTCTACACCTTCAAACTCAACTACATACCCTCAATATGAATTTTGGGGAGACAGTTGATCTATTCCTTTGCAGAGTGGCGGAATTGAAAGTCAAATTAAATGCTATGGGAAAACTAGTGGATGATGATATCTTGAACTCTGTCATCTTGAGAGCATTGCCAGAATCCTACAAGATGTTGATCACTTCCCTCAATGTTTTTGGTAGACAAGTAACTTTTGTGGAATTGGTAAATTTGCTTCAGACTGAGGAGGCAAATCAGGTTCAGAAGGATGAAGTGCCAGATAATGCCCTCTACACCCAACAAAAGGGTAAGAAACAAGGTCAATTTCAAAAAGGGGGTTCTTCCTCCAAGGGAAAAGGGAAACAAAATCAGCAGAAGGATAAACAATATTGCAAGATTTGTGATATGAATAACCATGACACCAACAGGTGTTGGTTCAAAAACAAGCAACAAAATGACCAACCTCCTAGGAAGAAAGGCAAAGAGAAACAAAAATATAAAAAGAAACATAAGCAACCTAAGGGTCATGTTGCTTATGTTGACTCCAACTTAGACTCATATTCCCCTGAGTCCGATTCAGATTCCGACTTTGAAAGAGCACACAAGGTGCTCATGACCCATACTTCATCTTCCCAGATAGATGTTGTCTGGTATATTGATTCAAGAGCTACTAAGCACATGACAAGGGACAAATCATGGTTTGAAACATTTGAGGAGAAAGAAGGTAAGCCCATCACAATTGCTGAAAATCAAGTCTACTAGGTAAAGGGTGAAGGGGATGTTTCTATCTCTCTTCCAGATGGTAAATATCAGATAGAGAAGGTCCTCTATGTCCCTAGATTAGCCAATAATCTGTTGTCTATTCCTTAGATGTTGGATAGAAATATGGATGTTGTGTTCTGAGTTGTGAAAGGCAAGAAGAGATGTTTTATAACCCACAAAGGTAAACATGTCGCAACCGGCTCCTACAAGCATGGCTTGTTCATTCTAGATGCTCTTTCAATGCCTCATGTTGCTTTGGCTACAACTACAAAGGCGAATAATTCTCTCTGGCATAGAAGATATGGGCATCTAAGTTTAGGATATTTGCTCGAATTGCGCAAATATGAGATGGTGAGAGGACTTCCCCACATTTCCTCCATCTTACCAGTTTGCTCGGATTGCTTAGCAAGGAAGCAACATCGGGTACCTTTTGAATCTAGCTCTTCCAGAGCTAAGAAACCTTTGGAGTTGGTACACACCGATCTGTGCGGTCCTATGCCAACCAATTATGGTGGAAATAAGTACTTTCAATTGTTCATTGATGATTACTCTCAAAATATGTGGGTTTTCTTCCTTCAATTGAAATTAGAGGTATTTTCATATTTTCAACAGTTCAAGAAACTTGTTGAAAAAGAGTCAGGATGTTTCATCAAATCTCTTCGCTTATATTGAGGGGGGGAATATACTTCCAAAGACTTTTCATCATTTCTGAAAGAACATGGGATTAAGCGACAACTGACAACAACCTATACACCTCAGCAAAATGGAGTTGTAGAAAGGAGAAATCGTTCCATTATGGAAATGGTTCAATGTATGCTAAAAGGAGCACATATTGAGGATCAATATTGGGTAGAAGTAGTAAATACAACATCATACCTCCTGAATAGAGCACCCACAAGAGCTCTACAGGGTAAAACTCCACAAGAAGCATGGAGTGGTAAGAAACCCTCTATTTCTCATCTAAGAGTTTTTGGATGTAAGGCATTCATGCACATCCCAAAAAAAAGAAGGAAGAAGTTAGATGAGAAGACCCTACAATGTATCTTCCTTGGTTATGATGAGCATTCAAAGGGATATCGCTTGATAGATTCTATAACCAAGAAAACACATATAAGTAGAGATGTAGTGTTTGATGAAGCTTCCACATCAGATATCACATCTACAGATGTATACCTTGAGGAAGAAGAGGAACCTAAGAAAGAAAGTTCACCCCCAAAGAAAAAGGTTCCCAAATGGTATACTAGTACATTGAGAGATTCTAAACTGAATACACTTCCAGATCTAACTCAAGATTGACCTTGCACTCATAGTATGACACAGTAGAGAAGAGCAGAGGCATCATCTTCAGAGGTTGATGAACTTTACCAACAGTTTGATGATCTATCTATAGATGCAGAGGAAGACAGAGACACATATATGGATAATGAACAGGTTTATATGACAACATTGGATGAAAATGAACCTGCAACAGTTCAAGATGCACTTAGTGAGCCTTAGTGGAAGGTTGCTATGGAAGCAGAACACACATCTCTCATGAAGAATAATACATGGAAGCTAGTCAATCTGCCTACAAGAAAGAAGCCCATTGGCTGCAAATGGATGTTCAAAGTAAAGTATAAGGCAGATGGTACTATTGATAAGCATAAGGCCCATCTTGTTGCAAAGGGCTATGCTAAAAAATAAGGCATAAACTATGAAGAAACTTTTACCCCTATTGCAAAGATGACTACCATTCGAGTACTTTGTGCCATGGCAGCTCATTTTGGGTGGAAGTTGCATCAGATGGATGTTAAAAGTGCCTTATTGAATGGTGATTTATAAGAAGAAGTATACATGACCCAACCAAAAGGATTCATGGTTGAAGGGCAAGAAAAGAAAGTCTGTAAATTGATCAAATCCTTGTATGGGCTCAAACAAGCTCCTCGAGCTTGGTACATCAAGATAGATAGTCACCTAATGCAACATGGATTCAAAATAAGTCCTTCAGATGCAAATATCTATATTAAGAACAATGGTTCTGATATAGTGATACTGGTGTTATATGTAGATGATCTGATCATAACAAGAAGTTCAGAGAAAATGATTGATGCACTGAAAGATGATTTGAAACAATCTTTTGAAATGACAGATCTATGACTTCTTCATTATTGTCTTGGTTTGGAAGTAACTCAAAAAAAGCACCATATAAGAGTAACACAAAAGAAGTATGCCAAGACATTAGTCAAAAAATATCGGATGACTAACTGTAAGTCTAAAGCAACTCCAATGGAGCAAGGACTTAAGTTATCACGATATGATGAATCACCTTAGGTAGATGGTACTTTCTATCGCCAACTGATTGGGAGTCTCATATATCTAACCAATACCAGGCTCAATATCAGTTTTACTGTGGGTTATCTTTCACGGTTCATGCAGGAACCCAAGGTAAGTCATTGGAAAGCAGCAAAAAGAGTTCTACATTATGTCTGTGGTACAACAAATTTTGGCCTAGAATACAAAAATAATAACAAGTTCTATCTACAAGGATACACGAACTTCGACTATGTTGGATCCATTGATGATCGAAAGTCAACTTCTGGATACATCTTTCATCTTGGGTCTGGTCTTGTCTCTTGGCATAGCAAGAAGCAACATGTGGTTGCTATCTCTTCTACAAAGGTAGAATATCGCACAGCTAGTGGAGCAGTCTACGAGATAATATGGTTACGTCACATTCTTACAAACATGGGTCTTCTAGAGAATCTTCCACTTCATTTGTTTTGCGATAATCAAGGTGTTTTGAATCTTGTCAAGAATCCAATTTTTCATGATCGCACCAAACACATTGACACTCACTGTCATTTTATTCACAATGAAGTTCCAAAGCACAATATACAGCTCCAATACATTCCCACTGATGTGCAAGTTGCATATATCTTCACCAAGGCACTTGCACGTGTCAAATTTGAATTGTTTTGCAATACCCTTGGTATTTTCCAATAATGTAATAAGGGGGGATGTTAGCATATTACATTGCATAGTTTATATTTCATTATAGGCATATGTTAAAATAACGCTTCCTAGTGCTCTCCAATTCATGGGTTGGTTAGCCAACGGATTCGGGTGGTTCAACCAATCAAACCACCTCTCATTTTGTATATAACCAACATGTGATATCAATAACATTTGCTTCACAATTCGTATTGTTTGCACAGTGTCTTATTTATACAACACTATTTGAAGGTGTATCGCAATAAATTTTGGGATTTATTTGAAGCCTACACAACGTTAAATATTCGAGTGATTTCATGAGAACAAAATAAGCATGCTGATATTTTGGTATCCCTTAGCACAAAATTTTATCTATTTGAGCACATGGTGAAGAAACCAAATACCGTGAGATTGGTTTATAGGCCTTCAATTCCTGATAAGAATATCTATTGGCAGGAGTTTGAAAGTGATGAGCAGATTGTGAACTTCTTGATAAAAGAAGCTAGCACTGTGGAAGGAAGAACACTTTAAAAAGAAGCTAAGGGACTAATCCAGTTAAGAAATAATCATATCTTGAAAGGATTGATTTTGCTTGAAAGTCTCTTTGATAAAAATGATAGAGCTAAAAAACATAAGATCAAAGTATGTGAGAAGTACACCAAGCTGCAGTTGGAACCTGAAAATTCAATCAAGGTTGGAACTACTTGCACTCTAGAAGAACTTAAGTAGATCAAGGAGCTATGCCATGAATTTCTAGAAATTGTTTCCTGGATTTATCAGGACCTCAAAGGTTACAAAAAATATGTGATCCAACATACTATTGAACTGCAAGGAGTGAAATATTTTAGGCATAAATAGAGACTAGTCAATCCCAAAATTGAAGTCCTGATAAAAGCTAAACTATTGAAAATATTGGAAGCCAAAATTATTTACCCAATCAAGCATTCAACCTGGGTAGCTAATTTGGTCCTTGTGAGGAAAAATAACATATATATTCGCCTATGTTTTGATTTTTGAAATTTAAATCAGGCCTATGTAAAGGATCATTATCCTTTACCCCAGATTGATCAGATTCTTCACATAGTTGTAGGAGCATTCTCTGGCTACAATCATATATGGGTCAAGGATGAAGACCAATACAAAATTAGATTCACCACAAAATGGGGTACATTTTCTTATCAAAGAATACCTTTTGGTATCTCGAATGTTGAAGCAACATTTCAAAGAGTGATGGATGTGGCTTTCAATGAGTTACTAAATCGAGTCATTTTTATTTATTTTGATGATATGATTGTCTTCTCTCACAACAAGGAGGAGCACAATGTGCATTTAATACAAGTGTTTGAGAAATGTTGAGAGTTCAGAATATCCATCAACCTAAAGAAGTCTATCTTTGCAATAAAGGAGAAAAAGCTCTTGGGCCATGTAATCTCAAAAAATAGTTTAGTTGTTGATCCAGCTATAGCTAAGGCTCTATTGGGGCTTCCATTTCCAGCTAACAAGAAAGGTTTACAATTATTTTTTGGTCATATTAACTTTAGTTGTGAAACCAATGATTGAACTCTTGAAGAAAGATGTTAATTTCAAGTGGACTGAGCAAAGGAAGAAAGTATTCAAGGAAATCAAGAAGAGAATCGTTCAAGTTCCTATTTTAGTAAACCCTGACTATTTAAAGGATTTTATCCTTTACATTGTTTTTGAACAAGAGAGTTATGCAGCTATGCTCACATAGAAGGGCGAAGATGGAAATGAGTGGTCGATCACATTTTTAAGTCAAGTCATCCAATTGCATGAGAAAAAGTACAATTTTATAGAGAAGCAAGTGTATGTAGTGATGAAGTCTTTGAAGAAGTTTTGATATTTTGTTTCCAAGAGCAAAACAATAGTTTATTTTGTTCATCTAGATGTCTAAATTTTCATTATCCAGGGTGAACTCAGAGATAAGAGGGGCGATTGGGTTTCTAAAATCTAAGAATATGATATTGAAATCCAATCAACCAAGCTGGTTCATGGGAAAACATTGTGTCAAGAACTTGCAAAAAGTGCTACCTTTGAATCAATGTTTTACTAGTATGAAGAGTCAGTAGGTGAAAGTAGTTTTTCTAATAATTCCTTAGTTTATCATGATTTGACAGAGAACCTTATCAAATACTTCAATTCAGTAAAGTGTCCTTCACATCTTAATTCTTCACAGAGAAGGAGATTTAGACTATAGGTCTTCAAGTATGTTATGTTACCAAATGGATCATTTCATAAAAATATTGGAGTGCTTCTTAGGTGTGTCAGAGAATCAAAAAATCATAAAATACTAAAAGAGTTTAATTTTGGATTATCAGGAGGCCACTATGCGGGAAGACCCATGGCATTAAAAATTATCAAAGCAGGTTATTTCTAGATTGCCCTCTTTTTTAGATGCATTTAAGGTCAATCAAAGTTATGATAAATACCAAGAGAAGAAATGCACCTTTGTCTCTTCACTCGATGCAAGTGGAAGCACCATTCAATAATGGGGTGTATATTTTATTGGGGTCATTGACCCTAATTCATCTATCGAACATAAATACATTCTGACTGTGAATGATTATTTCACCCGATGGGCAGAAGCAGTCCCAACCAAGAAGGTAGTTCAGGAGGTAGCAATCTCTTTTCTTGAAAGATTGATCATCCAGCATACCAGATGCAATTGTAATAGAAAATGAAACCTCTTTCATCAGTACCAAAATCATTGAGTTTTTGGGTAAGTATGATATTTATTTGAAAACTTCATCAAATTACTATTCATAGGGAAATAGTTTAGCCGAATCTACAAATAAGAACCTACTTAGGATTTTAAGAGGACTCTTGGTAACAACAAGCAAAGTTGGCATTTGCTCTTAAACCAATATTTATGGGCTGATCGCTTCTCAATCAAAAATTCTATCAAGACATCCCCCTATTCCTTGGTGTATGGTAAGGAAGGAGTGTTGCCTATTCACATTGAATTGCAGACTCTTCAATATTTTCAATTGCTTGATGAGGAAGATCATGAATTTGATCCCATGAGCGCAAGATTGGCTTAGCTATTATAGTTGGAAGAAGAAAGGGAGAGAGATTATATAATGATTTCACGGAGCATGCTCAAATAACAAAAAAAATGGTTTAGCTCGAAGACTTTAGAAAAGATATTTAAGGTTGGTAATCTTGTGCTAAAATGAAACGAGAACAAGGCAAAACTAGGAAAACATCACAAGTTTGAGGTAATCTGGGAGGGCCCATTTTAGATTTCTAGTGTGAATAAAGTTAATTCATATTATCTACAAGATATGGATGGCCGTGTGTTACCAATCCCAATATATGGTCTTCAATTGAAGGCCTACTATTAGTAAAATTTTGGAATCAACATTTTGCTGAGCAAGGTGCAGCAGGAGTATTGTCATTGTTGTCAACACAGTCAGTTAGATCTAATGATGCAGTGGAAAGGCAGTTCAAAAGCCATTCAGGTGCAGAGGACAGGAGTTCTAAGGTTAGTCAGAGTATGGACAGTGAGTTTCCAAGAAGACCATAGTGGGCCTTTTGCAAAAAGATCAAGAAAAAGACAAGTAAGAAAACCGTCGCGATATCGCGACATGTTTTCTGTCGCGATTTCGTGACATACTGGAGGAGAGAGAAACAACAGGAGAAAACTGTCACGATTTCGTGACAGATTGGAGGAGAGAGAAGAAGAGAAAAGTGTCACGATTTCGTGACATGTCGCAATTTCGACTAGAAAAAGAGTAGAAGGAAAAGTGTCACGATTTCGTGACATGTCGCATTTTCGTGACTTGACGAGAGCAGGAAGGCAGAGAAGGAAAAGTGTCACGATTTCGTGACATATTGCAAGGAAGGTTGTACGGACGAAAAAGTGTCACGATTTCATGACATGTTGTAGGAGAAAGAGTCGAAAGAAAAAGTGTCATGATTTCATGACATGCTAGAAGGGAGAGTCTGAAGTGTGAACTGTCACGATTTCATGACAAGTTCGAGGAGAGAGAAAGTAAAATGAGAACTGTCACGATTTCGTGACATGCTAGAACTCCAAGTGAGAACTATCACGATTTCATGACATGCAGTAAAGGAAAGTGTTCGAAATAAGAGTGATTTCTTTAGGATGAAGGGAAAGCGTACGGATGCAGAAAGTGTCATCGATTTCACGAAAAAGAAAGGAGGAAGTGTCACGATTTCATGACAGAAATAGAAAGTAGGTCTTCAATAGGAGAAGTGTCATGATTTCATGACAAAAGCAGAGAGGAAGGCTATGAAGACAGAAATGTTGTGATTTCATGACAAAAGCGAAGATGAAGTCTATGAAGGCAGAAGTGTCACGATATCATGACAGAAAGAAAGACAAAGGCTTCAAAGATAGAAGTGTCGCGATATCATGACAGAAAGAAAGTCAGAGGCTACAAAGGGAGAAGTGTCATGATTTCATGACAAATGCAGAATAGAAGACTTCGAAGACAGTGATATCGTGACAAAAGCCAAAAGAAAGTGTACGGAGGCAAAAGTGTCACGATATCGCGACATGTATTTTTGTGGCAAAAGCTACAGAAGAGTTACAGAGGCAGTGAAGCCGACAAAGTCAAATATTGGTCGACGAAGATTAGGGCTTGCAGCCGACGAAGTCTAGGGTTTTGTAGCCGACTAAGATTAGGGTTACAACCGACGAAGAATCAAGTTTTTGATCATGAAAATGTGATTATAAAAGGAAGGTTGGTTTGATGAGTTAGGTGTGTTGTGAAGTGCGACGTTCGATGATAGTACGCAGAGAGCAAAATTTGATTGGAGTGCGCAGAGTGAGCGAGTCATGTCAAAATCAAGCTAAGTGCGAAGTAAGAGCGCACAGAGAGCAGAGAGCGCAGAAGGCAGAGATGATCGTTCGACTATTACGGTGTAGACTATGTGAAGTGTGTATATAGAGAAAGAAGAGTGTGCAAGAGTGCACAAAAGGCTAAGTCGATCACAGAACTCGACTGCAGCAGTACAGCAGATGCGAGTGTCTTGCGAACTGTAAGTTCTAGACCAGTCAGGGTCTTGTGGAAGCAAAGGTATTTTTTTGTAACATTTATAGATTCAGAATTGCAGTCCAAGTTGCTGCTTGGCATCTGGAGTTGGTGCTCCTTTTTGTTGGTGCAGATAAATTAGGGGTTGGTGCTCCTTCTAGTTGGTGCTGGTAAATCAGGGGTTGGTGCTCCTTTCTATTGGTGCAGATAAATCAAGAGTTGGTGCTCCTTCTAGTAGGTGCTGGTAAATTTGCTGTAAAATTGATTGCTTTGCTAAGGCTGGATTTGGATGGTAGTCCAAGCAGTCAATTTTTGAGGAGTAGCCACATTGGTGAACCTCGTTAAAATCTTGCGTTGTGTGATGCTCTCTTGTTATAATTGCTATATCTATTTTTAAGTTTGCATTACTTCAAGATTAAGAATTATAGATTTAAGATTTTAATTAGCTACACTGATTCACCCCCCTCTCAGTGCCATTGTAAGTTTAACAATTGGTATCAGAGCCAAGTACCTATTCAAGCTTAACCGGCTAGGGTGATCTTGGATTTAACACAATGGCAGGCGGTGAAGGCTTCTCATCAAACAGAGCACCAGTGTTTGACGGATCTAATTACGCATACTGGAAAGTCAGGATGCAGGTTTATCTCTGTGCTTTGGGATACGACATCTGGGACTCAGTACGTAGTGGATACACAGATCCCATCACTGCTCCAAAAGAGGCTGAAGAAAAGAAACTATATGAAAATAACTCAAAAGCAAAGAATGCTATCATGAGTGGATTAGTAGACAGTGAACTGGCTAAAGTCATAAACTGTAAAACGGCAAAATAAATCTGGGACAAACTAAAGAGCATTCATGAAGGAGACCATAAGATCAAGGAAGCCAAGTTACAAATACATCGAGCTCAGTTCGAAGCTTTAAGGATGAATGACAATGAGAATGTAGAGGGATACATGCTGAGAGTTAATGAAGTCACAAATGCAATGAGAGGACTCGGTGATGACATAAGTGACTCTGCTATCATGAAAAAGGTATTAAGATCTCTTCCTCACAGATTTGATTCTAAAGTCTCAGTGATAGAAGAAGCAAAAAATCTAAATTTCTTTAGTATGGATGAGTTGCATGGTTCTTTGACTGCTTATGAGATGAGAATAGGAAGAGCTAAACCCACAGACCGAGAAGCGGCCTTCAAAGCCATTAAAAATAAAAATGCAAAACAAGAAACTGAGGAAGAAGAGACATCAGATGAAGAAGAAGCTAACTTCGTTAGAAAACTAAAAAAGAGAAAAGGAAAATACAGAGGAAAGCTACCTTTTAAATGTTTCAACTGTGGAGGTGTCAGGCATTTTGCGACTAAATGTCCTCTGAATGAAAAGAACAAAAATGATGAAGGATCACACCAAGAGAGAAGTGATTGGAAGAAGAAAACAAACTTCAGAAAAGGCAACTTCAAAAAGAAAAGCTTCATCTCAAGGAATGCCAGTTCATCTGAAGACAACTCGAGTGAGGATTCTGAAGAAGAAACAGGTGAAGCTCTTTTCATGGCTTTTGAAGAAGAAGAATCAGAAAAAGCAGGAGTAATCTGTGAGGTTTGTGGTAAAAAATCTGAGGCTGAGGTTGATCTAGAAGGTGAGTTGACCTCTGCACTTGAAGAATGGAAAATAGAGAAGAAAAAGAATAAGAAACTTTCAAAGAGGCTTGAGGATGCAAACGACATCATAACTAGTTTGAAAGTACAGACAGAAGAATACAAGAAGATAACCGAAGAGCTTGAAATTCAGATTACCATGAAAATAGATGTCTGCTGCAAACTAGAAGAAGAGAATGTTAGTTTTCGTATGCAGATAGCAGAGTTGGAGCATAAAATTAGTTGTTATCACAAACGCGAAGAAAGCTCTATGAAATTGGATAAGATTTTAAATGACCAAAGACCTGCAGGCACCAAATTTGGTCTGGGCTTCGTCGAAGGAGAATCTTCAAATGGTTCTAAGGCCAGAAATGTAGAACCTATAAAAATTGAAGATAAGAAACAGGTTGATAAAGGTAAAATGACTCATGACGTTAATGCCATGCACAAAAAGAATATTGATAATGATGGATTCACCAAGGTCACGCATCAAAGAAAGAGAAGATTCATGGCCCCTACGACAGCATGGCAAAGACCATCGCCCAGGTTCAATTATCCTTTTTCTGGTTTCTGTTTTAAATGCAATGGTTATGGTCATAAGATTGCAGACTGCAAATATAATGTAGGTCCAAGAAAATTCACAAGTAGAAATGCTTTTTCACCTCTGATGAATTATACAGTAGAATGCTTTAACTGTCATAATTTTGGACACATTGCAAGAAATTGTCGAAGTGCTTTTACTTCAAATCATTTTCAGGAAAGAAAATTCCAATCAAATAGGATGAAACTAAATAGAAAACTTCCTGAAAAACATGCACGAGATACTGAAAAAGGAAAATCAAAATTAGAGCCCAATACGGTAATCAAAACAGAATGGAAATAGAAAGAGCAGCTTAAGGAATCTCTGATAGTGCAAACAACTTTCAAAGCACAGAATAAACATGTACCATGGATACTTGACAGTGGATGCTCAAGTCATATGACAGGTGATAAACAAAAATTTGAAAAGTTTCAGAAATATGAAGGTGGTTCAGTAAAATTTGAGAATAATGATGGAGCTCAGATAGTAGGGAAAGGTTCAGTTAAGATTATTAACGAAAAAATCAAGTCAGAAGAAGTGTTGTTCGTGGATGGTCTGAAACATAACTTGTTGAGTGTCAGTCAAATCTGTGACAAAGGACATGAAGTAGTTTTTAAGAAGCAGGGCTGTGAAGTTAGAAAAACAAGCAGTGGAAAACTGATAGCAACTGGGTCAAGGACTGCTGGCAACCTGTACACGCTTTCAGAGAATTCAGAGGGAGCCTATTTCATCGGTCAGGAAGAACAAAATTGGTTGTGGCACAAGAGGCTCGGTCATATCAGTTTTGATAATCTGGTGAAAATCAGCTCAAAAGGGGCAGTGAGAGATATTCCCACTATCAGCAAACCTTCAAATAGCATTTGTGCCTCATGTCAGAAGGGGAAGCAAACTAGAGTCACATTCAAAGCAAAAGAGTACAATACAAGCAAACCATTGGAACTAATACATACTGATTTATGTGGACCTATGAGAACGCAAAGCATAAATGGTGATAAATACTTTATGTTGTGTATTGATGACTATTCCGAATGACATGGGTATACTTCTTGAAACAAAAAATAGAAGCCTTTGAAATGTTCAAGTCTTTCAAACACCACGTTGAGAATGAAACAGGAAAGAGGATCAAAAACTTAAGATCGGATAGAGGAGGAGAATTCATTTCAGATGAGTTTATAGAGTACTGTGATAAATATGGCATTAGGAGACAGTTTTCAGCAGCCAGGACACCTCAGCAAAATGGTGTGGTAGAAAGAAAAAATAGGACAGTACAGGAAATGGCCCGGACTATGTTGACTGAGAGCAGAGTAGCAGACAGATTTTGGAAAGAAGCAGTCCATACTGCTGTGTACATTCAAAATAGGTACATGCTGAGAACACATGAAAACAAAACTCCTTACGAGTTGTGGTTCTGTAGAAAGGCAACAACAAAACATCTCAGAGTCTTTGGTTGTAAGTGTTTCATCAAAAGAACTGAAGATAATCTTGGTAAATTTGAAGATAGAGCAGATGAAGGTATTTTTGTTGGCTATTCACCATCAAGCAAAGCCTACAAATGCTACAACAAAAAGCTAAGGAAAATTGTGGACAGTGCCAGTGTTACATTTGATGAAGGTAGGGAAAGGGTAGTTAGCAATGAAGAAAACTACCCAATTTATGAAGAAGTGTTTGAAGGAGATGAGGAAGACAAAACTGAACAGAATCAAAAGAATGTCTCAGATGATTTAAATTATGATTCAGAAGAGGTAGAAAATAAGAAATTCAAAACAGGCAACTGCAGAAAAAACCATCCTAGAGAGCAAATAATTGGAGACCCCACAACTGGTGTGCAAACAAGAAGAAAAGTAGTAAGTAATTACTCTCTTTTATCCAGTATTGAGCCCAAAAATATTGATGAAGCAAGCAAAGATGAAAGTTGGATGAAGGCTATAGATGAAGAATTAGATCAGATTGAGAAAAATAAAACTTGGGAGTTGGTACCTAGACCTGCAAACAAGAATGTAATCGGTACTAAATGGATTTTTCGAAACAAACTGAATGAAGACGGACAGGTAATCAGAAATAAAGCAAGATTGGTATGTAAAGGTTATGCTCAAGTAGAAGGTATTGATTTTGAGGAAACTTTTGCACCTGTAGCAAGACTTGAGGCAATTAGAATGTTTTTGGCCCTAGCAGTTTACAAGAACTTCAAAGTTTATCAGATGGATGTAAAATCAGCTTTTCTAAATGGGAAACTTGAAGAAGAGGTTTATATTGAGCAGCCAGATGGTTTTCAACTTGGTGATGATCCCAACTTGGTTTGCAAGTTGAAGAAAGCTTTATATGGATTAAAACAGGCACCCCGAGCATGGTATGCAAGACTAGACAACTATCTCACTCATCAAGGGTTTAAGAAAGGTATGGTGGACAACAATTTGTATGTCAAAATAGAAAATGGACATCTTATTGTTCTTGTTGTATATGTAGATGATATCATATTTGGCAGCAGCAAAGATGAGTCTTGCAGAGACTTAGCAGATAAGATGCGAAAGAATTTGAAATGTCTATGATTGGTGAAGTGTCTTACTTTCTTGGGTTACAAGTTAATCGAAATGAGAAGGGCATATTTATTTCCCAAATCAAATATGTGAAAGAGATGTTAAAAGGTTCACAATGGAGGATTGTAAGCCAGTGAGCACTCCCATGACGACAGGTTGCAAGTTGAGCAAGGATGACAAATCTCCACTTGTTGATCAAACCACATACAGATCTATGATTGGGAGCTTACTGTACCTGATAGCTACCAAACCAGATATTTTGCAGGCAGTTTGCATGGTCGCTCATTTTTAGGCTAATCCCAAGGAGACTCACGTGACAGCGGTAAAGAGGATTTTTCGGTACCTCAAGGGTACTATGGAGTATGGGTTATGGTATCCGAAAGGCAAGGACTTCACTCTCATTTCTTTTTTAGATGCAGATTGGGCAGGATGTGTCGATGACAGAAAGAGTACCAGTGGAGGTGCATTCTATCTTGGAGACAGGTTGGTCGCGTGGCACAGTAAGAAACAAGAGTCAGTTTCTTTATCAACAACAGAGGCAGAATATATTGCAGCAACAACATGTTGTACACAGGTTTTGTGGATGAAACAAACTCTGAAAGATCTTGGTATTAACTTCAGTGAGCCAATATCAGTTAAGTGTGACAACACCAATGCAATTAACATCTCTAAGAATCCAGTAATGCATTCACGGACAAAACACATTGCTATCAGATATCATTTTTTAAAAGAGAAAGTTGTTGAAGGTGAGGTTAAGCTGGATTTTGTTCCAACTACAGAACAAGTAGCAGATATTTTCACAAAACCATTGCCCAAGGAAGTGTTTGAGTATCTTCGAAACAAATTGGGAGTGGTCCCACTTCCCAAGAATTGACTAGCTACAGGGATCACTTTCTCAGGGGGAGCATTTGAGTATTTGATTATTCTGTTGCTCATAATCATAATTTGTGCTAAGTGCAACAAATTGTGCCTGAGAATGTTGTGCATGGACTCAGGGGGAGTCTGTAGTAGCCCTTTGGTATTATTGACAAAGGGGGAGAAGAATTACAAGAAATTACACATGTGTTGCCAACAATTCCAAAGGGGGAGATTGTTGAGCAAGGTGCAGCAGGAGTATTGTCATTGTTGTCAACACAGTCAGTTAGATCTAATGATGCAGTGGAAAGGCAGTTCAAAAGCCATTCAGGTGCAGAGGACAGGAGTTCTAAGGTTAGTCAGAGTATGGACAGTGAGTTTCCAAGAAGACCATAGTGGGCCTTTTGCAAAAAGATCAAGAAAAAGACAAGTAAGAAAACTGTCGCGATATCGCGACATGTTTTCTGTCATGATTTCATGACATACTGGAGGAGAGAGAAACAAAAACTGTCACGATTTCGGACAAGGTGGAAAGAGAAAAGAGTAAGTTGAAAAGTGTCACGATTTCGTGACATGTCAATTCAAGAAAAAGAGTAAGAAGGAAAAGTGTCACGATTTCGTGACATGTCGCATTTTCGCGACTTGACGAGAGCAGGAAGGCATAGAAGGAAAAGTGTCACGATTTCATGACATGTCGCATTTTCGCGACTTGACGAGAGCAGGAAGGCAGAGAAGGAAAAGTGTCACGATTTCGTGACATATTGCAAGGAAGGTTGTACGGACAAAAAAGTGTCACGATTTCATGACATGTTGCAGGAGAAAGAGTCCGAAAGAAAAAGTGTCATGATTTCACGACATTGCTGAAGGGAGATGTAAGTGTGAACTGTCGCGATTTCATGACAAGTTCAAGGAGAGAGAAAGTAAAAGAAACAGAACTCCAAGTGAGAACTATCACGATTTCGTGACATGCAGTAAAGGAAAGTGTTCGAAATAAGAAGTGGGAAAAAAAAAAAAGTGTCACGATTTCACGACAGAAACAGAAAGTAGGTCTTCAATAGGAGAAGTGTCACGATTTCATGACAAAAGTAGAGAGGAAGGCTATGAAGACAGAAATGTTGCGATTTCATGACAAAAGCGAAGACGAAGTCTATGAAGGCAGAAGTGTCACGATATCACGACAGAAAGAAAGACAAAGGCTTCAAAGACAGAAGTGTCACGATATCACGACAGAAAGAAAGTCAGAGGCTACAAAGGGAGAAGTGTCATGATTTCATGACAAATGCAGAATAGAAGACTTCGAAGATAGAAGTGTCGCGATATCGCGACAAAAGCCAAAAGAAAGCGTACGGAGGCAAAAGTGTCGCGATATCGCGACATGTTTTTTCATGGCAAAAGCTACAGAAGAGTTACAGAGGCAGTGAAGCCGACAAAGTCAAATATTGGCCGACGAAGATTAGGGCTTGCAGCTGACGAAGTCTAGGGTTTTGCAGCCGACTAAGATTAGGGTTACAACCGACGAAGAATCAAGTTTTTGATCGTGAAAATGTGATTATAAAAGGAAGGCTGGTTTGATGAGTTATGTGTGTTGTGAAGTGCGACGTTCGATGATAGTACGCAGAGAGAAAAATTTGATTGGAGTGCGCAGAGTGAGCGAGTCGTGTCAAAATCAAGCTAAGTGCGAAGTAAGAGCGCACAGAGAGTAGAGAGCGTAGAAGGCAGAGACGATCGTTCGGCTGTTACGGCGCAGACTGTGCGAAGTGTGTATACAGAGAAAGAAGAGTGTGCAAGAGTGCGCAAAAGGCTAAGTCGATCATAGAACTCGGCTGCAGCAGTACAACAGATGCGAGTGTCTTGCAAACTGTAAGTTCTAGACCAGTCAGGGTCTTGTGGAAGCAAAGGTATTTTTTTGTAACATTTATAGATTCAGAATTGCAGTCCAAGTTGTTGCTTGGCATCTGGAGTTGGTGCTCCTTTCTGTTGGTGCAGATAAATTAGGGGTTGGTGCTCCTTCCAGTTGGTGCTGGTAAATCAGGGGTTGGTGCTCCTTTCTGTTGGTGCAGATAAATCAGGAGTTGGTGCTCCTTCCAGTAGGTGCTGGTAAATTTGCTATAAAATTGATTGCTTTGCTAAGGCTGGATTTGGATGGTAGTCCAAGCAGTCAATTTTTGAGGAGTAGCCACATTGGTGAACCTCGTTAAAATCTTGCGTTGTGTGATGCTCTCTTGTTATAATTGCTATATCTATTTTTAAGTTTGCATTACTTCAGCATTAAGAATTACAGATTTAAGATTTTAATTAGCTACACTGATTCACCCCCCCTCTCAGTTCCATTGTAAGTTTAACACATTTGTCAATATGTACATATTTTGCTACTTGATTTTTCGGCTAAAAGTTGTGTTTAAAAAAAACACATCTTCAAGGAGTGAAAATCATTTTCACTTGGCAGAGTTATTTTCATTGGCAAAAATCATTTTCGCCAGCGAAACTCCTTTTTTGCCCCTTCCTTATTTTTCGGGAGCAAAGATATTAAAGGGTGTTTTTGGTGAAACCCATGCAGGTTTCAAAAGTTTTTTGCTTTTTCGGTGAATGGAGTTAAGTGCATCGAGTTTTAAGCTTTTTCACCCATCAAGGAGTATTTTTAGGCGTTTGACCAAGTTGGCATGCTTTTCGGGCATTCAAGTTAGCAAAAGCTATTTTTTGAGTGAAAGTGGGCAAAATTGCTTTTCGCCTTGCTTTTCCAGCGAACTCCTAGGTATTGCTTATCGCCAACGAAAGAATAAGAGAGTGCTTTAAGTGCTTCAGTTTAGTGAAGGTGTCTACATGATCTGCTTTTTGGGCAGAGAAAACATCAATAATTATTTTTTGCGACAGAAATACAAAGTATGAATTAAAAGCTTTGCTTTTTCAATGCATGGAGCAAAAAAACTTGATGAAAATAGCAAAAAAATAGGAAAATGAAGAAAAGGAAAAAATAAGAAAAGGTGATTTCGCCCGAAATAAGTTTTTTCTCATGCAGATCTTCCATTTTTAGAGTGAAATGCAAGTTGACATCAAAAAAACTCCCACTCACATGCTTTTTTGAGCGAACGAACTAGAAAAAGCTATTTTTGAAGCAAAAGTGGGTGAAACTGATTTTTACCTTGCTTTTCCAGTGAACTTCTAGAAAATAGAGTTTTTTCACCAGTAAATGCAGAAAATATTTTTTTTGGGCACTCCACTTCAGCGAAAGGTGCTTATCATGTAGTTCAAGGTAAAAAGCGAGTAGTTTTGCTTCCCAAAAATAATTTTTAATGACCAGTTGAGTGCCCTAATGAAGAAAAATATAAAGCAACTTATGACAGTGTCCGAGAAAGATATGGTGAAACTATTAGAAATCATGGGAAAGTGTGAAATTTAAAGCACATATTCACCCAAATTTAGCAAGTGCATCACATACATTAAATACGGTAGGTGCGGCCGAGCATTATAAAAAGGGTGAACTTGTGAAGCTTGTAAACCAAGAAAAGTCAGAGTATTCTCTCAGGGGTGTTGCAAAAATTTTGTAAAATTGCTACCGAATTGTTGCTTAGTTACAGAATTGTCAGAATATTACAAAGGATTTGCTTAAAGGTAAAAATGGGTAAGAAAGCTATGGAATCGAGGAAGACGCAGAAGAAAACTGAAGCAGGCAAAAATCTAATAAAGCAAGTAGGAATGAAGATGAGGAACTAGAACCATATTACGATGCATTGGAAAAAATTGGTGATTGCGCCATTTTGAACAAGGGTGTGGAGGAATTGTGCTGAGATGTGGAGTTTGTAGTAAAGCAAGGATTAACGCCTAAAATTTCATGAACTATAGCATATCATGCGCATATTTTTTGGTTCCTGTGTACACTAATTCATGCCTGTCCAGAACTTATTTTAGCAATTTCAAAATTTTATCATCCTACGACGAGGGTCATTCAAAATACAAATGAAGAGAAACTATTCAGCATTTCAACCAATGTAGTTAGAGAAGTGTTTTCTTATGGGGTCATACCTCCTTCAAATGTAATGTTCAAAAATCTCAATATTAGGGAGCAAGAGGAGAGATACCAGTCAAATATGTTGTTGCACCAATTTATGGAGAGTCAATTGACAAAGACTCCACAGTTTGAGGAGTTGCTAGCTTTGCTAAATCCCTTGACATATTTTAAAAGCCCAAGATTATATTATATGTTAGCATGGATTGTTGGGCTACCCTTAGATTCCATGTTGCACAAATGGCAATCATCTTCATAGGTGGATTTTTATGCTCCGATGACTATGAAGGTGAGCACTAATCCAATTTTCTTTGACTGGGTGGATTATGTGGCTCAAAGAATACACACAGTTGGAGAAGGTGCAAAGTGGAGAAGAGATAGTGTTCAGACATTGTTCGTTCTTGGTGTGGTATTTCTTTTTTCACATGCACCAAAATTTTTCATTTATAATCGTGAAGCAGATCGATAAAGCAGATAGAAAATTACCCATTTATTTATGGACTCAAATATTATCGAGAAGGGAGTCCAATTATAATTTCAACCGCATATTCTTGGGCCCTGCCCTCGAGCTTATTTTTGGTGCATGTGAGAGATTACCAAGGGCGATGAAGGAGGAGATCATCACGAATGAGAAAGGTGATATCTTCCTACTAACGCAAGGCATGGTAAAAAATTTTGGCTTTACTGGTAAGCCATTCCTCCTCCCATACTTCACTTTAGAACATATTTTTGCATTGGAGGTTACTTGGTAGAGTGACTTCACCAATGACACATATGGATCAGGTAGGGGAAAGCGGGCTATGTGTGACATGCTTTTTAACTTCGACAACATTGAAGTAAACCAAGTGGGACAAAATGAGCTAATTGTTGAAACCCTCTATGACCTTGGTTTGGTCGAATTGCCCCAGCGATGGAAATATGACCCTTTGGGTCATTTTGCAAAGTTTATTAAAGTGAAGAGTTTTCATTGCTGCCCTAGGGAAGATATTATGCAACAAAGGAACAATCTAGAAGGGTGTGATCTTGAGTGGCACATTGAGAATATGACGTCACTTCCTCCATGGCATGACTTCTATGAGATGGAAGTCGAATATAATCTCTGATTCCATGAGTACTAGATTCCTCCTCCAAACCTATTTAGTAAATGAAAAATTAGTTGCCCGATTGGTCTGAGGAGAAAATAACAAACTGGTGGATTATGAGGGCCCAACGAGGGAAGACCAGGTCGACTTATGGCTTGGTGATGGATGAAGCATTTTTCTAATTTATGATGAGCATTGTGACAAGTACCAATCGATCGCTTTCGCTAAAGTTGTGCCTCAAAGCTTTCAAATATCTGGTAGTGAAGATTTTATGGTTTGAGAAGAACGACTGGTAGATGAAGAAGCGCCACTTATAGGAGAATAAAAATAACCATCACCGAAAGAGCAAATTCAGCACAAGAAAAGGAGTACAAGTGACACTTTCTTTTCCAAAGGTCTCCAAAAAGTTGAGACTTGGTATAGTTTCATCATCTAGCACAAACCCTCCTCTTACAATTTTAGCCACATAGACTGGTGTTTCAAAGATCGTTCCTTTGGTCCAGGAAAAGCAGCTTGGCCAAAAGGTTGAGGTCATTAATATTGATGAGGAGGTAAAGTAAGATTGGTCCAAGAAAGAATGAGTATCGCAGTTGCCTTCATCGTCGACTCAAATGGTTTCAAAGCTTATAGGTACGTTTTCTCTATCTTCTTCCCTTGATCATGAGCATTTGGTTACCGTCGAGTCCCATTCAGTAGTTCTCACTTCTATTTTCCCCCCATCTAGTATACCTTCCACTTCAGTTTCACTTCTCGTTTCTTAGTCACTGATCACCAATGCTCCTTCTATTCCCTTTCCTTCTATTTCCATTTATTTTAGTTCTTTTGCATCCACACCCAATCCATTTTTGCATCCATTTTCACTCCCTTCATATTTCATTCCAGTTAGTTTTCTCGTGTTTATAAGTACACTAGACCCTTCTTGAGTAAGTGTAATTGTAGATGAATCCTATGTTTCCATTCCATAAATCGCTCCCATTTTTGTCTCTCTTTATGAGCCAAACTCTCAACAAGATCTTTTTCTCTTTTCCTCATTTCTTGAACTACAGGTGCTACCACAGTCAGAGATGGAAGTTGTGTCGGAGAACCCTGTTGTAGATAAAATTAGTCGAGCCCACCAAAGTTCATCACGATGGCTAAAAAATCGTAATCAAAAGGAGGCTCAAGCTCTAGCAAAAATATTGAAGAAGGTCTCTTTTGACCATGAAGCTATAGAGTCCTACACGGTGAAAATGATTCCCTAGGTCCAAAAGCCCCAAGGAGAAATGGATCCAAGCGACTATGCTTATGAAGTCGTTACAGAGGATCCTTCATAGATTGATGCTACGAAAAATATGGGAAACATTCAGGTGGAGATGAGCTCAATCTACTTGCACGGTGAGCATTTAAAAAAGAATTTTTTTGAAACTAAAGTGAAGATCATCGAGTTGGAAGATGCACTGGCTAAACATAAGGCGCAACTTAAAACAATGAAATTAGAGGTAGATCATTGGCAATAGAAGGCAGATGGCTTAGAGAAAGAAATTGTAATACATAGGTAGGCGGTCGAGGAACACCAAAAATCTTGGGAGGGAGTAGAACAACAAGTGCAAGCATTGGCTGCCCAAATTGAGACTTTAAAAAATCAACTAGCTAAAAATGCATTACAATCGATGGGTTTCTCCAAGGAGAAAATCAAGGAGGCTCACCATATTTTTACTGAAGACTATGCAAAATGGACAGTGAAAGCACTCTTGGTTCTATTGTATCTTCAAGAGGCTCGAATAGTAATTATATTTGGTGAGGAATCACTACAATATGTTGAGGAGAAAATAGAACCAATATTGGAGATGACACTGAATATTCAGTTGTTAGCTCATTCTAACCTCTGATGTAAACCCATGAGTGAGATGAATCGAGCTTGATCTAAAGCTCAGATAACATTGTGCAGTTATTTTTCCATATTGGATCTAGCTAGAGAAGGTCGTAAGTTGCTTGATATGTATGAGAAGTAATGTTGTATTTCACTTGTTTATTTTGAGGTTGTAGTTGATGCTAGATTTCCAAGTTTCACTGATGACCATGGGGATATCTTGTTGAAGAGAGAGCTGGAGGCAGCTTGGAGAGATTTCGTAGAGGATACCTTGGAGATTAATAGCTGGACATAACCAATTATAGAAGATTAGGTGTTGTCATTCATGAAGAAGCTCACCCACATTGAGTCGTCCTTGCTAGAGCTGAGCTAGAGAGTCAATCACATCAGCTTGGACTAGATCTAGATATTGCACTTCATTATTGATTCGCTCCAGTATCCTTTGATGATTTATTTGGATACTTGGGCTGAGGCGGTTGCAGTAAATAAGACCACCAGTGCGCATCTCAAGGATCAGGAGGAATGGGCATAAGCAGAAAGAGAGAAAGAGGAAGCTGTTGAATAAAATGAACCATCTGATGCAGCAAACGAAAGTAAGAGTTGATCCCAATGGATAAATGTCTGGGGTCAATTGCATCCAGACAAGCTGAATACCCTATGAGCTACCAAAAGTGTTGGCAATTTTGCCACACTAGAACTTTTTGTAAAAAATTCCAAGTATAAGATATGAATTCAACTTTTTTGTTGTTCTCTTCAACTTATGGGTATTTTCATTGGTTTATTTTGGCATTTTTGTTGATATAAATCTCTCTTTAATGTTGGCAAAGATTAAATTTTAGATAACTTCACAGATAAATTTTAATAAAAATTTTCCTAAGTATGGAATGAATTTCACAACAAAATCATCTTCTGAGCATTTTTGCCCTCAAAAGTAGTGAAATCCTCTCTTGGCAATTTTTCCAATGAAACCCCCAAGTGCAGTGAACTCATCTTCTAGCATTTTTACTAGCAAAATCACTTCCAAGGAGTTTCACCAGCGAAATTCCATTTTCGCCTCATGCACAACGAAATTCCATTTTTGCACGACTTCTCAACGAAATTCCGTATTTCAATGATATTTTATTTTTTCCCAAGTGCCAGCGAAATCATATTTTAGGCATTTTCGCCCTAGTCACAGTGAAATTCCATTTTTTCCCCAATTTGGAGCGAAATTCATTTTCGCCTCTTTTTACAGTGAAATTCTATTTTCACCCAATTCCTTAGTGAAAGACCTTGGCAGAAGCATTTCGGGCATAAATCGAGCGAAAGCTCATTTCAGGTGCAATATTGAGTGAAAGTCCATTTCGAAAGTGAAAAATATTTCTTTCGTGCTTTTAGTGTATATTATTTTTGGAAAATACCAAGGATTGGCGAATTCAATTCATGGGGTAAAGAAAGTAACATCTCCTGAATTATTTTTGAAGAGTGGCTAGAATTAAATGTTGTACCTTTGACGTTAGTGTGATCCTGTTGATTTCAAGGTGCCATTTACTATGATAAACGCTCATTTTTTATGCATCGACTTTCGGGATGAATTTCCATCATCCCTTCTTGGTAATTTTCAAGGCGCTCTCCAAGGCTCTCTCCATTAAAGAAGGATCACTACTCCTTAAGACGTTCACTGATTTATTCATTGTTGTTCCCGAAAATAATGTTGTTGTTGATCAATATTTGACTAATCGACATTTTATTTACTGCTTATTAAATTTTAGAGGTGAAATCCTCTATAAAAACTAAGAAACTTGATGTAAGAAAGACGAGGAACATTCTGCTAAAGAAACTCTTTGAGTTTAAGTTTTGTATCAATTGAAAGACTTTGCCTCTGGTTCTTGGATCAATCATGTATGTAATTGTTTTCTACCTATTATTTTTGCTATATTCATTACCTTTGTTAGATAAGTTAAAATTATGCAGTTGAATTTAATTTTTTATGAAGAAATGAATGTTGAAATGTTAACTGGAAATCATATTTGTGATATGTGATTGGTTCCTATACTCTTATTTTTGATGAATGCTGGTTAGAACTTGATTTGATGATTTAGTTGTTAGTTCATATTCCACTCTATCTTTCAAGCTTACAACCATATTTCCCATTTCTTTTTGTTAATTTATATCCCTAAGCTTCACACCAATTTTAGATTAGTATGGGAACCAACCCTCTCTAGATATTGGCCCAAAGGACATCTCTTTCCTTCGACCTTTCAATGTTGGTCGAGTCTAGGACGTATATTTTTATACTTAGGTAGATTCGTAGCCAACAAATATAAAACAAGGTAAATCCATTTGGTTACACTTGGAATGCTACTGTTAACAACAAAGAGTAAGGTAATGGAATGCAACTACATATTAAGAATTATTCATTCAAAGAAAAACTAGAGGAAGAATACCTCTGCAACAACTTCGAGTATGTCTTCCTTACACAAGATTTCACCTTCCAAATCCTTCCTCCAACTAGCAATACCAAAAAATTGGTAGCCCTTAGAGATCAAATAATGCTCAGAAGAAAATAAGATCAAGGGCTAGAAGTGGCTCATAATGCATGCCTACCACCCACCCATCCATCCTCCTTCACCAACTCATTGCACAATTAGGGTAATGTTTCAATTTTATGTTATGAAAAGATTTCCAACATTTCTAATTTTCTAAAATTACCAACTTTCCAACATTATTAAAATATGAACTTTATTCATATTTATTTATTAACTTATTAATGCTTACATTAATTTACTAATACTCTTAGGGCAAGCATTGTTCATCTCATTACTTCAATTGTTTTCTAATGCTAGTGTTAATTACTAACATTAGAATAATAATAATTAAATTAATTACTTACTTCATAGAATTAATTTAATTAATAAAAAAATTAATATTAACCATTAACAATCAAGTGACATTAGCTCAATTGGTTAAATCCCTCAACATTTCGAGGAGGAGACCTAGGTTCGAATCTTGTCAAATGATACATTGACAATATCAAAGTTTTGTTGTAATACGATGATGTAATATGGATAGGACCCATTTTAATCCCATATAACCCAATCATATGTATATATAAATCATTAACATCAATATTTAATATTTTAAGTATTAATAATACTAACATTTTTATTAATGCTTTGTTTGATAAATCCTTAACCAAAAAAAAATCACACTCCAAAACACATGTAGCAACACAAGGGCTCTTGCTAAAAATTGTCATTACATGGACTAATATGCAATAAAAAATATGCACAAACAATATTTTTATTAATAAAAAGGTTTTACGATAACTGCAACATTATCACTTGCCTACAAAGGATGCCCTATGCATAGGGTAAGGGCTATTTTGCTTTTATAGCAATCTCCTTCCCTGATGACGTATTTTAATCAAACATATGCAAATGCATCTACATGAGGGTTTTACCCTTGTGGTTGTTAATGAGAATTCATCCATCATTTTATTTTTCTCTCAACTTTGGTGGTTGTCCTATACCAATCCAGTCATAAGAGTACCTAGTCCTACAACCACAAAATCCATTAGCAGTACCATATTCTAAAAATAACATAATCCAAATTTAGAAAGAATAAAGTACAACTATGAACACATCTTTATAGAATTAAAAATAATCATGCATTAAATATCAACACCCCAGTACATCATTCAAGCAATAAGGGATAGTCCTTCCAAGGTGGGAATTACATACTTCTCCCTAGGACTAAACATAGTCCCTTGTGTTTTCTAAAAGCATTTTTTTTTATTCAAACAAAAATAGGAATTGCTTTCTCATTTTGTTAGTATCTTCCCAAGTAGCACAATTCTCAAAAAAATGGTCCCATTGGACCTTACATTGATCTAAGGTATGTTTTCTCAAGTTTTTAGAATGAAACCCTAGAATCTTGATAGGTCACACCTCAATGGCCATAGGATCTTCCATTTGTAATTTTGACACATTACAAACATGAGAATAATTAGAAACATACTTCCTAAGTAGGGATATATGGAAATTATCGTGGATATTTAATAGGTTGGACGGTAGGGTGAGTCTATAGGCTACTAGACTAATCTTATCAATCATTTCAAAAATCCCAACAAAAAAAGGATCCAACTTAGTTGACTTGATTGCACTTTTTTTGGATCTCACCCTTAAGAAGACTCTATCTCCCACGAGTAATTCTCTTGGTGATTTTTTTAGATCAACATAGCTCTTTTGTCGATCGACTGCTTCCTTGAGTCTTTCTTGAATCACCCCGAGTGTTCAACATTGGTTGGGTAAAGATGTACCTTAGGCTTTGGTGATATATCCTTAGCTCGAAAGTTTTTCCTAATAAGTAGTGCCTCCAGACCTTAAGAGTATGGACAACTGCTACTAAATCCAATTCATGTTAGCATAGTTCAACTCATATTTCTTAAGTTTTCTAGATTCATAGGCTATTGTAGCTTCATTTTGGGATAACACTCCTCCCAACCCTTCTAAAGAAGCATCTATGCATACTATAAAATTCCCAAAAGGATTAGGTATTTTGAGAATTGTTGCTATAGTAAGATTATTCTTTAGAGTTTCAAAGGTGACCTCACAATTCTCTATTTTTTAAACTCTTTTACTTTTCTTTGAAGGTTGAAAATAAAGTAGGCAATTCTTGACAAGTATTTCACAAATTGTCTATAATAACCAATCATTCCCATGAAACTCCATATTTTGAAAAAATTAGAAGGTGCAGACCAACTTGGTATGGCTTAAATTTTCGTTGGATCAATAAAAATCCCTTTTGCAGATATAATATGCCCTAAATATTGTACTTGTGAAGTATAGAATAAACATTTTTACAACTTTCCATAAAGTTGATTCTTCCTCAACACCTCTAAAACCAATCTCAAATGTTGGTCATGTTCTTCTATTGTGTGATAATATATCAAGATATCATCTAGAAATATAAAAATAAAATGATCTATATATTTCTTAAACACACTGTTCATCAGGTTCATAAATGTTGTTGGTGCATTTGTCAACCCAAACGGTAGAAATATAAAATCATAGTGTCCATTTCTTGTATTGAAAGTTTTTTTGTGAGTATCTTCCTCATAAATTCTCAGCTGATGGTATCCTGATCTCAGGTCAGTTTTTTAGAAGATAGTGGCATCCTTTAATTGATCAAAGAGATCATCAATTCTTGGTAATGGATATCTATTCTTGATGGTCACCTTATTCAACATCTTGTAGTTAATACATAATCTTAATAAAACATGATTCTTCTTCAAAAAAAACACCAAAGCACCCTAGGGAAACACACTAGGTTAAATCACTGAATAGGTTTTCCCATACCCATACTCAACTTTCCACCTTTATGCCAAAAATCAAAGTTTTTTTGGCATACCCCCAATAATACTAGTAGAAATAAAATATATGTGGCTCCACAATCAATTCAAATATTTATATTTCTATAAAAAACTTACCATTTAACAACATAGGAGTTTCCTGACCATCTAAGTTTTGACTTATTATGGTTGCATAGATTCAATGATGTTGCTCCTCTTCTCTACCACTCTGCTCTGCCTATTGGGGACACTTGTTTGCATAATGAGGACCTCCATAAATAAAACAACCTATCCTATGTGAATGATACTTCTCCTATATTTTTTCCCTTGTATACTCTTTCTATTCAAAATTAATCTATTTCTAAGGTCGAGGTTTTTAATTATCCTTTCTCTGAAAATTCTTCTTGTATTTTTCCTTGTTTCCATTGTTCCTATTTTTGAACTTTGGTCATTCTCTTGGGTTTCCTTTGCTTTTCTTGTTTTTTTCTTTGTCCCATATTGTAAACCCAACACTCTTCCTCTTCCTGAGTTCTTCTCTCTCTCCTTCTAACAATGCTCCATAATTGAAGAGGGTATTCTTAGTGTGTTTATTTGTCTCCTCTTATTAAGCCGAATCATATGCCTTCTACAAGATTTTGGGTTTAAGAAAATTGATTGTTTGGATATTAGAATCCACTTCCAAAATGAACTTTTGCACCTTCCAACATTCCTTAATATTATAATAAGGAACATATTTTAAAAGTTTAATGATGTTTTATAATAAGCCTCCATAGTCAAGGTGCCTTGTTGGAGCGTAGAAAAATCCTCAAATTTCTCTATGTAAAATTGATCCGTTAGGAATATTTTCTTGAATGCCCTTACAAAATCATCCCATTTTAGATCCATTGCTTGGATTCCTCTACCTACCTTGAATGTATTCCACCATTCCAAGGTAACCTCTTGGAGATGAAGGGTTGCCCAAATAGTTTGTGTTTCAGGTGAGTAGTTCTTCATGGAAAAGTAGGTCTCCAATTAATTCAACCAAGACTCTACTACACCCACCCCTCTCTTTTCCATTAAATTTAGGTACCTTTACATTATTTACGTCCTTGGAGAACTTAGGATCAATCAAAGCTTTACTCTCATAGATTCCTTTGACAGTATTTTCTTCTTTTCTACCCTCTGATTTTTGTTATTGGATTCCCGGTTAACAAGTGTTTCCAACATTTTATATCGTTACTCCATCTTCTCTTGAAGCAACTTAACTATTGAAGCAAGGTTCTCCACTTTCTTTTTGGAGTCCCCTGATATTTCATATTTATTTGGGGGGACAAGCTACAACTTCCTCCTATGTAGCTAACCTTGAATTATTAGAAGATCCTCCTCTCAAAATAGGTGTCATCTCCTATCCATAGAAAGGATTTGGATAAGTTATGATTTCACAATAAAAAACTACACTTTCTAGGATCAGTTAGTTTCATCTCCCCATGAACTAAATAAGACCATTATCACTCACCTAATAATGATTATGGTCACATTTTCCTACCTATAAGGTGTCATCTCCTATCCAGAAGAATGAGCTAGATAAGTTATGATCCCCAATAAGTACTTTCTAGGATTTTTACTCCTTGGTCTGACTAGTCAAGATGATATGCAATAATCACCTTATCCCAAATCAACTTAAGTCCCTTAGAAGAGTTAGACTTCTTTAGCAGTAGCACATCAAGTCAAGGTTCAACCTAGGTTCATTTCATGGAAGCATTGAGTCCTACAACCTAGTATTTGATACCAAATGTAATGACCCACAAACTTGACAAGGGAGAGAGCTAAAAAAAATCTACAAGGATTAGCTCATAAATAATACCCAATATTTTCATTAGTATTAAGGCATAATAACTTTTGAGGTCATTGTCACTACAAACGACACTCAAGTGGCTAGGAGTGGCCAAATTCTTATACTTCCAGGGGTTCACTTTCCTAACCTCACCATTAGACAAGATACCTCTAGTGGTCCCCCATTTTCCATACACTCACTTGTATGAGACAAATTGACCACAACACAAGGATTACCCTTTAAGGTCCATAACACTTAAAGGTGACACCTATTCCCTAACCCTACATAATTTCGTCTCTGTAGGATTATCATGGCATGATGCCTTAGTGATTAGTTAGCTTCATCTCACCATGGGTTAATTAAGACCATTACTGCTCACTTGGTAATGATCATGGTAAGAGGATTCAACCATGAGAGGTAGGGGAAGAGGCAATATTAAAGGTCATGGGATATTGAATGTGGGTAGATCTTCGATTAGGAGATCTTGGATTTTAGGGAGCTACACACCCAATCCAAATTTTGATTACGATAAAGTTTGTGAGGAAAGACTTACTGCTAGATGGCTTGAGGCTACCTTGAATGCTCAAGATAGTTTGGATTCTATTGGTATTGATATTGTTCTTGATTTATTTGTTTACCAGTTTAGCTATAGATTCTTCTCAGGTGTTGGTGGGACCAAATTCTCTTATATAGGTGTTCCTTCGATTGAGATTTTTGGTTATTCTTTTCCAGCTATTGGCCATGCTTTGAACATGGAAATGCCCATGAGCTCATTCATGGTTGATTCAAGTGGAAAGTCTTGTATGGTCTCTATCATGGAGACTTGTCCTTCTCTTGCAAAAATTTCCAACCTAAAGATGTCTCCTCAAAAGCATCCATAGGGTGAGATTCTCTCTCCTATTTTGAGGATGAACCCAAATGATCTCTTGGTCACATGTGAAGGGATTTAAAGCGATTGTGGTCAATTGGAGGAGGTTCAACATTTGAATTCTAAGTTGGATCCTAAAAGAGATAAAATTTTAAAATTTTCTCTTTTCGATAAAGGTGTTTATAGAGGAAGAGTTTTGAATGAGGGTGTTGAGGTTTTTGTGGGCCAGGACTTGACTCTTAAGGTGGAGTAGGTTATTTTTCCTGATAGTCATGTTAGCTTTGATAGGCCAAATCCTAATATTGTTAACTCTTTGGTAGGTCCTTCTAGGATCCTTGTTTTGTAACCTCTAGTTTAGAAATCTTATGATGTGTCTATCTCTCATTAAGCTAAGAAAGTTCTCCTTCTAGACTATTAGTTTGACTTTGATCCTATTGAAAGATCATTATTTGTGCCTTCGGATCTTTTAAATATTACTATGGAAGAGGGAATGGATTTTGATCCAATTACCCAAAAGATCAACACTTATCCTATCTGGGTAAGGCTCCTTGGTTTTCCATTGCACTTTTGGCATGAAGCCATTTTGAGAGGGATAACAAAAATATTGGGCGATTTATTTATGATTGACTCTACGACTAGAGCCAGATATCAGATGGTCTTTGCTTGTATGTGTGTGGTAGTTGATTTAGATGCGAAACTACCTATAAATATTGAATTGCTTTAAGATGTAGGATCTAGGATCCAACCTATTGTTTATGAGAATATGTTGTTATTCTTCTCTAATTGTAATAATTATGGACATGAGTTTTCTCGATGTCCTTAAAGAAATTATATCTTAGTTGCTCCTCAAAAGTATCATCCTTGTGAAGATGCCATGACAAAATATAGGTCAGATTTGATTCTAGTTGAATAGGCTCCTGTTATTGATGGGGGTTTGCCAAAGATTTCTTCAGGAGGTCATGTCTAGGAAGGATGTAAATTCCCTTTTAGGGAATTATTTCGAATGTTTGGCCTTAGGTGAGGACCTTCTTGTAGAGACAACATCTTTGGTTTCTTCGAACCTTTTCAAATCTTCAAATAATAGATCTACTTCTCTTGGAGGAAAAAATTTAAAGAGAGGGGCATTCCCAGGTCCAATTACAAGAGGAAAAGCTAAGGAAAATTCTAATCTTGGTGGTTGAGGGAAACCTCCTCTCATATCCAGATCCAAATCTAAAACTAAAATTTTAGATAAAGATCATCAGACATCTCCTGATAGGAATTCTAGTTAGAAGGCTAGGGGAGGTAGATGCTAGAAAATTGTTTTACGAGTCTCCATCGATTTTTTTTCAGCCAATGGCTGCTTGGATGGCCTTTCTTTCAAATTTTCAAAATTCAATTTTTGAGACACATTGTCTATCGGATTTTGAATTAAAAAACCAAGTCTTCTTATGATGTATTTTTTTTTTTAGCTCCTCATGTGGGTTTGAGCTTTTTCTATATTGATCTTTGGCCCTTTTGGTCTCCTTTAATCTCTTGGTGTTTTCTACCTTTTCTGTTGGAGATCCCTTGCTTTATTTTTTTCTTTTTTTTGTAGCATTTTCTTGTCTTATGGTCCTTTTGTCAGTTTGGGGTCTCCTCAACCTCTTTTTGTAACAAGTTTAGGATTCCTTTTAAAATACCTTTTCTATCTAATCAAAATAAATGATCATGATCATACACGCCTCACCGTAAGGAACCACCATTATACTATCTTGTGAATGATTTGGTGGATTTTCCCATACCAATCCACCATTAATATTCCCAAGCCTCACCACTTAGGGTGTATCATTCACAAATACCAAGTTGATTATCTCACCACAACTCAACTAGGATTGGGTACATCTTGACTCTAGGGATTACTAATATGATGCTAAAAATATGCCCAAAATAACCCCTTTCCAATCCAAGGGTCCTAAATGATAATCATGAGCATTTCAACAAAAGAGAAATTGTGCTATTTTGAGACATGCTCAAAATCAAATATTTTTTTTGGTAAGTGGTAGAATTTAATTTATAGACGGGGTTTTTTTAAGGAGGATCCCAAAACCTCACTACAAAAAGGCCCGCAGGCAATTGTACCTATGCCATTACAATGGACGAACCAAAAAATTGAAAAACAGAAAGTTGTAAATTGTCGGGAAAAGACGACCACCAGAAAGCTGACGCCCAAAAAAAACATAGACAAAACTAGAGCCTCCACCAGTCCCAGGGACCAATCCAAAACAACCCTGTAAAAAGTATGAGGGAGAAAGCACCTCACAAACCAAAAACCGTATCAGCGAAACACGATCCTCAGTCTTCAGACGCCGCTGTAGCACCACCAGGATCGGACAGGTCTTTCGTAGCTTGTTCGAAGGATTTCAGACGTTTGGAAGCACGCAGGATGAAGTTGGCGGCCTCCTCCAGTTCCCGGGCGGCGGACTTCAGGGTACCTGCTGAGGGATCCCCAATGTCACTTTCGAAATCAGAAATGATCTGGGTCGGCTTCTTCAGGTTGGATTTTTGAGGCTTGCCCGAGCTTTTGGTGTGCTTTTGGAGGGGAGGGGGAGTAATTTTGGATCGGGTACGGGGGCGGCGAACACTGTTGCGGAGGGTACAGGCAGCGGGAGAAGGATTCTCCAACTTAGCTCTAGAATCGATAGCAGACTTGGACCCAGAGGGAGAGAGGGGCGGATTGGAGGACAGAGGCTTAACTGAGAGGGGGGAGTTTGGTGACTCACAACGTGGTTAAAAATGACATGCATAAGCCCCTGGTGGATCGGCTTTGTATTGCATCTATTGGCATTTTTGATAGCCAGGTCCAGAGAATAGAGCAGGTAGTCAGGGATGCAAACTTGTTTACCTTGGCGAAGATGATTTACGAAGCTGAGGTGAAAGCTTCGCAAGGGCTTGTCCGGATCGTAGCATGTTAAGTAGGCCATAATTGGGGCAATGGCCTCATCCCATGGGCTACCGAGCCCCTCTCTGTAGAGGTCAATTTTTCCCCAGCCCAAATTTCGACCTTTGTCCGGGTACTGGTCTGTTTCTTCGGCCCAGTTGTGCTTGTTTCGCCTTATGAAACGCCCATCCAAAGGCTGCTATGTGATCTCTTGGAGAAGGCTGCTGGTAACATGAAATTGGACCCCTTTAACTTGTACCTTGCCCTCATTCCAGGTTTTGAGAAAGTCCATCGTAATGTCATCGTCGGGGCCTTTGAATTTTTGTAGAAAGTTTAACAGGTTTTTCCCTCTCATAAAAGCTTCCGCCACAGAGGTCAAGTTTAACGAGGTCGGCTCTACATAAATGGGGTCTCTGGCTTCTTTGGAATCCTTAGCCATGATGGAAACCCGTCTCAGAGGAAAATAAGACCGCTCACAGGGAAAGTCTGGAAAAGGAGACTGATAGGAGGTGATGGGTGTTTGAGATGAATGAGTATGATATAAGAATAGAAGCCGTGCATGCCGAGAGGAAAATCTAGCACGAGAGGTGGCATGGACACGTGCGGGGAACGGATTGATAGGGGTGGGATGAAGAGAGAACACGGTAGAGGCCGTGACTCTCGATCTCCGCTCTTCCTTGGTATGTTGCCAAGCTTCGGGACTTAGCCACCTTGGACAATCAGTGTTCTTGGAAACATGTACTCCCAAAAACATCTTCCAAGGATGAAAGATCCCACGAAACCCGGGTGCATTCTTGGAAGAATTAGGCACCACTTGGCAAACATCGACTGAGTGTATTAACCAGGAAATGCCACCACTGGGCTGACGCGATCTACTGTTCAAAGACATCATTCTCTTCATTGGCGGCAACAGAAATGTGATGCGGGAAATCCATCCTCCAAACGTTTGAGGCACGGTCATCAATGCCATGATTGGCCATGAGATCAGCCAATCGGTTAGCTTCTCTAAATCTATGTTGCGCCACGGGGGACTCACGAGCCTGGAACAAGAGTCTAGCCTCAGCTATAATAGAACTCACCTTCCACGTGGGGGTCTGGGAATTCCCCAGATAGTTGATAATGTTTTTGGAGTCCCCTTCCACGATGATATTCCTGGGTTCCTCTTTCAAGAGTGTCAACCCCCGCCACAGCGCCTTAGCTTCCGCCACGTGGTTGGTCTGGGTTCCCAGGAACTCGGCATAGGCAAGGATAAGGTTACCATGACAATCCCGGACCACGCCACCTGCGCCCGCCTCCCCGGGGTTCCCTCTAGATGCCCCATCAAAATTTAGTTTTAGCCATCCCGGGGGAGGCTTTTCCCACTTAATTCCCTTTCTCGGACAGACGCGCTGAAGTCGGGGAGCATCATCCATCGGAACACCAATTGATTGAAGGATGGCCGCTTCGACGGGAAAGAGCTTCTGCGAACCAAAGGAGACGAGCTTTGCATTTTTTGAAGCAAAGGATAGAGCTTTGGCAGCAACAGAGGAGGGGTGTCTTTCTGGGTCGCCAAAGGCTCTTCGGTTGCGCTCCAACCAGATCTGCCAAATAAGGTGGTGAAGGCAAGAGGCCCAAAGAAAATGGACCTTGGTGTTGCGAAAGGGGTTGGCCCATTGGATAAACAACTGCTTTATAGATCCCGAAAGGGCCCATTGGATCTGAAAAGGTTCCATTAAAAATCCCAAAGCACGGTGGGAAAACTTGCATCTCAGAAATAGGTGGTCAGTAGATTCCCAATCAGCTTGACACAAATAGCATCTATTAGGAATTGGAATGCCTCTTTTAAGCAAATTATCAATGGTGAGAGCTCTATTTTTGTATGCAAGCCAGGCAAAGAAACAAACCTTTGGGATCAGCTTTTTCTTCCAAATTGCCATTGCTGGGAAACTGGTGTCAGGGGCTTCAACCTGGGCTCTGTAGGCGGACTTGACTGTATACTGCCCACTTTCGATCAGTCCCCAGACAAGCTGATCGTGTTGATTGGTCATCAGGGTGATGTGCTGGAGGATGGGTTTCAGGTTGTCCCAGGTATCCTGATGTCCTTCTACCTGAATGTTCTTCCAAATGGTGGTTCCATTGTGGTTGGTAAGGTAGTCAGACACCATCTTCTCGACTGATTCTTGAGTTGACCGTCTAAGCTCCTCCGTTCCATTGATAAACTTTAGGGGCTGGTCCTGGGCCCATCTGTCATCCCAAAAGTCAATACGACGCCCATCGCCCAGGATCCACCTTGCACCTTTCTCGATTAGGAGTCTAGTCTGGGCCAGGGACTTCCATAGCGCAGACCCACCCAAAGTGTTGCGGTCTCTCAGGAAACGGGACTCCCTTAAGTATTTCCTATTGATGATTCTGCCCCATTCTCCCGTAGTATTGGTGAATACTCTCCAGGAGAGCTTACCTAAGAGGGCAACATTCATTTTGGAGGCTTTCCTAAAACCCAGTCCTCCGCACTCCTTGCTCTGACAAACCGTCTCCCAAGCCACGAGCGGGATCTTTGATTTCTCACCAGTACCCGACCACAAAAAATGGCTTTGGATCCGTTCGATATTGCTGCACACAGATTTGGGGATTTTGAAAACTGACATGAAGTATATCGGAATCCCTTGGAGACAGGCCATAGTCAGAGTGGCTTTGGCAGCCTGGGAAAGAAGCTTCCCCTTCCACATCGCAAGTTTCCTTTGGATTTTTTCTAGAACGGTATTCCACATTGTTCCTTTGATACAACCTTTGAACAGGGGCAATCCCAGGTAAGTGGTCGGAAGACTATCAATGGTGCACCCGAGAATTCTTGCAATCTTGTTCTGGCATGCCAAAGGGGTGTGGAGGAAATAAACTTTGCTCTTGGTCAGATTTACCTTTTGCCCTGCTGCTTTCTCATAGAGGATGAGGATGTGTTTGATGGCCCTGGCCTGGGGAACAGAAGCAATGTTTGTGAGGATGGTATCATCGACAAACTGCTGGTGAGTAGCAGGTTTGATGTCGGAAGCCACCGGGATGCCAAAAATAGCTCCGGAGTTGCAGCCTGCGGTGAAGGCTCTGCCCAGTGCCTCCGCTAGGATAATGAACAAGATGGGAGACATGGGATCCCCTTGACGGAGTCCTCTAGTACTGGGAAAGTAGCCTGCAGGGGAGCCATTCACCAGGATGGAAAACCAGGCCGAGGAGACGCACTTTCTGATAAGCTCAACCTAGGTGGGGTGGAAGCCAAACTTAATGAGGACTTGGATCAAGAAACCCCAGTCAACCCTGTCATAGGCTTTGTTCATGTCTAACTTGAGAATGAATGCAGGCTGTTTGGCAAGGGTGTTTGAATGGAGAGTTTCATGAAGAGCAATGACACCGTCCAGGATATTCCTGCCTTTTACAGAACTCCCCTGATTTGGCTCGATGATGGACGGGAGGATAGGCTTCAGTCTAGTGGCCACAACTTTGGTAAGGATTTTGTATATGACATTGCAGAGACTAATTGGTCTGTAATCAGACATAAGCTTGGCATCAGGGGACTTGGGAATGAGGGTCACAAAGGTCGAATTGATCCTTCGAGGAATGGCTCGGGAGTGCTGAAGGTCTCTGATGGCTTTGCAGACATCAACTTTAACAATGTCCCAGTACGTCTGAAAGAAGCGAGGGGAAAAGCCATCAGGCCCAGGGGCCTTATCCGCTTGCATGGAAAAAAGGGCTTCCTTTATCTCCTCCTGAGTGAAGTCTTTGAGGAGGGACTCATTCACATCAGGGGTGATAATGTGGGGGATGTTTGCCAGCAGAGCATTCATGGCTTGGGGATCTGGCTGGGAATGATTCTCTAGGAGGGATCGAAAGTAAGAGACAGCTTTCGCCCTGATTTCGTTGATATCGGAGGTAGGGTTTCCGCCAGCATGCTGAATTTCCCAGATTTTGTTAGCCCCTCTGTGTCGGAGAGTGGAAGCATGGAAAAACCGAGTGTTGGAATCCCCATATTTTATCCATAGCTCTCTGGATTTTTGTCGCCAGTGGATTTCTTCTTTGGCGAGAATGTTGTGGAAATTCGAAAGAAGAATTCTCTCTTTTGCCCTGATTGACTGGCTCTGATCCCCTGCTTCAATCTCCTTTTCGATGGTTTGAATGTTGATAGCTATGTTTTTCTTCTGCACAAAAATGTTACCGAAGGTTTCCTTGTTCCATACCTTGAGCTGCTCCTTGATCCACTTCAATTTTTGGGCGAGCATATTTGTCGGGGACCCCCCAAAGGGCTGCTGCCACCACAATGCCAACTGCGTGCGGAGATTGTCGTGCTTGATCCACATGGGCTCAAACCTGAAAGGGGTTTTGAAACAAGGTGGAGCGCCAACCTCCAGAAGGATGGGAGAGTGGTCAGATCCAATCCTCGGGAGAGTTTTCAGAACTGCTTCTCCGAAAGCGTGGATGACTTCACTGGAGATGAAAAATCGGTCGAGCTTGACCTGAATCAGCCCTTCACCGGTTCTCCTATTACTCCAGGTGTAATTGTTACCTCTCAGCTGGATATCCATGAGCTCATTGGCGCTAACGAACTCACAAAAATCCTCCATGCTTCTGCTGATTGAATCCAGGCCTCCTTTCTTGTCTGACGAAAACAGGGGCGTGTTGAAGTCCCCTCCAATCATCCAAGGCTGCTCAGGGAATGTGGCTCTCATCTGGGAGAGGGTGGTCCAGAAAAGATCTCTGTCCACCGGGGAGTTGGGGGCGTAGACGTTTGTTAAAACCCAAGAGAAGTTCCGGACCTTACAATGAAATAAGATGTTTATAATTCTGCTGGATGTGGACAAAACTCTGCCTTCAACGCAGGATGGGTCCCAAAGGACCATAAGCCCTCCGACAGATCCTTGGGCTGGGCTAGCCGTGACCTGCCCTTCATTCCATATGACTCTGGCAGATTTCGCTCCAGCAGTAGGATTATTTTTGGTTTCTTGTAGAATGAGAATGGTGGGTTGATGCTCTCTCCTGAGATTTGTCGTGAGCCGCTTCTTGGTAGCAGCGTTGAGGCCTCTCACATTCCATGAGAGGACCTTCATTAAAGTTTCTTCTGGGTTTTTTGGCCCCCTTTCCCCTATTGGGTGGGGGGTTTAGTTCCTTTTGGGTCATTACCCTGGGGATCACTCACACCAGGGAACAAAGTGGTTTGTGTGCCATTCGCAATGGCTTCTTTAGCTTCCTTTAATCGTTGTTCAGGTCCGGACGGTCTACCCCTTTTTCGATCGATTCCATAGTCGACGATGGCCTTTTTGCTACGGGTGTTTTTGGGGCTGAGGAGTTCCCCTCGCGGGCTGGGAGGGGGGGTTTGGCTGGAATAAACTGGACTAGGATGGGCTTCCAGGGCCGAGAAGGGTTTTCCAGGGGATGGGGGTGGCTCAAAGGTAGGGTCTGCCATCAGTGGCCCAGACTTGCTGGTTTCGGGGTAATTGATAGCTACGTGGTCTGAAATGGGATCAGTTTCCTTACTTGGCATTTCCTTAACAGTTTCAGCGAGGAAAACTTCCGTCTGGGGGTCTGATAGCTTCGCTGTGCTAGGTGGTTTCTCCCGCCTTTGATGTTGGTTCCTGGTAGGCCCTGGGCCGTGGCTATCACCTTTGCTGCCTCTGGGAATGTCGCTTCTTAATGCTGGACATTGGTTTCGAAGATGTCCCTGGGTATGGCAGTGGATGCAAAAAGCTGGTTTATTTTCGTATTCGACTGCCTGGCGTCTGCTATACTGCGGGCCATAGATGAGGTTGACAAAGGTTGGGAGTTCAGATGCCAAGTCTGCATTTACGCAAAATCTAGCATGCACCATGCGAGATCGGGCCTTGGTAGCTGGGTCGAAGGCAATGAACTCACCGATGGTTTTGGCAATGCCGTGGAGGACGTCCTCATGCCACAAATGCAGCGAAAGATTTGGAAGTCTCACCCAGATCGGGGCGGTGTTGATATCCTGGGTTTCGGGATCGAAATCCTCAGCCCACCGACGGAGGAAAAGACTTCTGCGCCCAAGAAACCACGGTCCCCCTGCAAGGATTCTGGAAACGTCATCCGGGTTGTTTAGGCGTATGGTAAAGAAACCCCTGGCCAGAGCAATGATCTCCATATGCCCGCTGGTTTTCCATTTGGTGACGGCCCATTTTCGGATGGTCTCCATGTCTGGGCGTCCACCAATGAATTTCCCAACCAAGGAAAACTTCTTCGCTTCCAGGTAGTCAAAAATAAGGTCGTCTGGAATGATCAGATCAGACCCGGTTGGAAGCAAAGTAGAATGTTTAACAGCCATCGTGGAACCGATGCTAGCAACCTGTGCATAGGATCTTCCGCCCAGCTTTCTGCCATTAATCCCGCCAGGGTCAGGGTCGAGAGGCTTTTTTGGTGATCCAGGGACAGGGTCAGGTACACCCTCCCCTGCCTGGTTGCCATTCCCGCTTTCGGCTATCCCTCCCAGCTTCAACGTCCACACTGGTTCCTCCCACAGTCTCCTCCCGCTCTCGCTCCCACTGTCGCTTTCGTTCCCGCTCCCGCTCTCCATCTAAAAATACATATATTTTTTAACTCCCTCAAAATTAAATATCAACATAATATATTGATAAATATTAAAGAATTTAGGTACTTTATTCCAAATTTAATACTTGAAGAGTAAAACAACATCTAGGAGAATCCTAGCCATAATCCATCCATTATATTCTATCAATCTCTTCAATAGCACAACTTTTCATTTTGCAATTAATGATTCATTTCCAAGGAACTTTAACATAAAGAAAAACATTAATTCATATTTCATTCTTTGAATAAATCTCAAGATAATATAACAAGAATGTTTACAAGACATATTTTCCTTCATCATAATCTTTGCATAGCATAATTTCCACACAAGATACTTTCCAAGTATTTCTCATCTCCAATTACAAAATTACATTTCAACATATACATAAATGATCCCTAGCTCATCTTCTTTCTCAAAGTCTTCTACTTGATAGGTCTACTCCATCAAGATTGAATGTAAATTTAGATATCATGACAGCTCTTGAATGCATATGCAAGATTAACATGCACTATGCAAGAAAAACATACAACAATGCAAGCTCATACAAAGCAAATATCATGCAATAACATTGAGAGAATCCCATACTTCTCTCAATTATGGATTCCTTAGCTACTCAAGCCTCATCCATCTCTTGGAAATCTTACTATTTAATCCTTCAAATAATAAATTCCTATTTCCTAAGATTTAGAATATACTCAATACATTGGAATATTACTTCACTAATAAACGAGTTTATAATATTTATTTTCATATATTAATATTAGCTATTAAGCAATACTTTTTGTAATTAATATTAACAAGAAAATGCCTTTAATAGTTCCTTAATAAAAATATTGATGAATTAAATTATTGAGAAATAATCAAATACATTATCAATATTAGTAGTTCCATCTCTATACTTAATAAAATCATTGATCAACCAATATATATATATATATATATATATATATATATATATATTTGCTTGATAATAAGGGGTTGTACTTGGGTCCCCCACCCTTGAAAAATTACATCTCTCTTCTTTAGAGCTTGAGAGTTTACAAATAGATACCCTTCTCATCTCAATTGAGATGCTATAGCTAAAAACCTACATCATTTTACATAAAATATCTGAATTCTTGATTTTCATTTTTTGGATCTTTTCAAATCTTTGTATGAATACAATTACTCCATAATTTAGCATCTTTCTTGACATTTTCCTATAGCAACCTTCACAATGCCAAAACTTCACCTCTACTATTTATGCCTTGCATCTTAGTAGAGTAATATTTCTAAAACATCACACTATCATAGTTCGCTTTACCAAATCTGGATTGCTAGTTTCCTTCCTGAAACACAAGTGCAACCACAAAAATTATAATAAATAGTCTAAATGAAAATACATTATTGTTACAAAATAAAACATATATTACCAATGGAAAACATTAAAATAAATCTTAATCATTAATTTGATTTAGGCAATCAACATTTTTTGTCAGCTTCAACTAAACTTTCTACTTTCTCTAACCATGGAAAGGATAATTTAACTTCACGATCCTCAATCAAAACCCCTCTATTGGCTAGCTTATTTGCACATTTGTTTCCTTCCCTTAATATATGTGTAAACTTGGTTTCTTCAAACTCTTTAGCAAGATCTTGAATTTTCACAATTATCTCTTGTATGTTCCATGGAGCCTTTGCTTTCCTCAAAATTGTGTTTATTACTATGAGAGAATCACCTTCCATCCATACTCTATTCCATTTCATTTTTACATATTTTTAACCCTTTTAAAGTTGCCCAAGCTTCAACTTCATTATTATTATTTTTTTTATAGGAGAACGTTTACAAATTACATCAACAACCACCCTCAAAGGGTTTGAACACAAGATCACTTAAGAAACAACCATCATATTAGCCACTAATGGAAAGCATAATGAGACAAAATACCTCCTCTATTATTTCTAATTATTCCTCCTCCTCTTGGTCCTGGATTTCCTTTAGATGCTCCATCAAAATTCAATTTAACCCACTCCACATCTGGTGGTTTCCAATTTATATTCTTTACCTTATTTTTGCTTCTCTTGTACCCAACATCATAATTCCATTTAATGACTTGACTCCATCTATCAAGACTCTCTACTTCTAAATTAGGGATTGGATGAGTTGATAGGGTTGGTTTAGACTCCTCTATGGCTAAATATATCTTCTTTTTCATTACCTCTAAACTGCTTTCCTTTCCTTTAAATATTCTTCTATTCCTTTCTAGCCATATAGTCCAAAGTATTGTATCTTTTGAAATATCCCATATTGTCTGTAAAACTTCACTTTTATAAGTGTGTTGCCATTGCTTTAACCAATCTTCAATTTTGCTATTCATCACCATGCATTTACCAAACATATTAAGAATCCATTCCCATAGATTATAGACTATTGAGCAATGTCCCAAGAGATGGTCAATACTCTCCTCCTCCTTATTACATAAAACACATTGAGAGGGGCCATAAAAACCCCTTTTCATAAGGTTATCCTAGGATACAATTCTTCTATGACCTACTAGCCAAACAAACATATTGACTTTAGGAATGGTTGGGCTATCCCTAATATCTCTTCATATTCTAGTAATATTATTATTATATTGGTGTTGAACATTATATCCACTTCTTGTTGTGTATTCTTTCGAGCTATTCAACTCCCAAATCAATTTATCCTTGGCACCCCTCGGAATAATCACAGTTGTTATCTTTCTACTCAATTGCCTCCTAGCATCAATGTCTTGTATACTTGTAAAAAAATATTATTTCTATTTGTATCTTCTTTCTCGATCTTTGTACAAAATGTTTGAAACCCTATCACCGTATTTGTCTTGAAGCAATCTCATCTAAGGTTTCAAAAATGGATTTAAATTGAGTGGTTTTTTATCACACCAAGTATCCATCCAAATAGAAAATTTTCTCCAGTTCCCACCACCCATATTAAACCTTTAATCATAAGATCAATAGATTTTTTAAACCATTCCAAAGAGCAGAACCATTTGGAAGAGAGAACACAATAAATATTAAACTTAGGTCATTGGGATCAACATACTTACTTAGAATAATTCTTGCCCATTGTCTTTGACTCTTGGTCAACCAATATATTAACATTGATAAATAATCAAACATATTATTTAATCAATACTAATAAGGTAAAAATCCCCAATATTAACCCACATGTTGTAGGTGTGTTGGAGAGGGTAGGGACATCCCTTGGATGTCCCTGGTTCGAATCTCCACCCTACCAAACGCACATCGGGTACCCAAAATCCAGTTGATAATGTTGGTGTGATCGAGGCCGAGCGTGACTTCCAAGTGATTTTGATGGTATAGAACCCTCTGGTCATGGTTTCTCAAACTAAGGCAGCCCAAGGCGGCCCTGCAAGGAGTTTTTCGCTAAAATTCAAAAAATATTCCCCAATATTAATTAAGAGCTCCATTCTAATGTCTTAATAAAACTATTAATTAATACATATATATATATATATATATATATATATATATATAATATGATTAATATAGTACAAAGTTATCCAAAGCTTATATACTTAATTAAATAACTTTAAAACCTACGATCTATTATACTTGTAAAAGAGAATTTCTAGGTGTAGGTGAAGAGTGAAAAACCACCTTAACCACGAGCATAACTACCAAAACCATGGTGTTAAACCTACCCAAGAACTAGATTTTTTTTTACCTTCACCACCTCTGCAAAACCATGGTGTTAAACCTACCCAAGAATCAGAATTGTTTTAATATAATATTATAATAACAAAAAAAATGGAGTGTGATCTCATTTTGGTTTTTACTTCATAAGCATTAAAAACCTCATATTAAAAACTTAGCATGAAATTCCACATTTTAAGTGTTTGAAATTTTTATTTTTTAAATTTTTTATCTTAAGGAAATTGGTAACACCATTAGATGCGGTCTTTATAAATCTTAATTCGGTTGGGTAAAGCGAAGCCAACCTCATATTAATAACTTAGCATGAAATTTCACATTTAAGTGTTGGAAATTTTTATTTTTTTAATTTTTTATACTAGGAAAATTGGTAACACCGATAGATGTGGCCTTTATAAACCCTAAGTCCGTTAGGTAAAGCGAAGTCAAGAGAGCCTCGATATTTCACATTTTTTTATGCTTAAGAAAATGAGTAACACTTTGATGCTAACTCTATAAACCCTAAGCCCATTAGATAAAATCAAAGTCAACGAAACCTCACAATTTTTTTTTATATAGGAAAATTGATAACATCGTTGAATGCTGCCTCTATAAACCTTAAGCTCATTGGGTAAAGTTAAGTCAACAAGATCCCAACCTTCTAAGGCATCGAATTGGATACTGCCTCTATAACCTTAAGCTCATTGAATAAAGCATAGTCAACAAGACCTCGACCCTTTAAGGCATCTGCCTCTATAAACCCTAAGTCCATTAGGTAAAGCAAAGTCAATGGGACCCTGACCTTCTAAGACATGATGCCTCTATACACCCTAAGCCTGCTGAATAAAGCGAAGTCATTGGACCTCTGATCCTCTACGGTATCTTGCCTCTATAAATCTTAAGATTTTTGGGTAAAGTGAAGTCAAGGGAACCCCTGACCCTCCAGGGCATCCGACCTCTAAAAACCCTAAGTTTGTTGGCTAAAACAAAGTCAACGACACCCGGACTCTCCAAGGCATCTATAAATCTTAAACCCCTTGGATTAAACAAAATCAATGAAATTTTGATCCTTCAAGGCATCAAGCAAATTCAATAGGACCTCGACCCTCTAAAGCATTTGCCTCTATAAACTTTAAGTCTGTTAGGTAAAATGAAGTCACTAAGACCTCCAACCCTCTAGGGCATCCTGCCTCTATAAACCTTAAATCTATTAGATACAACAAAGTCAATGGGATGTTGAGCAAGGTGCAGCAAAAGTATTGTCATTGTTGTCAACACAGTCAAACAGATCAGTTGATGAAGTGGACAGGAGTTAAGATGTTCCAGTTGATGATGTGGACAGGAGTTAAGAGGTTCTTCAGAGTATTTGTTGAGCAAGGTGCAGCAAAAGTTGATGAAGTATACAGGAGTTAAGAAGTTCTTAAGAGATCAATTGATGAAGTATACAGGAGTTAAGAAGTTCTTCAGAGATCAATTGATGAAGTATACAGGAGTTAAGAAGTTCTTCAGAGTATGTACAATGATTTTCCAAAATATAGAAGTGGCCCATTTGAGAAAAATCAAAAGAAAATCACAAGGAAGAAAACTGTCGCGATATCGCGACATGTTGAGCAAGAAAGAAAAACTGTCGCGATATCGCGACATGTTTGGAGAGAAAGAGCAAGAAAGCAAAACTGTCACGATATCGCGACATGTTCGGAGAGAAAGCGCAAGAAAGCAAAACTGTCGCGATTTCACGACATGTTCGGAGAGAAGGCGCAAGCAAGAAAAACTGTCACGATTTCATGACATGTTAGAAGAGAGAGAAGAAGAAAGAAAAACTGTCGTGATTTCGCGACATGTTAGAAGAGAGAGAAGAAGAAAGAAAAACTGTCACGATTTCATGACATGTTAGAAGAGAGAGAAGAAGAAAGAAAAATTGTCGCGATTTCGCGACATGTTAGAAGAGAGAGAAGAAGAAAGAAAAACTGTCACGATTTCGTGACATGTTAGAAGAGAGAGAAGAAGAAAGAAAAACTATTGTGATTTCGCGACATGTCGGAAGAGAAAAAGACAAGTAGAAAAAGTGTCGCGATTTCGCGACATATTGCAAGAGGAAGAGGAGAGAGAAAAAGGTGTCGCGATTTTGTGACATGTTTCATTTTCGCGGTCCAAAGCGAAGAGAAAGAGGAGAGAGAAAAAGATGTCGCGATTTCGTGACATGTTTCATTTTCGCGATCCAAAGCGAAGAGAAAGAGGAGAGAGAAAAAGATGTCGTGATTTCGTGACATGTTTCATTTTCGTGGTCCAAAGCGAAGAGAAAGAAGAGAGAGAAAAAGGTGTCGCGATTTCGCGACATGTTTCATTTTCACGGTCCAAAGCGAAGAGAGGTTGTACGGACGAAAAAGTGTCGCGATTTCACGACATATTGCAAGGAAGGTTGTACGGACGAAAAAGTGTCGCGATTTCATGACATATTGCAAGGAAGATTGTACGGACGAAAAAGTGTCGTGATTTCGCGACATGTTGCAAGAAAGAGAGTCCGAAAGAAAAAGTGTCACGATTTCGCGACATGTTGCAGGAGAGAGAGTCCGAGAGAAAAAGTGTCACGATTTCGCGACATGTTGCAGGAGAGAGAGTCCGAGAGAAAAAGTGTCGCGATATCGCGACATGTCGGGTTTTCGTGACCCGAAGGCAAGAGAAAGAGCTAAGGAGAAAAAGTGTCACGATATCGTGACATGTCGAGTTTTCGTGACCCGAAGGCAGGAGAGAGAGTCCAGGAGAAAAAGTGTCACGATATCGCGACATGTCGGGTTTTGCGAACCGAAGGCAAGAGAAAGAGCAAAGGAGAGAAAGTGTCGCGATATCGTGACATGTCGCATTTTCGTGACTAAAGGAGGAGAGAGAAAGTAAGAAGGCAAAAGTGTCACGATATCGTGACAAAAGTAAAGAGGAAGAGGAAGGAGGCGAAAGTGTCGCGATATCACGACATGTTGTGTTTTCGTGGGTGCAAAGCCGAGAAGAGGACAAAGAGGCAAAAGTGTCACGATTTCATGACAGGTTGTAATGGCGTGAGCTAAGAAGAGAACCCAGCCTAAATAAGATATGTGACCGTTAACTGAAGTTATACAGCAGTTACAGGGGACGTTACAAAAGAAAATCATGTAGCTATTTTAAGAACAGTCAAAGAAGGAGAAATCTAACAGTCGTATAAATAGAATCGAAATATGCATGCATGCACAGAAATGAAAGATGAACAGTCATGTTAGGGGTATATGTGTCAATTCGTAACATGCATCGTGTTTGATGAAAAGCCTACCCTATATATATACAAAAGAGTTTAGAAGATTCGACAAGTGGCGCATGAGAAATGAAAGAAGGAGTTACAACTGACAAGTGGAGCATGAGAAATGAAAGAAGGAGTTACAACTGGAGTTACAGAGAGACAATTTGGTTATAAAAGGAGGTCTACGTGGAGAATTACATGTGGCTCAAAGAGGGTGAAAGTGTTACCGAAAGAGTGTGAAAGTGCTGCTGAAAGAGAGTGCACAGGAGGTGAGTGAGCAGGGTGTGTGCTGGGTAAAGAGTGGGCAATGTTGAGAGAGCAATAGACCAGTCAGGGTCTTGTAAAAGTGAAGGCATCTTTATGTCAATCTTCTAGATTCAGAATGAAGTCCAAGTTGGTGCTTGGCATCAGGGGTTGGTGCTCCTTCCAATTGGTGCTGGTAAATCAGGGGTTGGTGCTCTTTTATGTTGGTGCAGATAAATCAGGGGTTGGTGCTCCTTTTTGTTGGTGCAGATAAATCAGGGGTTGGTGCTCCTTTCTGTTGGTGTAGATAAACTAGGGGTTGGTGCTCCTTCTTGTTGGTGCAGATAAACCAGGGGTTGGTGCTCCTTCCAGTGGGTGCTGGTAAATTGATTGTAAAATTGATATTTTGCAAAGGCTGGATTTGGATGGGAGTCCAAACAGTCAATTTTGAGGAGTAGCCAAAATTGGTGAACCTCGTTACATCTTGTGTTGTGTGATGCTCTCTTGTTATATTTGCTTTATTGGGTTTTTAGCTTTCATTGTTTTGGCTTTAAGAGTTGAAGTTTTAAGTTTTTAAGAGCCACACTGATTCACCCCCCCTCTCAATGTCATTGTGAGACTAACAATTGGTATCAGAGCCAGGTTCCTGAACAAGCTAAATCAGCTAAGGTTGATCTTGGATTAGTAAGACAATGGCAGGTGGTGAAGGATTCTCATCAAACAAAGCACCATTGTTGGATGGAACTAATTACACATTTTGGAAACTCGGGATGCAGACATATCTTTGTGCTTTGGGATATGACATTTGGGATTCGGTAGATAGTGGATACACAATACCCACCACTTCTCCAACCGATGTTGCCGATAAGAAATTGTTTGAGAATAACTCAAAAGCAAAGAATGCTATCATGTGTGGATTAGTGGACAGTGAACTAGTAAAAATTATGGGTTGTAAAACGGCAAAAGAAATATGGGACAAACTGAGGAGCATTCATGAAGGAGATGATAAGATCAAGGAGGCCAAGTTACAAACACATCGAGCTCAGTTCGAAGCATTAAAGATGAATGACGATGAGAACATAGAGGCATACATGTTGAGGGTTAATGGAATCATTAATGCGATTAGAGGACTCGGCGAGAAAATGGAAGATGCTGTCATCGTGAAAAAGGTACTAAGATCTCTTCCCAAAAGATTTGATTCTAAAGTTTCAGCAATAGAAGAAGCTAAAGATCTAAATACATTTAGTATGGATGAGATGCATGGCTCTTTGACTGCATATGAGATGAGAATAGGAAAGACTAAACCCACAGATAGAGAAGCTGCTTTTAAAGCACATAAAAATATAAAAGCAAAGCAAGAATCCGAGGAAGAAGAGACATCAGATGAAACGAAAGCAAACTTTGTTCGAAAACTAATAAGGGGAAAAGGAAAATACAGAGGAAAGCTACCATTTAAATGTTTCAGATGTGGAAGCATTGGGCATGTTGCAGCTAGATGTCCACTTAATGAGAAGGACGAAAGTGATGAAGGATCGCACCAAGAAAGAAGTGACTGGAAGAAAAAACCAAATTTCAGAAACGACCACTTCAAGAAGAAAAGTTTCATCTCCAAGAATGTTAGTTCATCAGAAGACAGCTCTAGTGAGGATTCCGAAGAGGAAACAGGTGAAGCTCTTTTCATGGCATTTGAAGAAGAAGAATCATAAAAGGAAGAAGAAGTTAACTCTGAAGTATGTGGTGAAAACTTTGAGGCTGAAGTAGATCTAGAAGGTGAGTTGATCTCTGCACTTGAAGAGTTGGGTATAGAAAGGAAAAAGAACAAAAGACTATCCAAGAAGTTGGAAGAATATGAGGATAATATTGAAGATCTCTTCTTGCAAATTCATAAAGCCAAGAAAATAGAAGAAGCTTTGAAGTCACAGATCAATGAGAAAGAGATTGTTTGCTGCAAACAAGAAGAGGAGATTATGTTATTGAGGAAACAACTAGAAGAGGCCAATACAAATCTCAAATTTGAGAAGAGCATAGAGATGCTAGATAAAATGATAAGGCAACAAAGAAGCCCCATGTGCAAGCTTGGTCTTGGATATGAAGTTGAACAACCTTCATCTTCTAAATCTGCAGAGAAGAAGAAATCCACTACTGAAGGATCAAAGCAAGAAAATCTTGAAGCTGAATCCTCAAAAGGAAGAAAATCTCAAAGGAGATCTACAACAAAGCAACCACAACAAAAGAGGTTCTATCACTCTCACTCTATTCATAATAATGCTTTTAATGGCTATTGTTTTAGATGCAACCATTATGGTCACAAGGCAATTTATTGTGGATTGAATAATAGATCAAAGAGTTACGTTGGAAGAAATACATCTATTTCGTTGAACACCATGTGCAATGTTTTAAATGTAATGGTCATGGGCACATAGCAAGGTCTTGTCCAAGAACTTTTGTATCTAATCTATGGCAAGACAGTAGATTTCATCAGACGCAAAGAATGCAACACAGACAGGGAAGAAATCATGTGCATCAAAGAAAGGAAAATAATCATCCATCAAGGATGTACAAGAGACAACCACCCAAGAGAAATGTTCAAGTTCACGAAAAGGTTCAAAATAGGGATGTAGTTGAAAACCTTCAGCCTAAGTTCAAGAAATACTGGAGAAAGAAAGAAGAGAGGAAATCGTGTCTCCTTGGATTGAAGGAGATTACTCCTCTATTGCACTAAGCGGCTCCAGGTAGCACATCCTCAGGGGGAGCAATGTTAAAGTTTTATTTTAATGCTCCTATGTATTTGTGTGGTTATCTGAGGATGAAAGGAAAGTAGTCGGGGAGTTGTTGTATAGCTGTCAAAGTGTGTTTTTTGTTCATACAATTGTTTGTGGTAGTGCCGTGAAGGGTGGTGATTAAATTGAGAGTTGTCTTTATTGGTAATATTGCTATATGTCATTGTTGTACTGTTGATGGTTCTTACTGCCACTATCCAAAGTTAAGGATTATAACAGTTCAGATAATTTGGTTAATGAAAGAATGTTGCCCTAGTCGCATATATGTGTTTCGATAAAAGCAGTGTGTATTTGATCTACACATGGTCGTGAAGATTGTTAGATCTATCATGATGTTGTGGTGAAAAAATATTGAAGTCTGAGTATTGATTCATGTTTAGATCATCAAGATGAGCAACTTTGCTTTGTGAATCATACCTATCCGAGGTCCAGAAGTATGAGTTTGAGTAAGGTGCACTATAGTTGGCCGTGAAGTGTTTGACAAAATGTTGTCTCCTGATTCGAACAGTTGAAAGTAAGGTGTGACCAGCGGTGACTGTAGAAAACATAGACCAAGTTGAAAATGTAAAAAGTGATTGGTTGAGTTGTGTTGAGATTGAGCATTAAGTATAGAACATATTGAGTCTCTAACAATTCTTTTTATGATTCTATAAGATCTGGGCAAGTTCTTGGTGAGCTTGCTAGAGCAGGTTCTTAGTGAGCCTATGACAGAGTACAGAGGACAGAGTCTTCTATAATATAACAATTGAAGGAGAGGTTTATAATGAGCAGCCAGATGGTTTCCAGCCTGGTGATGATTGGTTGAGTTGATTGATTGAGCCTTTGAAGAAGGCCTTTGGGAAATATTTGAGGACAATGCTGGGACAGATTTGAGGACAGTGTTGGGATAGATTTCTAGATGCAGATTTGGGCAGGATGTGTAGATGACAGAAAGAGTACCAGTGGAGGTGCATTCTATCATGGAGATAGATTGGTCGCGTGGAACAGTAAGAAACAAGAGTCAGTTTTCTTATCCACAGCAGAAGTAGAATATATTGCAGCGATAGTGTGTTGTACGCAGAGGGAGAATTTATATATTTAATTATCTTTGTGCTCATATTTGTAATTTTTGCTAACTGTCATAACGTGTGCCTGAGAATGTTGTGCATGGACTCAGGGGGAGTCTGCAATAGCCCTTTGGTATTATTGTCAAAGGGGGAGAAGAATTACAGGAGATTGCATGAGTGTTGCCAACAATTCCAAAGGGGGAGATTGTTGAGCAAGGTGCAGCAAAAGTATTGTCATTGTTGTCAACACAATCAGACAGATCAGTTGATGAAGTGGACAGGAGTTAAGAGGTTCCAGTTGATGATGTGGATAGGAGTTAAGAGGTTCTTCAGAGTATTTGTTGAGCAAGGTGCAGCAAAAGTTGATGAAGTATACAGGAGTTAAGAAGTTCTTCAGAGATCAGTTGATGAAGTATACAGGAGTTAAGAAGTTCTTCAGAGTATGTACAGTGATTTTCCAAAAGATAGAAGTGGCCCATTTGAGAAAAATCAAAAGAAAATCACAAGGAAGAAAACTGTCGCGATATCGCGACATGTTGGCAAGAAAGAAAAACTGTCGCGATATCATGACATGTTTGGAGAGAAAGAGCCAGAAAGCAAAACTGTCACGATATCACGACATGTTGGAGAGAAAGCAAGCAAGCAAAACTGTCACGATATCGTGACATGTTCGAAGAGAAAGCGCAAGCAAGAAAACTGTCATGATTTCGTGACATGTTAGAAGAGAGAGAAGAAGAAAGAAAAACTGTCGCGATTTCATGACATGTTAGAAGAGAGAGAAGAAGAAAGAAAAACTGTCATGATTTCGTGACATGTTAGAAGAGAGAGAAGAAGAAAGAAAAACTATCATGATTTCATGACATGTTAGAAGAGAGAGAAGAAGAAAGAAAAACTGTCACGATTTCGCGACATGTTAGAAGAGAGAGAAGAAGAAAGAAAAACTATCATGATTTCATGACATGTTGGAAGAGAAAAAGACAAGTAGAAAAAGTGTCACGATTTCATGACATATTGCAAGAGGAAGAGGAGAGAGAAAAAGGTGTCGCGATTTCGTGACATGTTTCATTTTCACGGTCCAAAGCGAAGAGAAAGAGGAGAGAGAAAAAGGTGTCACGATTTCGTGACATGTTTCATTTTCGTGGTCCAAAGCGAAGAGAAAGAGGAGAGAGAAAAAGGTGTCGCGATTTCGTGACATGTTTCATTTTCGCGGTCCAAAGCGAAGAGAAAGAGGAGAGAGAAAAAGGTGTCGCGATTTCATGACATGTTTCATTTTTGCGGTCCAAAGCGAAGAGAGGTTGTACGGACGAAAAAGTGTCGCGATTTCGTGACATATTGCAAGGAAGATTGTACGGACGAAAAAGTGTCGCGATTTCGCGACATGTTGCAGGAGAGAGAGTCTGAAAGAAAAAGTGTCGCGATTTCGCGACATGTTGCAGGAGAGAGAGTTCGAGAGAAAAAGTGTCGCGATATCGCGACATGTCGGGTTTTCATGACCCGAAGGCAAGAGAGAGAGCCAAGGAGAAAAAGTGTCGCGATATCGCGACATGTCGGGTTTTCGCGACCCGAAGGCAGGAGAGAGAGTCCAGGAGAAAAAGTGTCGCGATATCGCGACATGTCGGGTTTTCGCGACCCGAAGGCAAGAGAAAGAGCAAAGGAGAGAAAGTGTCGCGATATCGCGACATGTCGCATTTTCGCGACTAAAGGAGGAGAGAGAAAGTAAGAAGGCAGAAGTGTCGCGATATCGCGACAAAAGTAAAGAGGAAGAGCAAGGAGGCGAAAGTGTCGCGATATCGCGACATGTGTTTTCACGGGTACAAGCCGAGAAGAGGACAAAGAGGCAAAAGTGTCACGATTTCGCGACAGGTCGTAATGGTGCGAGCTAAAAATAGAACCCAGCCTAAATAAGATATGTGACCGTTAACTGAAGTTACACAGCAGTTATAGGGGCCGTTACAAAAGAAAATCATGCAGCTAATTTAAGAACAGTCGAAGAAGGAGAAATCAAACAGTCACATAAATAGAATCGAATATGCATGCATGCACAAAATTGAAAGACGAACAGTCATGTTAGGGGTACATGTGTAAATTCGTAACATGCATCGTGTTTGATGAAAAGCCTACCCTATATATATACAAAAGCAGTTATTGACAGATGAGAATAAAAGGAGTTACAACTGACAAGTGGCGCATGAGAAATGAAAGGAGTTACAACTGGAGTTACAGAGAGACAATTTGGTTATAAAAGGAGGTCTACGTGGAGAATTAAGTGTGGCTCAAAGAGGGTGAAAGTGCTATCAAAAGAGTGTGAAAGTGTTGCTGAAAGAGAGTGCACAGGAGGCGAGTGAGCAGGGTGTGTGCTGGGTAAAGAGTGGGCAATGTTGAGAAAGCAATAGACCAGTCAGGGTCTTGTAAAAGTGAAGGCATCTTTATGTCAATCATCTAGATTCAGAATTGAAGTCCAAGTTGGTGCTTGGAATCAGGGGTTGGTGCTCCTTCCAGTTGGTGTTGGTAAATCAGGGGTTGGTGCTCCTTTTTGTTGGTGCAGATAAATCAGGGGTTGGTGCTCCTTTTTGTTGGTGCAGATAAATCAGGGGTTGGTGCTCCTTCCAGTGGGTGCTAGTAAATTGATTGTAAAATTGTTATTTTGCAAAGGCTGGATTTGGATGGGAGTCCAAACAGTCATTTTTGAGGAGTAGCCAAAACTGGTGAACCTCGGTACATCTTGTGTTGTGTGATGCTCTTTGGTATATTTGTTGAGCAAGGTGCAGCAAAAGAATTGCAAAAGTATTGTCATTGTTGTCAACACAGACAGATTGATGCAGTTGATGCAGTTCAGAGGTCAATCAGATCAAGTGCAGTGAATTTCAAGAAAAACAGAGGTGACCCAGATTCAAAAATTGGCAAAAAAAGACAAGGAAGAAAACTGTCGCGATATCGCGACATGTTTTCTGTCGCGATATCGCGACAAAACAGAGGAGAGAGAAAATGCAAGGAAGATTGTCGCGATTTCGCGACATTGCCGAGGAGAGAGAAAATGCAAGGAAGATTGTCGCGATTTCGCGACATTGCCGAGGAGAGAGAAAATGCAAGGAAAATTGTCGCGATTTCGCGACATTGCCAAGGAGAGAGAAAGTGCATGCCAATTTGTCACGATATCGCGACATGGCAGAGGAGAGAGAAAGTGAAAGGTAAACTGTCGTGATTTCGCGACATGCTGGCAGAGAGGGAAGCAAGGTGAAAAGATGTCGCGATTTCACGACATAAATGGAGGAAAGGAGCTAGCAACGAAAAGTGTCGCGATATCGCGACACGTCGGGTTTTCGCGACCCGAAGAGGAGAGAGAATGCTAAGCAACAAAGGTGTAGCGATTTCGCTACATGTTGAAATGAATGGAAACAAAGGTGTAGCGATTTCGTTGCATGATGGAAATACATCACAAAGGACGTTCCCCACAAAAAGAAACAAAAAAAAACCCAAAGAAAAAAAAAAAAAAAAAAAAAACACCAAAAAAAAAAAAAAAAAAAAAAAAAAACAACAAAAAAAAAGTCACGATTTCGCGACATGTTCCATTTTCACTGAAGTTTGCAAGGAGGATTGTACGGAAGCCCAAAGTGTCGCGATTTCGCGACATGTTCCATTTTCGCTGTTGCTGGCAAAGGAGAGTGTACGGAAGCCAGAAGCGTCGTGATTTCGCGACAAGAAGGATGATGATGTCAGCAAAGGCCGAAAGCGTCGCGATTTCGCGACAAGAATAATGATGACATCAGCAAAGTCATAAAGTGTCGCGATATCGCGACAAGATGCAGGGAAAGCTTTCAAGAGCCAAAACGGTCGCGATATCGCGACATGCTTAAGGATGACGTCAAAAAAGTTCTAAGTGTCGCGATATCGCGACATGAACAGAGGGAAAGCTTTCAAAGCCAAAATGGTCATGATTTCACGACAGCAAGGGCATGAAGTGTACGGCTTGAAAAAGTGTCGTGATATCGCGACAGGTAACAGTCTGGCAGGTAAAACTCGTAGGAGCATGCAAGGTGACACGTGTCAAAAAAGCCTACAGAAAATCATGCAGCCTATTACGTAAAAAGTAACTGATGTCAGTTACATGTTGATAGGTGTCGGACATGCATGGGAACAGATGTACATGCATGATTGAAAAGCATTCAAAGTATCGTATTGACTGTATCAAAAAAGCATTCGAACAACCGCAGTGCAGCATTCGAACAACCGATTGAAAATGCATTAGAACAGTCGATTAAAAAAAACATGTATTTGCAGCATTCGAAACATAAAATAGGAAGGATCGAAATGCTTTCTAGAAGAAGGATGTGCAGCATTCGAACAGTCGTATTTGGAAGGATTCGAACAACCGCATTGGAAAGGAGAAAAGAATTCGAACGGCTCGAGAATGTAATCCGACTGCATGCAGGATTAAAATGCCATGGAAGACAAAGAGTTTCGATGAGAAAAACAGATTATAAAAAGGACAGTCATGTAGAATATATTGTTGCTGCTGTTAGAGAGAAATTGTTGAAAAAGGAGGGTTAGAAAAGAATCAAGAGAAAAATTAGCAGAGCCGTGAGAGAGTGCAGAGTTGGGTTAATTGCAGACCACCAGGGTCGTGCATGAAGTGAAGACATTTTTATGTCATTCTAAATTGATCAGAATTGCAGTCCAAGTTGGTGCTTGGTACTAGGGGTTGGTGCTCCATCTGTTGCAGCAGAAAATTACAGGGGTTGGTGCTCCTTCCAGTTGATGCTGGTAAAGTATTTGTAAAATTGATATTTTGCAAAGACTGGATTTGGATTGAAGTCCAAGCAAGTCATTTTTGAGGAGTAGCCAAATTGGTGAACCTCGGTATATTGAGTGTTGTGGTGTGCTCTCTTGTTCAAGTTGTTTTTCCAGTTTTCAAGTTCTCTTTATTTCATATTAAATGTTGTAGATATTAAAATTAATAGCTACACTGATTCACCCCCCCCTCTCAGTGTCATTGTGTGAACATCAATTGGTATCAGAGCAAAGTTCCTTGTTCAAGCTTAATCAGCTAAGGAGATCTTGGAAGAAACAATGGCAGGCGGTGAAGGATTCTCATCCAACAAAGCTCCCTTATTCGATGGAACAAATTACACTTTCTAGAAACTCAGGATGCAAACATATCTGAGTGCATTGGGATATGATATTTGGGATTCTGTAGATAGTGGATACACAAGACCCACTACTCCTCCAACAGATACTACCGAGAAGAAAAAATTTGAGAACAACTCCAAAGCTAAGAATGCCATAATGTGTGGGCTTGTTGACAGTGAACTGATACGAGTCATGAGCTGTAAATCAGCAAAAGACATGTGGGATAAACTGAAAAGCATCCATGAAGGAGACAGCAAGATCAAGGAAGCAAAACTGCAAACTCATCGAGCACAGTTCGAAGCACTTCAAATGAATGAAGATGAGAACATAGAGGCTTATATGCTGAGAGTCAACGGAATCATTAATGCAATCAGAGGACTCGATGAAGAAATTGATGATGCAGTTTGTTGTGAAAAAGGTTCTCGGAACACCGCACAAAAGATTTAACTCCAAAGTTTCTGCAATAGAAGAGGCAAAATATCTGAACAACTTCAGCTTGGATGAGATGCATGGTTCTCTGACAACATATGAAATGAGAATAGGACAAACCAAGTCTATAGACAGAGAAGCAGCTTTTAAAGCACACAAGAATATAAAAGCTGAGCATGAATCTGAGGATGAAGAGACTCTGGATGAAACAGAAGCTAATTTTGTTCGAAAACTCACAAAAGGAAAAGGAAAATATAGAGGAAAGCTACCTTTCAAATGCTTCAACTGTGGAGGAGTCGGTCATTTTGCAGCCAAATGTCCAATGCATGAGAAAACTAAAAATGGTGAAGGCTCACACCAAGAAAAAGGTGACTGGAAGAAGAAACAAAATTTCGGAAAGAACAACCTCAAGAAGAAAAGCTTCATATCCAAGAATGTCAGGATTTCGAAGAAAGCTCAGATGAGGATTCTGAAGAAGAAAAAGGTGAAGCTCTGTTCATGGCACTTGAAGAGGAAAGAACAGAAGAAAATCGGGAAGGTGATGAAAACTTTAAAGATGAGGCTGAAGTTTATCTGGAAGGAGAATTGATTGCTGCACTTGAAGAGTTGAGTGTAGAAAGGAAAAAGAACAAAAAGTTTTCAAGAAAACTAGAAGATGCCACTGACATAATAAACAGCTTTAAAAATACAGGACAGAGGAATTCAAGAAAATGTCTGAAGTTCTTGATGAACAATTAACTGTAAAGACAGTTGAATGCAACAAGCTAGAGGAAGACATTGTTAAGTTAAGAATGCAGCTAGAGGAAATGAATAGAAAATTGAACTGTTTTCATAAGTTTGAAGAAAGCACTATAAAGTTGGATAACATGTTAAATAACCAAAGGCCTTCCGGCATCAAATTTGGTTTAGGCTTTGATGAAGGAGAATCATCAAAAGATTCAAAGAACTTGAATTTAGAACCCATAAAGAAAGAAGAAAAGATCAGGGGTTGAACTAGAAAAAACAAATCATGCCAAAGAAAACAATAATGCCGAAATCAAGAAGAATACTAACAAAGATGGATTCACAAAAGTCATACATCCAAGAAAGAGAAGATTCATGGCTTCTACTTCAAACTGGCAAAGACCGGCACCCAGGTTTAATCACTCCTTTTCTGGTTATTGTTTTAAATGCAATGCTTATGGCCATAAGATTTCAGATTGCAGACATAATGTATCTCAAAGGAATCTCACCAACAAAAATGTTTTTTCTCCTTTAATGAATTATGCAGTTGAATGTTATAATTGTCATAATTTTGGACATATTGCTAGAAACTGCAGAAGCACTTTTGCATCGAATAATTATCAGGGTAGAAAATCTCAACCAAGTGGGTTGAAACAAAACAAGAAATTTCCTGAAAAACAAGCACAAGCTAATGAAAGGACAAAGGGAAAACAAGTAGCCAAATCTGCTATCAAACCAGAATGGAAAGAAAAGGAATCTTTGATTGTTCAGATTGCCTTTAAAGCTCAGAACAAATCTGCACCTTGGATTCTTGACAGTGGTTGCTCCAGTCACATGACAGGTGACAAGCAAAAATTTGAGAATTTGCAAAATTATGAAGGTGGTTCTATGAAATTTGGAAATAATGATGGAGCAAAGATTGTTGGAAAGGGATCAATCAAGATCAGTGATGGCAATATAAAATCAAAAGAAGTCTTGTTTGTGATTGGTCTGAAGCATAACTTGCTGAGTGTCAGTCAAATATGTGACAGAGGTCATGATGTAATCTTCAAGAAGGAGGGTCATGAAGTAAGAAAGACAAAAAATGGAAAGTTAATAGCCACTGGACTGAGAACTTCTGGAAATCTGTATACACTTTCAGAGACTTCGAAGGAACTTGCTTGGTTGGTCAGGAAGAAGAAAATTGGCTGTGGCACAAGAGACTCGGTCACATAAGCTTTGATAATCGGTAAAAATTAGCTCAAAAGGGGCAAGTAAGAGACATACCAACTATTGGTAAACCTTCAAACAATATTTGTGAGTCATGCCAAAAGGGAAAACAAACCAGAGCCACTTTCAAAGCAAAAGAATATTTCACAAGCAAGCCATTAGAATTAATTCACACTGATTTATGTGGACCCATGAGAACTGAAAGCATAAATGGACACAAATATTTTATGTTGTGTATAGATGACTACTCAAGAATGACATGGGTACTATTTTTGAAACTTAAATCGAAGCCTTTGAGATGTTTAAAACCTTCAAAAATCTTGTTGAGAATCAATCGGGACAAAGAATTAAATGCCTAAGATCGGACAGAGGAGGAGAGTTCATTTCAGAAGAATTTGCAGAATACTGTCAAAAATATGGGATAAGAAGACAGTTTTCAGCAGCTAGAACACCTCAGCAGAATGGAGTTGTAGAAAGGAAGAATAGGACAGTGCAGGAAATGGCACGGACAATGCTGGCTGAGAACAAAATAGCTGACAAATTTTGGAAAGAGGCAGTACATACTGCAGTTTACATTCAAAACAGGTGCATGCTAAGACCACATGAAAGCAAAACACCTTATGAGCTGTGGTTTGGCAGAAAGGCAACAACAAGACATTTCAAAGTATTTGGCAGCAAGTGCTACATCAAACGGACTGAAGATAATCTCGGTAAATTTGAAAATAGAGTTGATGAAGGTATCTTTCTTGGTTACTCAACAAAAAGCAAAGCCTACACATGTTACAACAAAAGGCTAAAGAAAATTGTTGAGAGTGCTGATGTGAAAGTTGATGAAGGTAGAGAACAAGAAATTACTTATCAAGAAAACTACCCCATCTATGAAGAAGTCATTGAAGGTGATGATGAAAAGGAAACAGATAAGAATCAGAAAATTGATCCGGATGGTGTAAAACCGAATCGGAAGAAGAAGAAAATAGGAAATTTAAAACGAGCAACTCGGCAGAAAAATCATCCAAGTGAACAGATTATTGGGGATCCCAAAGATGGTATTCGGACAAGAAGAGCAACAATGCGGAACTATTCTCTCGTTATCTAGCATTGAACCTAAAAATGTTGTCGAAGCAAGCACTGATGAAAGTTGGTTGAAGGCAATTAATGAAGAACTAGATCAGATTGAGAAAAACAATACCTGGGAATTAGTACCTAGACCAACAAATAAAAACATAATTGGCACTAAATGGGTTTTTCGAAATAAATTAAATGAATATGGACAGGTTGTCAGAAATAAGGCAAGATTGGTCTCAGAAAGGCTATGCTCAAAGTTGAAGGCATTGATTTTGAGGAAACTTTTGCACCGGTAGCCGGACTAGAGGCAATCAGAATGTTTCGGCATTAGCAGTTCATAAAAACTTCAAAGTATATCAAATGGATGTAAAATCAGCATTTTTGAATGGAAAACTGGAAGAAGAAGTTTACATTGAACAGCCGGATGGCTTCCAACTTGGTGAAAATCCAGATTTTGTTTGCAGGTTAAAGAAAGCATTATATGGTTTGAAACGGGCACCCAGAGCATGGTATGCAAGGTCGGATAATTATCTAATTAAACAAGGGTTCAAGAAAGGTTTGGTGGACAACAACTTATATGTCAAAACAGAGAAGGGCCATCTTATTGTTCTTGTTGTTTATGTAGATGATATAATATTTGGCAAGCAAGATGGATGAATACCGCAAAGACATATCAACTAAAATGAAGAAAGAATTTGAGATGTCTATGATTGGTGAACTTTCTTATTTCCTAGGACTGCAGGTCAATCAAAATGAAAAAGGCATTTTTATTTCTCAAGTTAAATATGTAAAAGAAATGCTGAAAAAGTTCACAATGGAAGACAAGAAACCGGTTAGTACTCCCATGACAACTGGCTGCAAGTTGAGCAAGGATGATAAATCCCCAGATGTAGATCAAACAATGTACAGGTCTATGATTGGAAGCCTGTTGTATTTAACAGCCACTAGACCAGATATATTACAAGCAGTATGCATGGTTGCAAGATTTCAGGCCAGTCCCAAAGAAACTCATGTAACAGCTGTAAAGAGGATCTTCAGATATCTCAAGGGCACTATGGATTATGGGTTGTGGTACCCAAAAGGTAAATATTTCACTTTGATTGCATATTCTGATGCAGATTGGGCAGGATGTATTGATGACAGAAAGAGCACAAGTGGAGGAGCATTTTATCTTGGAGACAGGCGGTAGCATGGCACAGCAAGAAACAAGAATCAATATCTCTATCCACCGCAGAGGCAGAATACATTGCAAGCAACAACATGTTGTACTCGGATATTATGGATGAGACAAACGTTGAAAGATCTTGGTATTCATTTCAAAGAGCCAATTTCAATTAAATGTGATAACACTAGTGCTATCAACATATCCAAGAATCCAAGTAATGCATTCAAGAACCAAACATATTGCAATCCGATATCATTTCTTGAAGGATAAAGTTGCGGAAGGAGAGGTTAAATTGGATTTTGTTCCAACTACAGAGCAAGTAGCTGATATATTCACAAAACCTTTGCCAAAGGAAGTATTTGAATACCTTCGGAAGAAGTTGGGAGTAGTCACACCACCCAAGCACTGACTAGCTATGGGAAACACATTCTCAGGGGGAGCATTCAAACTTTTAAGTCTGAGAATGTTGTGCATAGACTCGGGGGGAGTCTCAGCACAGCCCTTTGGTATTATTGGCAAAGGGGGAGAAGAAATTAAGCAAGGTTGCAGTGTGTTGCCAACAATTCCAAAGGGGGAGATTGTTGAGCAAGGTGCAGCAAAAGAATTGCAAAAGTATTGTCATTGTTGTCAACACAGACAGATTGATGCAGTTGATGCAGTTCAGAGGTCAGTCAGATCAAGTGCAGTGAATTTCAAGAAAAACAGAGGTGACCCAGATTCAAAAATTGGCAGAAAAAGACAAGGAAGAAAACTGTCGCGATATCGCGACAAAACAGAGGAGAGAGAAAACGCAAGGAAGATTGTCGCGATTTCGCGACATTGACGAGGAGAGAGAAAATGCAAGGAAAATTGTCGCGATTTCGCGACATTGCCAAGGAGAGAGAAAATGCAAGGAAAATTGTCGCGATTTCGCGACATTGCCGAGGAGAGAGAAAATGCAAGGAAAATTGTCGCGATTTCGCGACATTGCCAAGGAGAGAGAAAGTGCATGCCAATTTGTCGCGATATCGCGACATGGCAGAGGAGAGAGAAAGTGAAAGGTAAACTGTCACGATTTCGCGACATGTTGGCAGAGAGGGAAGCAAGGTGAAAAGATGTCGCGATTTCGTGACATAAATGGAGGAAAGGAGCTAGCAACGAAAAGTGTCGCGATATCGCGACACGTCGGGTTTTCGCGACCCGAAGAGGAGAGAGAATGCTCAGCAACAAAGGTGTAGCGATTTCGCTACATGTTGAAATGAATGGAAACAAAGGTGTAGCGATTTCGCTGCATGATGGAAATACATGGCACAAAGGTGTAGCGATTTCGCTACAAATAGGAAGTGCAGAAAACAAAGGTGTAGCGAATATCGCTACAAGTGAAAAGGCACAAACAAGAAGATGTAGCGATTTCGTTGCATGACAAAATGTATAAAAACAAAGGTGTAGCGATTTCGCTACCATTCAAAGTTGCAAAAATTAAAGATGTAACAAGTCAAAAGCACAAGGCACAAAGTTGTAGCGATTTCGCTACTGCACGAAAAGAAGAGTGTACGAAAGCAGTGAACGTCGCGATTTCGCGACATGTTCCATTTTCGCTGAAGTTTGCAAGGAGGATTGTACGGAAGCCCAAAGTGTCACGATTTTGCGACATGTTCCATTTTCGCTGTTGCTGGCAAAGGAGAGTGTACGGAAGCCAGAAGCGTCGCGATTTCACGACAAGAAGGATGATGACGTCAGCAAGAGCCGGAAGCGTCGCGATTTCGCGACAAGAATAATGATGACATCAGCAAAGTCAGAAAGTGTCGCGATATCGCGACAAGATGCAAGGAAAGCTTTCAAGAGCCAAAACGGTCGCGATATCGCGACATGCTTAAGGATGACGTCAGAAAAAGTTCTAAGTGTCGCGATATCGCGACATGAACAGAGGGAAAGCTTTCAAAGCCAAAATGGTCACGATTTCACGACAGCAAGGGCATGAAGTGTACGGCTTGAAAAAGTGTCGCGATATCACGACAGGTAACAGTCTGGCAAGTAAAACTCGCAGGAGCATGCAAGGTGACACGTGTCGAAAAAGCCTACGGAAAATCATGCAGCCTGTTACGTAAAAAGTAACTGATGTCGATCTACACGTTGATAGGTGTCGGACATGCATGGGAACAGATGTAAATGCATGATTGAAAAGCATTCAAAGTATCGTATTGACTGTATCGAAAAAGCATTCGAACGGCCGCAGTGCAGCATTCGAACAGCCTATTGAAAATGCATTCGAACAACCGATTAAAATAAATGTATTTGTAGCATTCGAAACATAAAATAGGAAGGATCGAAATGCTTTCTAGAAGAAGGATGTGCAGCATTCGAACAGTCATATTTGGAAGGATTCGAACAACCGCATTGGAAAGGAGAAAAGAATTCGAATGGCTCGAGAATGTAATATGACTGCATGCAGGATTAAAATGCCATGGAAGACAAAGAGTTCCGATGAGAAAAATAGATTATAAAAAGGACAGCCGTGCAGAATATATTGTTGTTGCTGTTAGAGAGAAATTGCTGAAAAAGGAGGGTTAGAAAAGAATCAAGAGAAAAATTAGCAGAGCCGTGAGAGAGTGCAGAGTTGGGTTAATTGCAGACCAGTCAGGGTCGTGCATGAAGTGAAGACATTTTTATGTCATTCTAAATTGATCAGAATTGCGTACCAAGTTGGTGCTTGGTACTAGGGGTTGGTGCTCCATCCGTTGCAGCAGAAAATTACAGGGGTTGGTGCTCCTTCCAGCTTGATGCTGGTAAAGTATTTGTAAAATTGATATTTTGCAAAGACTGGATTTGGATTGAAGTCCAAGCAGTCATTTTTGAGGAGTAGCCAAATTGGTGAACCTCGGTATATTGAGTGTTGTGGTGTGCTCTCTTGTTCAAGTTGTTTTTCCAGTTTTCAAGTTCTCTTTATTTCATATTAAATGCTGTAGATATTAAAATTAATAGCTACACTGATTCACCCCCCCTCTCAGTGTCATTGTGTGAACATCAATATTTGCTTTATTGAGTTTTTAGCTTTCTTTGTTTTGGAATTAAGAATTGAAGATTTAAGTTTTTAAAAGCTACACTGATTCACCCTCCCCTCTCAGTGTCATTGTGAGACTAACATGGGACCCCAACATTCCAAAGCATCTACCTCTGTAAATCGTAAGCCCACTGAGTAAAGCAAAGTCAAGTCAATGGAACCTCGATGCTATAAGGTATCTACCTCTATAAACTCTAAGCCTACTTAATAAAACGAAGTCATTAAAACTCCACGAACTAACCGTGAAACATTTGACTATTACTATCCAACCTATTCTTTCTATTATAATTTAAACTTTAAACCTAAAAAAACCAAAAACTAGTAACCGGTTGATAACTTGTATATATCTTCTACACGGCAAACCTGCTAAAAATTTATAACTTTCCAAGGTTCACACTCACAAATGAACGTCAACATTTTGGATAAAATTTGTGAAAAAATTCGGTACACTCATATTGGCCCGTCGAAAGTGGATATTATGACGTTGGTTTCTATGGTCTTCGCTTCGGAGGGATTCAAGCAGGGATTCAAGCTCTGATGTAATTGAATAGTTCGGCGTCAATGGCAACAACAGGCCTCTTTCCAAATCCATTTCCATCCTATCATTCATATTCCCTTTGTAATTCCCATTCGACCCACAAGTCCACAAGCCCATGTCATAAACTAATTCATGGCCTCGCCTTTGTTAAAACCAATGATATCGTCAATCGTACAATTTATTTTACTTCTAACAGCAAGAAAAAGCTGAATCTTTCACCTTGCGAGAATCGACCTCGTGACCTGGAAGCCTACGTTTCTCTCTTGCAGGCCTGTACAAATCTGCAACAGTTGAAGCAAGTCCATGCCCATGCCACAAGAAACGAAGTGGACCAGAACATATTTATACTAACCAAGCTTGTGAGAATGTACGCAACATTGGGATATATGGATTATGCACGAATTCTCTTTAACAATACGGAGAAGCCAGACGTTTTCTTATGGAATGTGATGATCGCAGGATATACGAGAAATGGTTTTTTCGAAGAAGGGCTAGCATTGTTTTCCGAAATGAGAAGGGCGTGCGTAGTACCAGACAATTTCACGCTTCTTTTTGCAGTGAAGGCGTGCGAAGGATCATTGGCTCTGCGAGAGGGCAAGCAAATTCACGCCTTTGCAATTAGAACCAGGATGGAGTTAAATGTTTATTTGTGTAGCGCACTTGTGAGTTTTTATGGAAAGTGTGGGACATTGAAGTTTGCACGCCAAGTGTTTGACAAAATGCCGCAACGAAATGTCGTCTCCTGGACCGTTTTGATCGATGGGTATGCGCAGTATGGCGATGCTAATGAGGCCATGACGCTTTTTGGTGAAATGAAGCAGTCGGACGTGGTGCCGAACTGGGTGACTTTGCTCAGCGTGCTTGCGGCTTGTGCACAATTGCGAGATCTGAAACAGGTTGAGTGGGTGCACGACTACATTGTCAGAAGTGGATTTGAACAGAATGTTACTGTATGGACTTCTGTTCTAGATGTTTATGCTAAATGTGGAAGTATTGAGATGGCACGCCAAGTGTTTGACAAAATGCCTCACAGAGATATAGTGTCTTGGAATGCTATGATTGCCGGGTATGCTGAGTATGGGCTTGTTGACGAGGCCCTCAGCCTGTTTAGTCAAATGCAATCGACAGACATGCGACCTGACTCACATACGGTGGCAAGCCTGCTGAATTGTTGTGCCCATTCAGGAGCTCTGCAGCAGGGTAAGTGTATTCATGACTATATAATTAGAAATGGATTTGAGTTGGATCTGTTTGTGGGAAATTCTGTTATAGCAATGTATGCCAAGTGCAACTGTATTAAAATTGCACGTCAAGTGTTTGAGAAACTGCCAAGGAGAGACGTGGTTTCATGGAATACAATGATTGTTGGGTATGGCCAAGCTGGATTTGCTGATGAGGCCTTGGGACTTTTTAGTCGGATGGAGCTCAATGGAATGAAATTTAATATGGTCACCATGTTAAGCGTGCTTCCAGCTTGTGCGCAGTTGGCAGCTCTGCAACAAGCTAAGTGTATCCATGGTCTTGTAATTAGAAGAGGGTTTGAATTTGTTAGTGTTATTATGACTGCCCTTATAGACATGTATGCTAAATGTGGAAAGATAGAGTTTTCTCGACAACTCTTTGATAAGATGACTGAAAAGGATGTGGTCTTGTGGAGTGCAATGATTGCAGGATATGGAGCACATGGGCGTGGCAAAGATGCCACAGCTCTTTTTTCTCAAATGCAATGTACGAGCACCAAGCCAAATGACGTAACCTTCCTGTCTATTTTGTCCGCTTGCAGTCATTCTGGCCTGGTTGATGAAGGCTGGAGATATTTTCATTCCATGATTGAAGACTATAGTATCAGTCCGAAAGTTGAACACTATGCATGTATGGTTGACCTTCTTGGCCGTGCTGGGCAGCTTGATGAGGCTCAGGATTTTATTGAGAAAATGCCAATGGAACCTGATGCAAACGTGTGGGGTGCTTTGCTTGGTGCATGTAGAATTCACCGAAAGACCGAGTTAGGGGAACATGTATCAGAACACCTTTTTGACTTGGACCCTACAAATGCTGGATATTATGTATTGCTGTCAAACATATATGCTGCAGTTGGCAAATGGGATAATGCAGAAAATGTGAGAAAATTGATGAAAGAAAGGGGATTGAAAAAGATGCCAGGACGCAGCTTGATACAGATAAATAATGAAGTCTATGCATTCCACGCAGGAGACAGGTCACACGCTCATTCTGATAATATTTATGCAGCATTGGAGGCCTTGGGTAGTCAGATGGAGGAGGCAGGTTACGTTCCTAACATAAATCTTGTGCTGCATGATGTGGAGGAGTTAAAGGAAAACATGCTTGGCCTTCATAGTGAGAAATTGGCCATTGCATTTGGAATCATAAGCACCAGCCCTGGGACCCCTATACGTATAACCAAAAACCTCCGTGTGTGTGGTGACTGTCATAATGCTTTTAAGTTCATCTCCAACATTGTTAGGAGAGAAATCATTATGAGGGACGCAAACCGCTTCCATCATTTCAAGAGTGGAATTTGTTCCTGTGGAGATTACTGGTGATTGTATGATTATAAACTAGCATTTTACTTATTTCCGTGCTCAACCTTACAATAGAGATCATCTTGTTTGGAGGATAGCACATTGGAAATTCCAGTGGTGAACAGTTTGATGGTCCTAGAAAGAGTATGTTAACTCAAATTGGGTGAAACACTGAATGACATGATAATGAAAAACAAAGCAGTCAACAGCGGAATGTGCGCTTGTGGAGATTACTAGTGATCTTGATGCTTGCTAACAAACATGAGCATGTTACTTCTGTGGTCCACTTTGGCATTAAAAACGGCTTTGTTTGAAGGATGATACATTTGGAAATCCAGTGCACTCTCTGATGGTCCTAGATGGTGCATGTTGACACAGAATGGTTGAAATGTTTAAGATGACAACATGATGGAAAGTTAAGCACCAAAGGATATTATACTTAAGATCTGTCTGTAAATTCAGATTGGGTGAAATATTGGATGACATGAAAATGAAAAACAAAGCAGTCAAAAGCAGAATGTGCTCTCTTGGAGATTACTAGTGATTCAGTGGTACACCTTGGCATGGGAGATAGCTTTTTTTCAAGAGTAATACATTTGTAAATCCAGTTCTGAATTGTCTGATGCTTCTAGATGGTGCTTGTTAACACACAGTTTTAAATAAAAATGACAAAATGCTGAAAAGTTAAGCATCAATGTATATTACGCTTGGATCTATGTGGATGATCTACTAACACACATCCTTCTGGGACTTATACTGGGATGCTTTTTTGTCAACTAAATAATGTGCCTTAGAATTCTGCGTGGAAGATCAGGTTGATTAGTTGCAGGTCAGATCCTAGATCTCAACAGATTGTCAAGTTTTAAGTTGATCATCTACATAAGATGTGGTTGGAAGGGTTAATATTCTCTTCTCATGAGGTTCACATCAACAATGGTTCTAATTCTTTCCTCAAAAAGGTTCAGAGCAGAAGAAGGGTTAATTGGTTCAGGGTAGCAGAAAGACTAATTCTTCCTTGAAATGGTATGGAGCAAGAGGTAAATCTTCATCAATCGCATCAATCTCTGTTTTCACAATCTGGCAGTCAGGATTACATTGGCAATTGTCCATTGGGTTAATTAGTTGCAGGTCAGATCCTAGATCTCAACAGATAGTCAAGTTTTAAGTTGATATTTTACATAAGATGTGGTTGGAAGGGTTAATATTCTCTTCTCATGAGGTTCACATCAACAATGGTTCTAATTCTTTCCTCAAAAAGGTTCAGAGCAGAAAAGGGTTAATTGGTTCAGGGTAGCAGAAAGACTAATTCTTCCTTGAAATGGTATGGAGCAAGAGGTAAACCTTCATCAATCGCATCAATCTCTGTTTTCACAATCTGGCAGTCAGGATTACATTGGCAATTGTCCATTGAAGATGAGGTTGATGTCAAAATCAGGAAAAATTGGGGCAGATGAATGATCATTGTGAAAGGCCTTCATGTGTTCTATATATTCCTGTTGATCACAGAAGATGTCTGTTGTCTTGACATCAAGTTGAATGAAATTTTGGTAAAAGCCAATCTTTCCAGAAAACGTCTTTATTCGTTCCTCAAAAGCAGTGACTGTCCCCAGGGTGATTGACTCATCAGTAGGTGTATCCGTGTCTCTTAAGAGATTACCAAACAAGGAAGGAGGTCTGGTATAGCAGCATGCACGCCTTGAGTCAAGGCAAAGATATCAATGTAGTCACTAGGATTGAAGGTCTTAGTTTCAATTATGTACAAGGAAGTACTAAGCATCACCTTTTTGTCAGTGAATGGCTTATCATTATTGTTTGACTTCTCCTTGTAAGGGGATTTGCTCTCCTTAAATGATATTGTCATCATATGTACTCATGGCATGAAGTGAATGTTTTGAGATCAGCATAGATGGTAAATAGCATGCCATTATCCTCTAACTAGAAAACCAACAAAGAAGACTACTCTTATAGCATTTATCCAAAGTCAAGCGAGAAGCATGTTGTGATACACGTCTATCTGAACAATGAAAATCCATGTTCACACCTTTTTTTTCCCAAGCGTAATGATAAGGAAAGCAAGCCCTTGAGGAACACTTTTATTTATATTGAAGATGATGCACTTCAATCAGGGGTTTTGAATTTGGATTCATCCCTAGCGACGATTCTTTATTAATGATACACCTCTTTGCTTTGTTTCCATTGCCTGCAGTTTAAATATACAGGTTACATTGCATTCTTTTGGAGGTTCTCATCATTTGGTATGTCAAAAGGTTAAAATTGAATTGTCAAATTTTTAGCACAATGTCAATTATGTTTTATAGTATGAAGAATTTCAAGTGAGTGTGAAGTGACCCTGAATTCATAAAAGTTGAGTTGATGTTTGTTCAAGGAAAGAACATAGTAATTTAGAAGGGGAGATTCCATTAAACAAGTACCACAGTACATTGTGACAATATATTATCAAACCTTGGCACGAGTAGGATAGTTGGTCAACTTCAACTCATACTATTGTGTTGGAACCCACAAGAGTAGGATAGTTGGTCAACTTCAACTCATACTATTGTGTTGGAGCCCACAAATAGATGCTGCTTTTCAATGCAGCCTATCTGTTAGGGTTGCTAGAATTTTTCGAACATAGAGAGTTGTGATCAAAGTGGGTTTAACATCAATGATTTTGGAATTCACAATATTTTTTAGAAATATTTTTAAACATACATTCATCACAATCATATGTAGAAAAGGAAGAAGATGTTGGAGATATTACATTATTTGGTACCTTGCATCATTAATGCAAGGACCTTGTAAATTATTTAGATTAGGGTGTGTTTAATATTTGAGTTTATAGTATGTGTCATGTTATTAAGTGTGAGTTATGTGTCATATAAATAAGTGTGGAGTTATGTGTGTGAGGTGTCATGTTAGTAAGTGTGAGTTATGTGAGTGAAGTGTCATGTTTAGAAGTGAGGAGTTATGAGCAATCATGAGAGACTTTGTCTTTATGTAAATATGTGAGATTTATTATTATGTAAGAGAGAAATGTGAAGAGTTAGATCTCTTGTGAGTATGAGGAGATGAAGAGTTTATGTAAAGGTCAAGAGTCATGTGCATATGAAGAGTCTCATGTATGTATATATTGAAGACAAAGCCTTGTAATATGTAATCAAACAAGCATTGCATTTATGCATTGCTTATAGTAGATATATTTTTAATAATATTTTAGTGAGATTGTTATTGTTATTGTGTGAGATTTGCATTTGTGTTATTGATATATTGTTTGATCCTGGAGATTGATTTACCTATGAGAATAGTGGAGATTTGCTATCAAAACAACAAAATAAAAGAGCATATAGACAAAATGATGTTGAGCAAGGTGCAACGACAATATTGTCATTGTTGTCAACACACTCAGATGGACAGGTTGATGCAGTGGACAGTTGTTCGGAGGTTGTTCGGAGTATGTACAGTGGTGTTCAATGCTTATGAGGATGTTTTTGATGTTCGGGTGAAGTTGTTACAGGTTGTTCGTGCAAATTTGCAAAAGTTGCAAAAATCGTCAGGAAGTTGTCAAAGTAGCAAAATTGTCAAAGTTGCAAAAATCGTCAAAGTTGCAACAACGTCAATGGAATGTGTTGGACAACCCAAGATACTATTTGGAGGTTTTTTGATCATTAGAAAGTGTGGTTGCAGTGTTGGAATGATCGGTTGCTTCGTCGGTGCATTGTTGGTCAGTTTCATGCTTTATGTGACAGGTGTAAAATATGCATCGGAGGTCACTTTACGGGAGGAATATTAAGCAATCCATGAGGAATTGGACCTCAAATTTTTATTGGAGGTAGATGGATATACTGAGAGCTTAAGTTTTAAATTTCAGCCCAAACGGAGTCCGGAAGAAGAAACGGTGAGCGTTGCAAAATGGCTCTGGAGCACTTTTTCCAGTTTATGTGATAGGTGTAAAATCAGCGTCAGAGGCCACTTTGTCGGAGGTACTGCGAATAATCCATGAAGATTTAAAATCTGAAATTTAAACTGAAGGTAGTCAGTTTATCCAAGAATATATGTTTCAATTTTTAGCCCATTTGGAAATTTGAGGAGGAAGTTATGACTATTACAAAAAGCCCTGTCAACTCTTTTTGGCAATTTTGGCAGTTTCTAAGAATATAACGGTTGAGTGGTACTTTTGTGTAACTGAAAAAAAGAGCTACATTTTTTAATGTGAAGCATATATATGTTTTAAAAGAAAAGGGAGAAGAGGGTTTTTTGGAGAAAGGATTGTCGGTGCATGTTGTGAAGAATTTTTTCTTTGGCATTTTGATTGAAAAAATGTGCAAGGTGTGAGATAATCAATGTGCAGAGTTGAGAAGATTGAAAAGGTTAGACAAAATATTTTAGAGGAGAATATTTGTGAGCTAGACCACTCAGGGTCTTTTGATGAGATTTAAAACTTTTATCAGAGCTTTTTAAATTTGTCGGGTCGATGCTTGGCAACAGGGGTCGGTGCTCCTTGTAGTTGGTGTTGCTAAAGTTCGGGTTGGTTGGTGCCATTCCCTGTAGTTGGTGCTACAAAAATATTGTAAAGACCAAACATTTTTGAGGTTAGATTTGGATGGGAGTCCAAACAGTCCATTGGCACAATGGTTTTCCCACATCGGGTTTCCACTATAAATCTGGTGTTATGTGATGCATGTTTGTGTGATTGCTTATTTTGATTTGATTTCATAGTTGGATTAAATTTTTAATACACATTGATTCACCCCCCTCTCAGTGTCACGCTTAGTTCAACAATTGGTATCAGAGCCAAGTTCCTGAACAGACTTAACCGACTAGGGTGATCTTGGAAGTGACACAATGGCAGGTGGTGAAGGCTTCTCATCAAACAAAGCACCATTGTTTGATGAAACTAATTACGCATTTTGGAGACTCAGGATGTAGACATATCTTTGTGCTTTGGGATACGACATTTGGGATTCAATAAACAGTGGATACACAATACCCACCACTTCTCCAACCGATGCTACTGGTAAGAAACTGTTTGAGAATGACTCAAAAGCAAAGAATGCTATCATGTGTGGATTAGTGGACAATGAACTGGTAAAGATTATGGGTTGTAAAATGGCAAAGGAAATATGGGACAAACTGAAGAGCATTCATGAAGGAGACGTTAAGATCAAGGAGGCCAAGTTACAAACACATCGAGCTCAGTTCGAAGGATTAAAGATGAATGAGGATGAGAATATAGAGGCATATATGCTGAGAGTTAATGAAGTCATTAATGTGATTAGAGGACTCGATGAGGAAATCGAAGATTCTATCATCGTGAAAAAGGTATTAAGGTCCCTTCCCCAAATATTTGATTCTAAAGTTTCAGCTATAGAAGAAGCTAAAGATCTGAATTCTTTTAGTATGGATGAGATGCATGGTTCTTTGACTGCATATGAGATGAGAATAGGAAAATCTAAACCCACAGACAGAGAAGCTACTTTTAAAGCCCAGAAAAATATGAAAGCAAAACAAGAATCCGAGGAAGAAGAGACATCAGATGAAATGGAAGCAAACTTTGTTCGAAAACTAAAAAGGGGAAAAGGAAAATATAGAGGAAAGTTACCATTTAAATGTTTCAACTATGGAGGCATTGGGCATTTCATAGCTAAATGTCCACTTAATGAGAAGAACAGAAGTGATGAAGGATCGCACGGAGAAAGAAGTGACTGGAAGAAAAAATCAAATTTCAGAAAAGGTAACTTCAAGAAGAAAAGTTTCATCTCCAAGAAGGTCAGTTCATCAGAAGACAACTCCAGTGAGGATTCTGAAAAAGAAATAGGTGAAGCTCTTTTCATGGCATTCGAAGAAGAAAAACCAGAAAAAGAACAGGAATGTGATGAAGAAGAAATTGATGTAGAAGTGAATTTGGAAGAGGAACTAATTGCAGCTCTGGATGAATTGAAGACAGAAAGAAAAAGGAATAAGAAAATTTCAAGAAAGCTTGAGGATGCAAATGAAATCATAACAAGTTTGAAAGTGCAGATAGAAGAATCCAAGAAGATCTTCGAAGATCTCAAAGTGCAAATAACCATGAAAATAGATTATTGCAACAAGTTAGAAGAAGAGATTGTTGGTTTAAGGATGCAGCTAGAAGAGATGAATCAAAAAATTAGCTTTTATCACAAACGTGAAGAGAGTTCTATGAAGTTGGATAAGATCATAAAGAACCAGAAGACTACGAGCATCAAATTTGGTTTGGGTTTTGATGAAGGAGAATCATCAAATGGATCAAAGGCCACAAATGAAGAATCCACAAAGAATGAAGAAAAGAAATAGGTTAATCAAGCAAAAATGAATCATGCAAAGGAAAGCAATAATGCAAGGCACGAAAGGAGAATTGACAATGATGGTTTCACCAATGTCACACATCAAAGAAGAAGAAGATTTATGGCTCCTACAACAACATGGCAAAGACCACCACCCAGGTTCAATCATCCCTTTTATGGTTACTATTTTAAATGCAATGGTTATGGACATAAGATTTCAGATTGCAAGTATAATGTAGGACCAAGGAATTTTGCCAGTAGAAATGCTTTTTCACCTTTGATGGATTATGCAGTAGAATGTTATAACTGTCATAACTTTGGGCATATTGCAAGAAATTGTAGAAGTACATTTGCATCAAATCAATTTTAGGGAAGAAAATTTCAGCCAAATGGAATAAGACAAAATAGAAAATTTCTCAAAAAACATGCACAAGCTACTGAAAAAGAAAAGCCAAAACAAGAGCCCAAAACTGTAATCAAACCGGAGTGGAAAGAAAAAGAGCAACCTAAGGAAGAAAAGGAATCCTTGATCGTACAGATGACATTTAAAGCGTAGAATAAATCCGCACCATGGATACTTGATAGTGGATGCTCCAGTCATATGACAGGTGACAAACAAAAATTTGAGAAGTTGCAGCAATATGAAGGTGGTTCAGTGAAATTCGAAAACAATGATGGAGCTAAGATAGTTGGCAGAGGTTCAGTTAAGATCAGTGATGGAAAAATCAGGTCAGAAGAAGTCTTGTTTGTGGTTGGTCTGAAGCATAACTTGTTGAGCGTAAGTCAGATTTGTGACAGAGGTCATGATGTGATCTTTAAGAAGCGGGGTTGTGAAATCAGAAAGGCAAATAGTGGGAAGTTGATAGCAGTTGGATCAAGGACATCTGGCAACCTGTACACTCTCTCGGAGACTTCAGAAGGAGCTTGCTTGATTGGATAGGAAGAAGAGAATTGGTTGTGGCACAAGAGGCTCGGTCATATCAGTTTTGACAACCTAGTAAAAATTAGTTCAAAGAAAGTAGTGAGAGATATTCCCACCATTGGCAAACCATCAAATAGCATTTGTGCTTCATGTCAAAAAGGGAAGCAAACTAGAGTCTCATTTAAAACAAAAGAGTACTACACGAGCAAACCTTTGGAACTAGTACATACTGATTTATGTGGACCCATGAGAATGCAAAGCATAAACGGTGACAAATATTTCATGTTGTGTATAGATGACTATTCCAGGATGACATGGGTATTGTTTTTGAAGCATAAATCAGAAGCTTTTGAGATGTTCAAGGTTTTCAAAAACCAAGTTGAGAATCAAACAGGAAAAATGATTAAATGTTTAAGGTCAGACAGAGGAGGAGAGTTCATTTCAGAGGATTTCATAGAGTATTGTGAAAAATATGGCATCAGGAGACAATTTTTAGCAACCAGGACACCTCAGCAGAATGGTGTGGTAGAAAGAAAGAACAGGACAGTGCAGGAAATGGCATGGACTATGTTGACTGAGAGCAAAGTAGCAGATAAATTTTGGAAAGAGGTAGTCCATACTACAGTATACATCCAAAATAGGTGCATGTTGAGGACGCATGAAAGCAAAACTCCTTATGAGTTGTGGTTCGGTAAAAAGGCAACAACAAGATATTTTAAAGTTTTTGGCAGCAAGTGTTACATCAAAAGAACTGAAGAAAACCTTGGTAAGTTTGAAGATAGAGTGGATGAAGGTATTTTTCTTGGCTATTCATCAAAAAGCAAAGCTTACAAATGTTACAACAAGAGGCTAAGAAAAATTGTGGAAAGTGTCGATGTTAAAGTTGATGAAGGAAGGGAACGAGTAATTAGCTATGAAGAGAACTACCCAATTTATGAAGAGGTCATTGAAGGAGATGAGGAAGAGGAAATGGAAAAGAAACCAAGAATTGACTCAGAGGATTCAAAAAGTGATTCAGAATTGGAAGAAAACAAGAAATTCAAAATAGGTAGTTGGCAGAAAGATCATCCTAGAGAGCAAATAATTGGAGACCCCATAGTTGGTGTTCAGACAAGAAGAAGATTAGTAAGTAACTACTCTTTACTATCCAACATTGAGCCCAAAAATGTTGTCGAAGCAAGCAAAGATGAAAGTTGGGTAAAGGCAATAAATGAAGAATTAGATCAGATCGAGAAAAACAAGACTTGGGAGTTAGTACCAAGACCCACAAATAAAAATGTAATCGGTACTAAATGGGTCTTTCGAAACAAATTGAATGAAGACGGACAGGTAGTCAGGAACAAAGCAAGATTGGTATGCAAAGGGTATGCGCAAGTTGAAGGTATTGACTTCGAGGAAACCTTTGCACCTGTGGCAGACTAGAGGCAATTAGAATGTTTCTTGCTTTAGTAGTTTACAAGAATTTCAAAGTTTATCAAATGGATGTGAAATCAACATTTTTGAATGGGAAACTTGAAGAAGAGGTTTATATTGAGCAGCCAGATGGTTTTCAGCTTGGTGATGATCCCAACTTGGTTTGCAAGTTGAAGAAAGTGTTATATGGCTTAAAACAGGCACCCAGGCATGGTATGCAAGGCTAGACAATTATCTTACTCAGCAAGGGTTCAAGAAAGGTATGGTGGATAATAATTTGTATGTCAAAATAGAAAATGGTCATCATATTGTTGTTGTTGTATACGTAGATGATATCATATTTGGCAGCAGCAAAGATGAGTTGTGTAAATATTTAGCAAATAAGATGCAGAAAGAGTTTGAAATGTCAATGATTGGTGAACTTTCGTATTTTCTCGGATTGCAAGTTAATCAAAAGGAGAAGGGCATATTTATTTCTCAAATTAAATATGTGAAAGAGATGCTAAAAAAGTTCACAATGGAGGATTGCAAGCCAGTTAGCACTCCCATGATGACAGGTTGCAAGTTGAGCAAGGATGACAAATCTCCACCTGTTGATCAAACTATGTACAGATCCATGATTGGGAGCTTACTGTACTTGACAGCTACTAGACCGGATATTTTGCAGGTAGTATGCATGGTAGCACGATTTCAGGCTAGTCCCAAGGAGACTCATGTGACAGCAGTGAAGAGGATTTTTCGGTACCTCAAGGGTACTATGGAGTATGGGTTATGGTATCCGAAAGGTAAGGACTTCACCCTTATTGCGTATTCAGATGTAGATTGGGCAGGATGTGTAGATGATAGGAAGAGTACCAGTGGAGGTGCATTCTATCTTGGTGATAATCTTGTTGCGTGGCATAGCAAAAAAGGAGTCAGTCTCATTATCCACAACAGAGGCAGAGTATATTGCAGCGACATCATGTTGTACACAGGTACTTTGGATGAAACAAACTTTGAAGGATCTTGGAATAAATTTTAGTGAGCCCATCTCGATCATGTGTGACAATACAAGTGCAATCAATATCTCAAAGAATCTGGTTATGCATTCTCGCACAAAACATATTGCTATCCGGTACCATTTTTTGAAGGAGAAAGTTGCGGAAGGTGAGGTTAAGTTGGATTTTGTTCCAACAACAGAGCAAGTAGCGGATATCTTCACCAAACCATTGCCCAAGGAAGTCTTTGAGTACCTTCACAAGAAATTGGGAGTGGTCACACTTCCCAAGCATTGACTAGCTATCGGGGCCACATTCTCAGGGGGAGCATTTGTGTCTTTGTTTATCTTTTTGCTCATGTTTGTGATTCTTGCTAAGTGTAATAATTTTTGCCTGAGAATGTTGTGCATGGACTCAGGGGAGTTTGCAGTAGCCCTTTGGTCTTGTTGTCAAAGGGGGAGAAGAGTTACAGGAAATTGTGCATGTGTTGCCAACAATTCCAAAGGGGGAGATTGTTGAGCAAGGTGCAACGACAGTATTGTCATTGTTGTCAACACACTCAGATGGACAAGTTGATGCAGTGGACAGTTGTTCGGAGGTTGTTTGGAGTATGTACAATGGTGTTCAATGCTTATGAGGATGTTTTTGATGTTCGGGTGAAGTTGTTACAGGTTGTTCGTGCAAATTTGCAAAAGTTGCAAAAATCATCAGGAAGTTGTCAAAGTAGCAAAATTGTCAAAGTTGCAAAAATCGTCAAAGTTGCAACAACGTCAATGGAATGTGTTGGACAACCCAAGATACTATTTGGAGGTTTTTTTATCATTAGCAAGTGTGGTTGCAGTGTTGGAACGACCGGTTGCTTCGTCGGTGCATTGTTGGTCAGTTTCATGCTTTATGTGACAGGTGTAAAATCTGCATCGGAGGTCACTTTACGGGAGGAATATTAAGCAATCCATGAGGAATTGGACCTCAAATATTTTACTGGAGGTAGCTGGATATACTGAGAGCTTAAGTTTTAAATTTCAGCCCAAACGGAGTCCAAAGGAAGAAACGGTGAGCATTGCAAAATGGCTCTGGAGCACTTTTTCCAGTTTATGTGAGGTGTAAAATCAGCATCAGAGGCCACTTTGTCGGAGGTACTACGAATAATCCATGAAGATTTAAAATCTGAAATTTAAACTGAAGGTAGTCGGTTTATCCAAGAATATATGTTTCAATTTTTAGCCCATTTGGAAATTTGAGGAGGAAGTTATGACTGTTACAAAAAGCCCTGTCAGCTCTTTTTGGCAATTTTGGCAGTTTCTAAGAATATAACGGTTGAGTGGTACTTTTGTGTAACTAAAAAAAAGAGCTGCATTTTTTAATGTGAAGCATATATATGTTTTAAAAGAAAAGGGAGAAGAGGTTTTTTTGGAGAAAGGACTGTCGGTGCATGTTGTGAAGAATTTTTTTCTTTGGCATTTTGATTGAAAAAATGTGCAAGGTGTGAGATAATCAATGTGCAGAGTTGAGAAGATTGAAAAGGTTAGACAAAATATTTTAGAGGAGAATATTTGTGAGCTAGACCACTCAGGGTCTTTTGATGAGATTTAAAACTTTTATCAGAGCTTTTTAAATTTGTCGGGTCGGTGCTTGGCAACAGGGGTCGGTGCTCCTTGCAGTTGGTGCTGCTAAAGTCCGGGTTGGTTGGTGCCATTCCCTGCAGTTGGTGCTGCAAAAATATTGTAAAGACCAAACATTTTCGAGGCTGGATTTGGATGGGAGTCCAAACAGTCCATTGGCACAGTGGTTTTCCCACATCGGGTTTCCACTATAAATCTGGTGTTATGTGATGCATGTTTGTGTGATTGCTTGTTTTGATTTGATTTCGTAGTTGGATTAAATTTTTAATACACATTGATTCACCCCCCTCTCAGTGTCACGCTTAGTTCAACAAATGAGAGGGAGAGAGAGAGTCAAATAAGAGGAATAAGAGGCAAGTGACCTTCGACACCCCCACAATCTCACATCACAAACTAATACAATGGATTAGTCATGGGGGTATTTATAGTGATGCCTAATCCCCAATTAAATGCTAACCTCAAGTCGACATAACCTGTTAAATTACAATGTAAATGTATTAAACCTTCTAATCAAGGTTAATCATAGAGGTGGTTTAACCAATATCGCTAAGGGTGAAATATGTCAAAACTGCCTGAAGGCTTACATAGAAGAATGCCCATAGGCTTCTAGATAAATATGCCTGAAGGCTTTATTGGAATTTGCACATATTTTTAGAAATGAATAGAAGCAATTCATCCACTCAAATATTATACATAGTGTAAAAAAGAAAAATAAAGGAAGAGACATAGAGTTGATGGATGCCCTTGAATAACATGAATAATCACTGTATTATCCGTGGATAAGGATCACAACATTCTCATGCAATGGATGGAGTGATTAAGGGCATTAATACCAATACCAAAAACCCCAATTACATAATTAACCTAAGCTAACATAACCAAAGGGCTTGAGGTCAATTACAAATTATAAGACAGGTTTAACCATAACAAGGTTAACCGCAACCCATTTACATAAATGAATAATTAAATACATTTTATAATGAATGCTCATAGGCCTATATAAAAGTACATCATATAATTTTGGCCTTGGCCATAACTCAGGTTACACTTTCAACAAACTTACATATAAAATGCTTGTAGGCTTACATAGAAGGAACTTGCAGGCTTATATAGAGAACGCTCGAGGGCTTACATAACACTTGCTCACAGGTTACTTCAAGAGCACTTATAGACACTTCATTATTGTTGACCTTGGCCTAATATGGATATTTGACACCACCCTATAAACTAAGTTGAGAAGCCAAGGAGAGGAGACATTAGAGATGGTCCATATCCCCCCCATAATGAATGCTTTGAATAGGTCATTGAATCTTGCTATCTTCTCTTGCCAAAGGTACATGAACCGATTCACCTTTTTGGCAAACATGAAGTCGTGACTCCACCTTTTGGATCCAAGATGTTGAGCTTCCTATGCAAATATCCTCAACATACAATATGACAACCATAATTTGTCCTCCAAACTAAAAAAAAAAGTAGCTCAATTATTAAACAATAGGTAGATCTTTGAGTAGTCAACCTTTATAGTTAGAAAGGGATCCATAGAAAAAAGGTGTACCTTGTGCTGATCATCCAAAACCTACTCTTGCAGCCAATAAATCAACTACAACATTGCAACAAGTCCTTGAATTGATGTCATCAATGTATAGAGCTTGAAAAACCATGCAATATGAAAAAAGATCCTAAAATGCTTTCGTATGCAAAATTAAGTTTAGGCATAATTAGTATTCAAAAATAAAGATAATTTAAAAAATATTTTTCAAAACCTTATGGGAAAAATCAGCGCATTCAGGATTGCCACTTGGCAAATAAATATTCAAGGAATTTTGTTGCCTGCTATTTGCGCTAGATTTGACAAATTAGATCTTGACAATTGTTGCATTTTGATTTAATGAGAAATGCTCCTTATGTATATAGTCAACATATTAGGGATTGCCACTTGGCAAATAAATATTCGAGGAATTTTGTTGCCTGCCATTTGTGCTAGATTTGATGGATTAGATCTTGACAATTGTTGCACTTTGATTTAATGAGAAACACCCCTTATATATATAGTTGCACTCATAGTTGAGAAAATCAGAATTGGCAAAAAATTGGTATGGCAAAAATCAGAATAAATTAGGAATCGATAAAAAATTGGTGAAAAAAACAACTGAAGAAAATGTCGGATTCCTTCAAACTCCAAAAAATCCACCTTTAAAATGTGTTTGTGTTTTTTTTGGTATGGTAACAAGTATGAAGACCTCTCTCTTCAATTTGGAACAAGCAAAATGAGGTAAAATGAAAAAAATAAGTTGTTTATGCCATTTCCTCTACCCATGCTACCGCGATAATTTTTTTGGACAAAAAGTCAAAATTTTATCGCCAAGGACAAAAATTGACAAAAATCAAGATTTTTTTAGATTTTCTCAATTGTGGTTGCACCTATTGTGAGGGAAGCCCATATGCTTGTGTGCCTAGCCAAGTCCTCACTCACGACCATTGGAACTCACAACCCTCACAAAATACATAACCTTGACCTTCCATCAAGTACAAAAATATATATAGACAAAAATTACCTAATGTCCTTGTTTGAGCACTTTGGCACTGAATATGTTTGAACTGCAAAAGTAATGCTCACAAACAACATGCAAAATGAACCTCCAACAACTAAAATTCTAACCTTTGGCAAGGATTGAACATGGGACCTTCCACCTTCCAAGTCAACGCCTTACCATTAACAGGGTTGGAGCTAAACAACCACAAAAAGTTATGTAACCAGTTCGACCATGTATGCTGAGTGCAAAACAATATGAATAAGGCCATATTGCGATTGGAACACTCGACATGTCTGTTGCAATTAAGCACCTTACTGCTCTGTGACAATATGCAGTCAAGAAAAGATAAAACTGCTTCTGATACAAGTCCAAAAAATACGCTCTCAACAAAAAAGAGGAAAGGAAAAAAAATCACTCATGATTCAAACTCGTGACCATTGGAATTTAAACAAAATGTCTTACCGCCATGCTACCTCCTGCAAACAAACAAAAGGGGTGCCTCTGCTTAACATAAATAAATGGTTTGTTTGAGGTGTTAGGATTTATTACATCTTATTAAAATAAATTAAGTGGTAAGAACCACTCATCTAGAGTAGTTATGTAGCTCTAAAATTCTCGCACTCCTTTCCTTCAGGCTAATGGATCCGCACCTCGAAGGGGAATGGGAGAATAGTAGGTCTACACCTCGAAGAGAGACACTTGAGTTCGTGTCTTCTTTGGTGATTTTTTGATGAATTGTTTAGGGTTCACCAGGAAACATTTCTTGGCAGTTTCCATGCCTAGGTTTTGGAGTTTGTTTGATGTGTTCCTTTTAAGTTCTCACAATCACCTAGTTTTGGCCAATGCAACTAAACTATGCTAAATGCAATTCAATTTTTCAATGAATACAGTAGACAATAGTAAACAGAGGAAAATCTAATGCAAATGCTTAATTATGAAGGAATTTGACACTCTTACTCGGTCCGAAAGTCTGATGAAGATTTTGTTTCTTGTTGCAGGCAAGATCGTATGTTGTAGGGTCAAGATCGTACATACGATCCGTGATCGTACCAACCGATCAGTGATCGACAGATCCGATCACAGCAGAAACCTGCAGTTTCATAAGTACAGTGCAGAAAAAAAAAAAATGTAGTATGCTATAGACTCTATTGAACAGAGATTAGGTCATACAAGACTTATTGAATGCAGTACTAAAAGGAATTAACATGTATATGCATTGAACTATGTAAAGTATGCAATTGAATGTGAATTGGTGAACTCCAAGAATGATGATATGCAAATATTGTTCTATATGAGATAAAAAATGATAAATGTGATGTAAAAATGCAAATTGAGAGCTATAGGGATGCAAACCAGAGCTTGGAGTTACCCCCAAGTGACCTGCAGGCGAGATCGTAACTACCAAAGCAAGATCGTATCTACGATCGCAAGATCGTATGCTACCACGATGAGATCGTATCCACGATTGCTGATCGTATCCTCTGATCCTATAGAAAAACAACAAAATAACAAGGGCTAATGCAAAAATTAAGCGACTAAAATGCGGAATTATATCGATGAGTTAGGAGAAATTCGAGGGGGGAATGCCTGATTAAATAGGCTAAACCAATAGGTGAAATTTGGCTAAAAACAAAATGGGTTGTAACTTCTTCCAAGTTGGGACTGATCGGTGGATCCGATCCCGTAACCGCCACACAGTTGGACAGGTAAGGAAAAAAAGCGTTATAACTTGTTTGTCGTTTTGCTTAACTGGGAGTTTTCTATTTTTGGAATGATATCGTAATTACGACCTGGAGATCGTACGTATGATCTCAGAGATCGTACTTACGATCTCGCACACTTTAGATCCGATCTTGGATCGGACTTACGATCTCGTTAGGAGGTTAGACATGTACATAGTTTTTTGGTAGTTTGAGGGGTCAAATGGTGTCAAAATTGGACATATAATATACCGTTGGAAAGCTCTTTTCGAGCCCTATCCAATGGTATAAAATTTGAGAAGAATTGAGATGATTTGATAGGGTAAAAATTCTCTTGAATATGACCTTAGTTTTTTAAGAGGGAAAACTTATCTTAATGGGTCAATTTTTCTTGTCTACATTTTGCCCCCTCTTTGGCGTATTTATGAACAATAAATGCATCAAAGAAAAGTGTAGACACTTGAGTAGAAGTGATTATGATTGACATGGGAAAAAAGGAGTAGATGGTTTAGAATGAATAGTTCATGGGAAATTGATGTTTTAGAAAAATAATTACTAATTTATTGACTAGGATGCCCCCTCGAGTTTTTATGCCAAATTCTATATTTGGTGGAAAACTCAAAATTTTTGAAATTGGTAAAATAAGGGTGATATATCTATTTTTTTGTAGTATACCCCTAGTGACTGAGTATACCAATTTTGGAGATTGTGGCATACCAATTGACTTCATTTTGTACTTATATTTTTGAGATATATATATATATATATATATATATATATATATTGATCCTTTTGTCTATGCGACATTGAATGATTTGATTTATTGGATGATTTATTGCACTTGCTTATGATGGTTTGTGTTATATAATTTCTTGTAATCATGCTTTGATTTTTGAACATTTTTGATCATGCTTAACATAAAAGGAAATGATTTTGTAAAGTGTTTTTGAAAGACAAAAGATGTTTTTGTGTGGTGATAAAATAGATGGATTAACAATGAACCTCAAAGGATGTTGTGTTGTTATATGACCATTGGTGGAGATCGATGCTCGCTGGGTCATGAAGCGGATCCTGTTGTGAGGAAGTTTTGTATTGCTAATACCAAAAATATTGTGGGCTCAAGAGTGACCTTGAGGCTTATGATGATGAAAGGAGATGTCGATTTTAAAAGAAATTGATTTTGAGAAAAATAGATTGATAAAGATTGTTTTTGTGAGGGATATAAAGTGATTTAAGCATGAAAAATTGGGAAGGATGACTTGCGCTAGGCATAGAATTCCTAGTGTGAAATTTGAGAGAAAATAATTACTAGGAATTATACCATCATCGCGAAGTCAAAATGCAATGCATGATTATATATGATTTTGAAAATGCAAGTTGTATTTTGAAAATAAATCATTGTGTCACATGTTGGAAAATTTTGAAGATAATATATATATTGTAGGTGCTAAAATGAAGTGATAGGGATTAATGCAAGTGATTATAAACTAATGTTTTCTAGCAAAAATCAAAGAAATATTTTAAATTATTTCAAGGACAAAGTCAAATTTATCAAGAACCAAGTGTGTGATGAGTGAGTTCATTATCCATCTTGATTTGTCATAATGATACAAAATATCTCAAGGATCAAATGTGTGTGCTTGTGAAATTAATTTACCAATTTTGAGTAAGGTAGTGATACAAGCAAACTTTTATGAACCAATGTGTGTGCAAGTGAAATATTCATTAACCATGATTTTGTGCATGCCATTGTACCGAACTACTATGTAAGTCAAGTTACCAAAAGCTAGCTAATCCACAAGCGGACATTGGTCTATACAAAAGAAGGTCGCTAATGTGACAGACATGTCGCCATGCGAAAGGGATTACCCAAGGCCAAGCGGGTTGGGCACAAACCACCTGTTATGGGGCTTACCTCATGGCTTTCGAATAACTGAGGAATTCCAGGGATTCAAGCTCATTACCCCCTTATTTTCTTCTGATTTTTGGAGTAGGGATTCTTGTCCATTTTTGAACAAGGGGATTTTATTGCTTTTTTTTCTTTTTATTTTTCTTTTTGCTTTTCTTTATTTACTTTTTTCTTTTTGCCTTTTCTTTCTTTATTTTTCTTTTTCTTTTTCTTTTTATTTTTTGGGATACTTGCCCAGATTAGACATAGAGCAAGGGATTTTATTCGGGTAGGGGGGAGCTTGTCCTTTTGCCAATTCTTAGTATTCTAGACCATGCACATAATAGGATAGCAAGGGAAACTTTTCGCTTAAGGAACTAAGACTACTATGTAGTATCATTTTTGAATTTGCAACAAATCATTTTTAAGATGTGAGAATGTGTTCTTGGTTCAAGAAGTAGCAAGATCATTTCCCAAAACTCAAAATTTTATTTAGTGAAGTAATAGTGCTTTTTAATACAAGAGAGATTTATAATCAAAGTGACAAAATCAAAATTATTAAAGATGTAAATTAAGTGCGTGGTTCAAGATAACTTTTGAGTTTATCCGAAATAAAATAAAATATAACTTGAATTTTGGAAGACAACAAACAATAATGCAAAATTTGAAATATTTTTGGAAATTTTTCATGTTTTTATTTATTTTTTTTCTTTTGGTTTGTTTTGTGATTTGATAAAATTGATAATATATACAAAAAATGCTATATATACACTATACAAAGTGATTTGTGCATAACATTTCTAAGGTGGCTTCAAAATCAAAGGAGGTTTTGAAGGACAATTTGGTTGTGGTGTAGGTGATTGAAGTTGATTGGTTGATAGTTGAGATTGTTGTGATGAAGAATGATAAGTAGATGTAGATGAAGAAAAGTGATGAATAGAAGACATAGATGATAATAAAGAGGAAAATAATAGAGAACTTGATGTGATAACGATAATGAAAGAGAGAATGAAGGATAAAAGGTGACAGACAAAAGGTGGCAATGATGATAAAGAGGAAAATAATAGAGAACTTGTTGTAGTGATGATAAAGAAAGAGAGAATAAAGAACAAATATTCCCTATGAATAGGAGAGGTTTGCAAAAGTTCCAAAAATGATATCTTATGTGGATGATTGTCCCATTGTTGTTGAATGTTGAGGGAGACTTTAGGTTGAGACTTCAACACTAAAGATGGGTTTTCTATGCTTGTATCTTCTTTCTGATTATTCTTCAAAGCTAAGAGAGGTCTTGAAGGTTGGTTGGATGAAGAATTTATCTCTTGCTTGTCAAGATGATTTAGTTGGGCAAGAACTTGCTTTGTTGTAGTCTCTACTACTAAACTAATAATATCATTGTGATGAGGCACATTATGATATGACAATTGATTATTTTCTTGTTGTTGATGATTGGGTAAGGGATTTTGTAAGATCCCTATGTCTTGATCAGTTGTTTGAGTTTGTGATTGAGAATTTTGATTTTGATCTTGTTGTCTAGTGATGGCTCCAATAGTACCCACAATATTATTGTTTTGTAAATGACCAAAGTGGGGTCTAGCATTTTCTGCTTGTTCATTTGAAAGTATTTGTTGAGATGAGGGTCGAGTGGTCATTCTTCTAGGGAATGGTTCTTTTGGAACTAATAAATCTATGATAGGGAAGAATTTGATCTGACTCATCTTCAAAACTATTTGAATTATTTGAGGTGATGTCCATTTCACTCTTTGTTTCACTTTCTATGTCACTTCTTGTGTCTTCTGAAGATGAAGATTGAAAATATTGTATTGGTCTAGTTGTGACTACAGATAGAGTAGGTACATAGGAGGTTTGCAAATCTTGTTGTGGTAAAAAGTTGCTAATGGTTCCCACATACCTAGTTGGAGGAGGAACATTATGATGTTCTACTTGATTTATAGCCTCTTTACCATGCTTGGGTAAAGGATGTTGAAAAATATCTAGGTTTTGATTTGCATTTTGAGTTGGTTGTTTTTGGGTATTATTTTGAGTATTATTGTTTGCAGGAAATTGTTGTACTTCCATTTTACCTTTATCAATCAAATCTTGTATCATATGTTTCAACCTCTTACAAGAATTGGTAGAATGTCCATCCACTTGGTGAAAATTACAATGTAAATCAGCCCTATATCCAGCTGTAGTGGTATCTGGTTGTCTTATCTCGGGTAACCGTATCAAACCTTGTTCCAATAATTGAGGTAAAATCATAGTTAAGGGTTGATTTAATCTTGTGAATTCTCTTGGTGGCTTATCAGGGATTTTCAATACAAATTTCTTTACAGCTTCTGCAATGTTAACATTTGAGGTGTTTCTACTATCAGTAACTCCATCACCTACTACTTGTTTATTCTTATATTGGTTTTTAGAAGTTTTGTCCTCATATTTCTTCTTAAATTGTCCTCTTCTAATGAGGGCATCTTCTACCCTCCTAGCTAGATCAATGGCTTGATCAAAGGAGGTTATTGTAGTAGTAGAAAGCTCATAAGATAGTTGTTCTTGCAAATTACCAATGAATATGTCCAACATCTCACGATGAGGTAATGCAAAATGTAATTTGCCTAAGAGTTATCTCCACTTAGTCAAGAATTTAGCAAAACTCTCATCTTTACCTTGTTTCAAATTGTATAAATCCTTAATGGTCACATGCCTCTCTATATAGGCACTAAATTGGTGGACAAACATTTCTGTTATCTCTTCAAAGTTCCTTAAAGAATTTGTAGGTAGTTGATAATACCATTCTAGAGCCATGCCTCCGAGACTTTTAGGGAATATTTTTAGTAACAACAAGTCATCATAAGAGATATCATGACATGTTGTCCTAAACATGCGAAGATGCTCAATAGGATCTTCGGTTCCTTTATATATCAGGAGGACAGGCATAGGGAAATGTTTTGGGTATGGTTGGGCAACCACAATAGGATCCAAGGGTTGGCTACACATCTCTCTATAACTGTATGAGGGATGATAGGGATCCATTTGATCTAGTCATGAAGCCAATTGTTTGACCATGTCTTCAAGGCCCTGTGGTTGTCCACCAAATTGATTTTGTTGCACCATGTTGTTGTGTCTTTGATGATAAGTTGGTGTTGTTGTGTAAGGATTTCCAATTGAAATATTGTTGTGTAAAGTGTTTGTAGGAAGGATATTATGGAGCTTATATGGGATTGTATTTTGTTGAATTTTTTGTTGATGATGATTGGTATTTTGAATTTTCTTAGCTTTTTGTGATGTAGCTATTTTTTGATTAAGAGCTTGAGAAGTAGAAGAATTTTGTTTTTGTTTGGAATTTGATTTGTTGTTGGTGGTGGTTTTGCTATGTTTTGATTTGGATTTTGATTCACATTTTGGGATGGACCAGCTTGATCTATTTTACTCATATATGTTAATGGATTTGCATTTAACCAGAGAGCAGCTTCTATAGCAACCTCCATTGAATAATCTCCCATAGTAATTTGACCTTCTATCTGTATCACATGATTAATGACATCTATATTATCTTTTAAAAATTCAGTAAAATGTTCAGTAGACTTGAAAGTAAGATTTCCTTCATCATCCATATAAGGTCTAGTTGGATCATCTATTTCATCTTCTTTATTGTTGTTTTCTTCATCTTGTTATGAAGGTACATAATCTTCAATAAGTACCCTATCATCAAGGTTTTCTTGATCTTGTTCATCAGATTCTAATTGCTTACCATTTCTCAAAATTCTAGGCATTTTTGTTTTAAGATTTTTTATCTTGCAAATATATATATATATATATATATATATATATATATATATATATATATATATATATATTAATATATATATAATATTAATATGTGCTTAAATTATTGGGGTATATATGTTATATATATACCTATAAATATTAAACTATATTTTGTATTTTAAAATAATAAATATGTAGTTTACTATGTTTTTTTTGGATTTTTGTTTTTGTTTTGTTTATGTTTTTTTTTTGTGTTTTATAAATCAGAAAGATGCCTATGTTTTTCACGTCGGGTTCACCAAAGAATGTAGCTCTAAAATTCTCACACTCCTTTCCTTCAGGCTAATGGATTCGTGCCTCGAAGGGGAATGGGAGAATAGTAGGTCTACACCTCGAAGAGAGACACTTGAGTTCGTGTCTTCTTTGGTGATTTTTTGATGAATTGTTTAGGGTTCACCAAGAAACATTTCTTGGTAGTTTCCATGCCTAGGTTTTGGAGTTTGTTTGATGTGTTTCTTTTAAGTTCTCACAATCACCTAGTTTTGGCCAATGCAACTAATCTATGCTAAATGCAATTCAATTTTTCAATGAATATAGAAGATAGTAGTAAATAGAGTAAAATCTAATGCAAATGCTTAATTATGAAGGAATTTGACACTCTTACTCGGTCCAAAAGTCTGATGAAGATTATGTTTTCTTGTTGTAGTCAAGATCATATGATGTTGGTCAAGATCATATGCCGCGGGTCAAGATCGTACGTATAATCTGTGATCATACCAACCGATCAGTGATCGATAGATCCGATCATAGTAGAAACCTATAGTTTCATAAGTACAATGTAGAAAATAGAAAAATGTAGTATGCTACAAACTTTATTGAATAGAGATTAGATCATACAAGACTTATTGAATGCAATAGTAATAGGAATTAACATGTATATGCCTTGAACTATGTGAAGTATACAATTGAATGTGAATTGGTGAACTTCGAAGAATGATGATATGCAAATACTATTCTATATGAGATAACAAATGATAAATGTGATGTAAAAATGTAAATTGAGAGCTATAGGGATGCAAACCAGAGCTTGGAGTTGCCCCCAAGTGACCTGCAAGCAATATCGTAACACCAGAGCAAGATCATATCTACGATCGCAAGATCGTATGATAATAGGGTTTAATCATATCCACGATCGGTGATCGTATCCTTCGATCCTACAGAAAAACAACAAAATAACAAGGGCTAATGCAAAAATTAAGCGACTAAAATGTGGAATTATATCAATGAGTTAGGAGGAATTCGAGGGGGGAATGCCTGATTAAATAGGCTAAACCAGTAGGTGAAATTTGGCTAAAAACAAAATAGGTTGTAACTTCTTCCAAGCTGGGACTGATCGACGGATCCGATCTCGTAACTGCCACACGGTTGGACAAGTAAAGACAAAAATGGTTATAACTTGTTTGTCATTTTGCTTAACTGGGTATTTTTTATTTTTGAATGATATCATACTTATGATCTGGATATCGTACTTACGATTGGGCACACTTTAGATCTGATCCTGGATCGGACTTACGATCTCGTTAGGAGGTTAGACATGTACATAGTTTTTTGGCAGTTTGAGGGGTCAAATGGTGTCAAAATTGGACATATAATATACCATTGGAAAGCTCTTTTTGAGCCCTATCCAATGGTATAAAATTTGAGAATAATTGAGATGATTTGGTAGGGTAAAAATTCTCTTGAATATGACCTTAGTTTTTAAATAGGGAAAACTTATCTTAATGGGTCAATTTTTCTTGTCTACAAGTTATAGGTATAGTCAAGTTTGTTGTAACAACCAGATCTAGGTTCAAACCTTGGGGGAAGCTAACCCTTGCAAAGGTAGTAGTCTACTCCAACAACAGTGGTATGAAACCCGAGCGACGGAGATCCCCATATCATGTCGAGTTATCCAAAAATGAGACTGATAGGTTTTTTAGGAACAGTCCCTATGGTTTGAACCCTACACTGACCAGTTACTAAAAATAGTGACTGTAACTAACTCTCCTATGTAATAAATTTTTTTTATTGTAACAAAAAATTATATTTGAACTATTTGTTGAGTGTATCACTGGATTAATGAAATATGTTTAGCCTTTTGGTTGTTCAAATAGTGGTATTAGAGTTGTTTGAGAGAGTGCAATAGGGACACCTAGATAAGCTATGTGATCAATATTTGATGTGGTTTTGGATGCATGTCTGGAGTAGAAACCTAAAAAAAAAGTTACCTACAAGACCTATACCAATACCAACATGGTTATGGTCTTCGATGAAATCACCACTAAGGCCAACGTTTATTACAGATAGATTATCCGCAAGACCTGCAAATAAATTGGCTTTATCTTTGATGATGTGGATATCCACATGTATTCAGGTAATGACAATGCAAGTTATGATGGCAACTCAACCAACCAGAGATATGTTTTCCATGTACTGCAACATTTGTTTAAGAAAGCAGTCAAAAACTCAAATACCCTAAATATGGGCCTCTTAGAATTGCATATATTGGTTGTGATATTAGTTTCAAGCCAATTTTAGATGTGGAATTTGTTGTAAGAACATTGAAAAATTTGGGCAATGGATTAGTTGTCTCAAAATTCCAAGATTTCTTCTCCAATTTACCATAAAATAACTTTAATGGGTTGTTCAATATTTTGGATCGACCTAGTGGGCCATATTTTGTTGTCAGGGTGCTTAGATCCTTCTACAATGGTCTTTTTCCAGCTCATGTATTCATGTGTGCTTCTCCATAATGGTCCTCGATTGGATTTCAAAAGTGCCTAAGGTTGTTGTGAAAAGAGATTCATCCTGGTATAACCAATGAAGAGTGTGGATTAAAAGAGGCATACAAGATGTTACAGATTTATATTGCAAGCAATATCAGAAGGACCTAAATACTTTCATGAATTGTAAGGCAGAGGACATAACAAATGGAGTGTTGTTTTTGTGTTTAAGGGGGAGGCCAAATACTTCATCCCATGAGCAACAAGTTTTAGTGGGAGGTGAATTCTATGGTCAAGACTTTGAAGCTGCATGGGATGATATTTTCATTGAGGTAAATGTGATCTTAGATGTGAGGGAGACATTCAGAATTCCATAGTATGTTTCCAAATGCAAGTGAGGTGAAAGAAGAAACAGAGAAAAGTGGTGGTTGGGAGAGAGAGGAAGTGTGTGAAGGGGTGTCAAACATGTTCAAGGAGTGGGTGAAGGATGCCAAGACATTTGGGAAGATGAAGGTAAATATGGTTAAAAGCTTTATGGGCAATTTAATTGAGGCCCACATTGGCATTAAGCGAGGATACCCTTTTTTATATATTTGAGGAGAAAGCAACAATCTATCTCCATTCGAGTTCGCCTTCCAAATTTTTCACCTACATGGCGACTTCCCTCATAATAAATTAGAGTAATATTCTTCACATAAGGGAATTCTAATTATATAAAAAAATAATTAATGGGATGGTAAGAGATACAACTCTAAAACCTTCCCTAATGATCCTAAGGGTGGTGATTAGATGGAATCTCGTTTAAAGTAAATATAAGTCCATAGTTTTGGATGTTTAAAAAAATTATATATATAGTTTATTATTGGTGGTACCCAATATTCTTTAAGTATTGTTTAAATGAAGAGTTCATATTGAGGGGGCATTTTTTATTTTTTTCAATATGTAAAATTTTCAATTGCTCTCAAATACGGGTATTAAAAGACAATACTCGATAATTACCAAGCAACCAAAGATTGATAATGTTGAATTGGCAGAAGTAATAAGGACCATCTAACTATCATGTTTATTGTATGGATAAGTAAATGCCCTTGCCACACTCAAGGTGAATGGTTGAGTTTATCCCCATTCACAAGATGTAAATTATTAAGGCCCACTCAACTAATTATTTGTGTTCTTAATCACAACTATTGTGAACAACAGTGTGTGTCCTTTGCAACTTTGATTTTGAATAGAGGGTGTACCTATTCAATTATGTTGTATGACCATGGATAGCTGAGTTTGTCCCTATCCTTGGTTAAGAGTCTAGTGAGGCCATTTCCATTGAAGCATAGTGAGGCTATTCCACTATTGCTTGTTGTGAATAGTTGAGTGTGTCTCTATTCATACATTCATACCCTGAGGGTATTTGGTGAACTATTTAGTGTGTCCTAGTTCATCATATGATTATTTGTATTGTTGTGTTTGTCCTAGTCCAGTTATTAGTACACCTACCCAAGTTTGGAGCATGATGTAACACGGGGGGATGTTAGGATTTATTACATCATAGGATGTGATAAATATTATTATTAAAATAAATTGAGTGGTTAGAACCACTCATGTAGGAGTCTTGTGTGAGTTTTTATGTAGTACGTAGAGTCAATTTTGTTGTAACAACTTATATTTGAACTATTTATTGAGTCTATTATTGGTAAAAATATTGTATAAATATCATTTTTGGACTAATGAAATTTGTTCAGCCTTCTTGTTGTTCCAACAACTAGATCTATGTGTGCATTTCTTTCCTTTTTTTGCCACACAAAGGAATATTTTGTGGAATACTCTAAATTTTTAAATTCAAATTTGGAAAAGGAGGGAAACTTTCAAATGCAAAAATGGATGTTGAAACGGTGAAATCTTGAAAAGTGTTGAACTCCCCTCAACTAAAGTTTCATAAGGAATCCAATGGAATTGACAGTTCATCCATATATGCCATGGTTTTCCCTATACAGTCCTTTTGTGCTATTGTAAAAAGTTATCGTATTGGCTCTAACACTATGTTGGAATTCACAATACTTTCTAGAAACATTCCAAAACATACATTCACCACAATAATATGTAGAAAAGGAAGAAGAGCAAAGTAAAAGAGCATATAGATGGAATTAGAAAGAGAGAGAATAAATAAGAGGAATAAGGGGTGGGTACTTTTAGGCTCCCTAGGATATCACATCATAAACTAATACAATGGATCAATCTGTAGCACCCTAAAATTGGCACAGTAAAACCTTAAATAATTACAATTACTCTAGTAAATATCAAATTCAAATTTTAACCTCCAAAACCGCTTTCAAACCGTCGTGTAATCCGTTTCCTCCTTTCCCATGCCATTTTTAGAGTTTTTTTTTACCGTTTGACGATATCGTCGCCGATCAGACGATATCGCCTCAGATTAGACGATTTCATCTGGACTAGGACGTCCAGACGATCTTGTCCCAAAACTATTTTTTCTCGATTAGCCTTTGTTCCAATGGCGTCTCTAATCTGGGTAGAAGTGTGTCTGCACCGTTAGATACCCTCCCCGTTGGAGATCTCCCAAATTGGGATGATCTCCAGCCTCCTAACCTCCCTCCTAAGCATATTTAAACTTAGGCCCTCCCCTTAACCTACCCCTGGTTGATATTTCGTGTAACTTGACTTTATACGCATTGAAACATCCCAAATTACTATCTGCACTAGTCCTATCTAAATTTTTTGCAGGAACCTTAGTATTTTTCAACCGAAGCAAGCTCAGTTTGTCATGGACGATCCTGTTTAATTAGAGACGATTTCGTACCAATCCGAGACGATTTCGACTACAATCAACATTGGGGGCAATCACTGCCCAGAGTTTGCATTTTTCTCTTTTCATCTCCTGTTCTATTTTGCATCTAGTCAGTTTATTTAATATTTTCTATTATTCTACATCTTGGAGTTCACCCATGTAGCTTAATTGCATAATGAAAACATGATTAACTATTAAAACATTGTAATTTGCTTGCATTCCTATTTAGGATTATCTGTTAACGTCTTTATTATCATTTTACATCTTTATCCTCTATTAGCATTGCTGTATTTTTTGTATTTTGTGTCCATTTCTTTGTTTGCAGGTCTCTGACGAATTCATCAGATCTCAGACGATCCTACAGGTCGGAGACGATCCTGTCAAATTCCAGATGATCCTATCTGCTTCAAATATCAGAATCTCCATCAGACATCTATATCAGGTATGGCTTTGTAATTTAGCTTTTTCTCTCTGTTTTCTGTTTAAAATCTATTTTCTGTATTTCATTTAGCTTGTATTTTCATAATAGAACAACTTAGATTCATTTGGCCAAACCTAGGACTCAAATGTTTAAAGATAAAACTGAACACATTAAACACATTCCCAACCTAGGCATGGAAACTGCCATTCAAATGTTTCTTGGTGAACCCATCATCCGTTGAAAAATCACCATAATACACCTTCCCCGAGATGCGGGACCTTCGCAAGGCCTCTCAGTCTGAGGTACCGTGCCATCCTTTTCCCTTTATCTTTTCGGGCACGGATCTTATAGCTTGAAGGTAAGGATGCAAAAAATTTGGAGCGATACATTTTGGTGAACCCGACGTGAATGCATTTAAAACCTTTTGAAAACAAAACAAAAAATATAAAAAAAACACAAAAAAAACAAAAAAACATAGATGCATTTAAAATCATTTAAAAATACAAAGTTGCATATCATGTTTAGATGGTAGCTCCTAAGAAAAGATTAGCAGTTACTATAAATGTCGAAAACCAATTAGCAGCCATAGAAATCAATTATGTGCTTAGTGTGCCTGAAACAGATAGAAATCAACTTTTGTGGGACGAACTTGATAGAAGACTAGGTGTCATTTCATCTAGGTCAACAAAACTTAAACAAATCAAGAGGCTTGTCCTAGATAGAATCCTGTATCCTCATCAACTCGTCTTTTATCATGAACTTCAGAGATCCTGCCATAGATGGTTGGCTTATAGGAGAGCTCTTGTGTCTTCAGAATTGTTCACCTTCGATGAATACCTCGAGAACGCAGCCACTATACACCAGTTCCTAGGTCATATAGAAGACCAAGAGGTCGTTCTTACGGATAGAGAAATATGGAATAGAGTTCCTCGAGCTGTGTTATATCGATAGTATTGCCACGAGCTTTACTTCTATCAACTAGAATCTGAGATAGATAATATCACTATAGCCCTTTTCATTAAATTCTTAAAAGAAAATTTTCAATTTGAAGAAGAACACTTCATGACTCCTGAAGAACTTGAGCCCATTAATGATATTTATAAATTATTTATAGAAAACTAGATCATTGCTTTCAGCATTATTTCTTGCATTTATTGTGTTGTTTGTTATCTTTACAATATTATTACAAAAACAAGAAAAACTAAAAAACATAATAAAAAACCAAAACATTTCATTTTAAATATTGTAGTAGGTATATAATAAATATATACCTCTTAAGCTTATAGCATATATATATAAATATATATACATATTTGCTGAAATCTAAATTAAGCACAATGCCTAAACTTAGGAATGGTAAACAAACTGAAGGAGAAGAAGAAGATTGGTTAGAAGATAAAACTAGAAACCCAAATGTCCTTCCTGAGGAATCAATTTCGGAAGGAGAAACTCTAGATCAACCGGAAGATGACCTAGGTGAAGACAATGAACAAGAAGAAAATGTTAAAGAGGATGGATCCTCATCCCCTAGAGTAGCTCCAGATGGAACTATTGCTTTTGATAACTTAGATCATTTCTGGAAATTTTTCAATAATAACATTGGTGCTCTTAATATGGTAGTTCGTATTGATAAAGGGCAAATTAGTGACACTCAAGCAGCCATGGAACATATGTTTGATGTGCACACTAATCCCTTGTCTTTTATTGATCAAGAAAGTAATAAGGCTGGACCATCCAATATAGATATGGTCACTATGATTCAAAACATGCCAAAAAAATAGGTTACCCAACCTCCTAAGGAACCTATTATTGAGCCTAAAATCATTCCCACACAAAATAAAACTTCCTTCACTGCTTTACTTCACCAAACTATTGATCAATATGCTTCAAGTAAACAAAAACCTAAAATGAAGCCAAACACCAATTTTCAACAATCTGGGATACAGCATAATACAACTTCAAAATTTCTTCATAACACCTTTCCTACCAACAATTTACACAATAGCAATATAGCATCTAATCTTCATGTCCCTCCATATGTTCACAAATCCCATATTAATGCCCTACCGAACCAATATGGTGGGCAAACTAGTAATCTGGAAGCCATGGTGAAACAGTTAGCTTCGCGTATGGACCAGATAGATCCCTACCGTCCCTCGCATAATTATCGAGAGATATGTAGTCAACCTTTGGATCCCATAGTTGTAGCACAATCGTACCCTAAGCATTTTCCCATGCCCATCCTGCCTATATATAAAGGAATGAAAGATCCCATAGAGCATCTTCGCATGTTTAGGATAGCATGTCATGATATATCACATGATGACTTGCTATTACTAAAAATGTTCCCAAAAAGTTTAGGTGGAATGGCATTAGAGTAGTACTATCAATTGCCCACTCATTCTTTGAGAAACTTTGAAGAAACAACTAAATCTTTTGTCCATCAATTTAGTGCCTACATCGAGAGGCATGTCACCATTAAAGATTTATACAAATTAAAACAAGACAAAGATGAATGTTTTGTTGATTTCTTAGCTAGATGGAGGCAGTTGACAGGAAAACTACACTTTGTGCTACCTTATAGGGAAATGTTGGACATTTTTATCAATAATTTGCAAGAAAAAATATCTTATGAGTTATCAACTACTACTTTAACTACCTTCGATCAGGCTATAGATTTAGCTCGAAGGGTAGAAGATGCTCTCATTAGGAGAGGCCAACTTAGGAAGAAGGATGATGAGAAAACATCCAAAAATCAGTATAAAAATAAATAAGTCATAGGTGACGGAGTCACTGATAGCAGAAATGTTGCTAATATCAATGTAACAAAGACAACAGAAAAATTTATATTGAAACCTCCTGATAAACCTCCTTGAGAGTTTACTAGATTGAATCAACCATTATCAACTATTTTACCTCAATTACTCGAAATATGTTTGATTCAATTACCAGCTATCCGAGAACCTGATCCAACCATACCCGGATACAGAGCTGACTTACACTATGATTTCCATAGAGGACCTGGACATTCTACCAACGCTTGTAAAATGTTGAAACATAAAATACAAGATCTGATTGATAATAATGAAATGGAGGTGCAAGCCTTCCAACCTAAACAAAATGCTCCTAATAACGCTCAAAATACCATTCCCCAAAATCAAAATCAAAATGCTAATCAATCATTAGACATATTTCAACATCCTTTACCAAGACATGGTAAAGAGGTGGCCAATCAAATAAAACATCATAATATTCCCCCTCCTACCCGATATGTAGGAACTATTAGCGGACAATTACCTGTTCAGGATCCTCAAATATTTGACACAACCTTATACCTGGTCACAACCAGGCCCCTACATAATTTTCAAACTCCAGATCCTAGTGATGTAGAATCAGATACTGAAAGTGAAATAGACATCACTTCAAACCAATCGAATAGTTTTGAAAATGAATCAGATCCTATTCAACCCATCACAGATGCTATGGTTCTAGAAGAACCATTTCCTAGAAGAGTTACTACTCGACCCTCTTCTAATCAATTCCTCCCTAATGAACAAGCCATAAAAACTCAACCGATACCAGTTCAACGTCTTCAATATAACATTGTAGATACCATTAGAGTCGTTACCCAACAACAAGCTCAAAATTCTCAACAAGAACCAAACCAGAATGATGGATCAACTCCATTTGCTTTGAAAAATCCCAATAAAGGGAATCATGCTCCTAATGTTCAACCTAAACCCCCTTACAATATTAATGAGCAATTATCCAATACTACAGCCAAAATTTCCCTTTTGGATTTATTAAGATCTTCTCCTACCCATAGGGATGAGTTGATGCTTACATTAAGCCAAATTATGGTACCTCAAAACATTCAACCTGAAGCCATGGCCAATACTATCATCACTCGAGAAGTTGATTGTATTGACTTTCGGGATAAAGATATCCCACAAAACAGTTTACATAAGGATAATCCCTTTTATATTACTGCTCTAATTGGAGATGTAGTTGTTAAAAGAGTCCTGATTGATAATGGTTCATCTCTAAACATTTGCACTTTTGACTTCTACCAACAATTTGTCTTTAGAAATGATGAAATGAAGAAAACTGACATGATCATAAAAGCTTTCAATGACGAAACACAAGAAACATGTGGAGTTATTACCATCCCATTGCAAGTTGGTCCTAGAACCTTAGATACGACCGTGTTTATTGTACATTGCCCTGCATCGTACAATATACTTTTGGGTCGTCCTTGGATCAATGCAATGCGGTCCGTCCCATCCACTTTACACCAATGTGTTAAATTCGAATTTAAAAATCAGTTGGTCACTATCCATGGTGATCCTAGACCCTTTGATATGTGTGCTTTGGCAGAACCTATTGGAGTGCAATTTTGCCCTGCTCTATCATCCACACATCCTAACTCTTATTTTTCATCTAAAACTGTGAAACACACACCCATAACTTCACCTATTTCTCCTCCATGTGTTTCACCCTCATATATAGATCAACAATCTTCTAAACAAACCACTCTAGAACCTCAAAAAGATCTTAAATCCACAACCAATCCTTCATGTTCTATCCCTATAATTTCAAAACCTGTAGACCCATCTATTAACACTTCCACATTATCAACATCTATCATACCTTCCACATCTAAATATATAGGGAATGATCCTTCTACATCTTATGCTCTTTCTGATGAACTTTTACCAGATTTATCCACAATCTTAATATTAGAAAAAACAAATGCTTTCATGCAAGATTCAATTCTTTTAAATAACTTGCCACCATCTCCTCATACTTTGGGCCTCCCACAACCTATGGGAAGTACTTACCAAGTTGGGAATTTTGCCTTCATTTATAAAGGATATGACTGGGGAAGAATACCTCGGAATTTCAAAACTCATCATGATGGATATGCTCGTTGTTATTTTACTAATGAGTATATTAAAGCTAAACCCATAATGCTTAAAATGGGATATAAATGGAAAGGCTTGGGACCTTTCCAAAATGGCATGAAAGAAACTTTCGAGGTAGAACCGTGGCCTGCCCGATGTGGTGTGGGCCTATTTCCTAGTAAGGGTCAACCCTTCCCTTTTGAAGATGATGATCAACTCATATGTTATCAAGATTATTTAGATAGGTGTGATGATTTGCCTCTAAAAAATCAGCCATTTACATGTAACATGTTATCCATAGCTTACCCTGAAATGATCGTTGAATCCTATGACGAGTTGGAAGGAGATATTTTCCACGATGTCTCCATTGACGAGATGTTACACAATGGATTTTATTTTGATGGTTCTATACCAACTATAGCCCAGCTTGAGGCCACTAATCCTCAAGATGAATTATCCAACTTAACCTTAAAATAATTACAAGAATTGGGCGTCTCACCCGCCCCACCTAATTTTGAAAGAGATCTACACATGGAAGTCAAAAACGTCATTAAAGTTAACATTGGAACTGAGGATAATCCTCACATAATCAATATTGGGTCAGAATTAAGTCAAGAAAAACAAGATAAATACATTTCATTCCTTAAAGAATATGAAGATGTCTTCGTTTGGAAATATGAAGATATGCCAGGTCTAGACCCTTTTGTAGTCATGCATCATCTAGTAGTCCATCCGGATGCTAAACCTGTTAAACAAAAACTTAGAAAAATGCATTCCAAAGTGGCCCCTGCTAGTCAAAGGGGAGTTAGAAAAACTCCTGAATGTTGTTTTTATACAAGCTATTGATTATGCTGAATGGATCTCAAATGTAGTTCCAGTCACCAAGAAAGAAGCCACCAAAGTTAGGGTTTGCACGGACTTTAGAGATATTAACGTTGCATGCCCTAAAGATGATTTTCCTCTTCCAAACATGGATCAAATCATTGACTTTACTGTCGAGAGTGGGATGATGTCCTTAATGTATGGATTCTCCGGTTATAATCAGATCAGGATAGCTCCTGAAGATCAGGCTAAAATAGCCTTTATTACCCCCTGGGGTACCTTTTGCTAGAAAGTTATGCCATTCGGCTTAAAGAACGCAGGTGCAACCTATCAACGAGCTATGACTTATATTTTTCATGATATGATGCATGATATCCTACATGATTATGTAGATGATATTATAGCTCACTCTATTAATGAAGATAACCATTTAGATGATTTGAGAAAAGTTTTTGATCGATTAAGAGAATATCTTATTCGATTAAATCCAACCAAATGCATATTCGGAGTTAAGTCCGATAAACTATTAGGGGTTTTAGTTTCTTTACGTGGTATCAAAATTGACCCTCTTAAGATTGCGACTATCATTGATATGCCCGCACCTACCAATATATCTGAGTTATGAAGTTTACAAGATAAGCTTCAAGCTATCCGTTGCTTCATCGATAAGTAGGCAGACAAAACCGGTCCCTTTCTTAATCTCCTTAAGAAGGATGTCCCTTTTAATTGGGACGACGAATGTAAAGAAGCTTTTGAACTTCTCAAACAATACCTCCTTACCCCACCTGTGCTTTCACCACCTAAACCTGATCGCCCATTTCTCCTATATATTTCAGCTTCAGATTCTGCCTTAGGAGATATGTTAGCTCAGCTTGATAATGAGAAGAGAACGTGCTAATTATTATATTAGCTGAACCTTCATTAGTTATGAAACCCGCTACACATAATTAAAAAAACTATGTCTAGCAGTCATTTTTGCTACGCAAAAATTACGCCATTATATGCTTAGTCAAAAAACTTATGTCATTGCTAAATATGATCCCTTGAGGTATCTCATGAGTTGACCTTATTTATCGAGTCGTACAGCCAAGTGGGTTCTTGCTCTAAGCGAGTTTGACCTCACATTCATAGGAAAAAAATTTGTTAAGGGTCAAATCATAGCAGATCAACTAGTTGTTGCACCCTTAGAGTCTACCCATCCCCTCATCATTGAGTTTCCTAATGAATGCCTTCAATTAGAGGCAGACCATATTGAACAATGGTCCTTATACTTTGATGGAGCCCGATGCATGAGTGGGGCTGGTGCAGGTATTATTTTAATATCCCCACAAAAACACATCATTTCTCTGTCCTTCAAATTAACATTTTCTTGCACCAACAATACTCCTGAATATGAAGCTTTAATCCTCGGATTACGAGCTGCCTTAGCGCTAAAAATTAAACATCTATTAGTTTTTTGTGATTCTCAACTTGTCATAAACCAAATTAATGAAGTTTATCAAACCAAAGATGATAAATTGTGCCCATATAAAGCCTATGTTTTACAATTAATGTCTCTATTTGATCAAGTTACCTTGGAAGCTATTCCTCGAACTTGCAACCGTGCAGCTGATGCTATGGCCGCAGCTACATCTCTTCTGCCCTTGGAGTTAGATGACGAATATGCCACCATCATTATTCGTCGACTCTAGGAACCCGCTTCAAATAAGTCATGCTTAGAACCTTTGGATGTGTTTCTAATCAATGAAACTACTCCTGAACCTTGGTATACAGATATATTTGATTTTTTTCAAAATGGGACTTTTCCTGCCAATTCTAATAGAAACCAGCGTCGTTATTATGTCAACGCGCAAGTCGATTTGTAATAATTGGCAATACTTTGTATAGGAGATATTTTGAAGGTATCCTATTAAGATGTTTGAATTTAGAAGAATCCAAATCAGCCTTGAGTGAAGCCCACGATGGATCTTATGGAGGACACTTCAGTGGTAGTGTCATTGCTAAAAAGCTCCTTAGGATAGGATACTTTTGGCCTACCATGGAAAATGATGCACATGAGTATGTGCACCATTGCGACAAGTGCCAAAAATATGCTGACCTTGTCCATGCCCCTACACAAGAGCTACAGGCTATTTCATCTCCTTGGCCCTTTTCAAAATGGGGCTTAGACATTATTGGCAAAATCAATCCTATCATCTGATGGACACAAATTCATCATAACCGCCACAAAGTATTTCACGAAGTGGGTTGAAGCTATGCCTTTAGCTTCCTGCACTGGCACACAAGTTTCTAAATTTATTTTTAATCAAATCATTTGTAGGTTCGAAATTCCTACAAATCTCATCTCTGATAATGAAACCTGTTTCAAAAATAAAGATGTCAAGAAATTATGCCAAAAATATAAGATTCAACATCGCTAGTCCACTCCCTATTATCCTCAGGGTAATGGTCAAGCAGAAGCATCTAACAAAACCTTAATCAAAATTCTCAAAATATTGGTCAATAAATCTGGCCGCGACTGGCACATTCAATTATATCCAGCCTTGTGGGCCTATCAAACTAGTGTTCGAACCCCCATTGGAACTTCACCTTTTGTTTTGGTTTATGGTGCTAAAGCCATTTTTCCCTTTGAATTAGAAGTTCCTTCTTTGGCTCTACTACTTCAAGATACCGAAGTAGGAGATGAATATCAAGCTGGCAGACTCAATCAACTGGAACTCCTAGATGAAAAATGCATCAATGCTTTGGAGCATCTCCATGCCTACCAAAACAAGCTTAAAAGATCATATGCTAAAAAATTTCGTCATCGATCCTTTGAGATCGACGACCTTGTTTTAAAAGAAAATAAAAAAAATACTAATGCAACTAAAGACCTTAAAGGTAAATTTGAGCCCAAGCGGCTTGGACCATACATTATCACTTGCTAAATTTGAATCGGGAGCATATAAATTATCTACCTTAGATGGTAAAGAACTTAAAGAACCCATGAACATTTTGCATCTTAAACGTTACTATGCATAACAAAAATTAGTCATTTCATCCTTTGTACATATTTTGCATGTTGTCTTATTTTAAAAATATATCAAACTTTTTACATAGAAACAAAAACATACAAAAATAATAAAAATAAAAACAACAATACTCTTGACTCTTTTGAAACCAAAACAAAATAAAGAAGAAAGAGAGAGTCAACATTCTCAAACTTCTCAAAAAAGTATTTGTATATATTTCTTCTTACAAATGTTGCAGTTATATATTTCAAATTATTTTGGATAAATTAGCATTTATTTCGAATCCCTCACTTTCACAAACACATAATAAATATCTTGATTTTTATTTGGCATGATTACTAATCTCTCATATCAAAGTTCACAAAATTCAATTAAATAAAGCTTGAGCACAGAGAATTGATCTTGTTATTTACTTCAACCAAGCACATCCTTTCACAATAAAATGGTTATATTTGTAATGTCAATGCTATGCTACATAGTAGACGTGGTTTCTTGAGCGAAAAGTTTCCCCTGCTATCCTATCATGCACATGGTCTAGAATCTTTGAGAATTGGCAAAAGGACAAGCTCAACCCTACCCAGAATAAAAATCCCTTGCTCTACAGCTAATTCGAGCAAGTATCCCTAGCATAGGAAGAAAAGCAAAGTTTAAAAAAAAAAAAAAAAAATGTTATTTTATATCATTACAGCAATGTTTCAAGCATTATCTCAAAAATCAAGCAAAAATACAAAATAAAAGCAAAAGACAGCAAAATCAAAAGCAATAAAATCCCTCTCCCTACCCTTTGAAAAGAAAATAAGGGTTGATGAGCTTGAATCCTTGGAATTCTCAATTATTCGAAAACTGTGAGGTAAGCCCCATAATAGGTGGTTTGTGCCCAACCTGCTTGGCCTTGGGTAACTCCTAGCGTGGCGATATGTCTGTCACATTAGTGACCTTATTTTGTACAGACCTATGTCTGCTTATGGATTAGCTAGCTCTTGATAATCCGACTTACATAGTAGTCTGGTATGGTTATATGCATCTAAATCATGGTTAATGAACACTTATTTGGTTCATTCAAATCACTTGTATCATAGTATCTTGCTCAAACTGGTAAATGAACAATGCAATTGCACACACATTTTGTATTTGAGAGATTTTGTGTATCATTATGATAAATCAAGATTGGAAATGAACTCACATATGCACATGGGATTCATCATAAATCTAACTTTTGTCTTTAAGATACTTTGAAATATTTCTGCAAATTGTTTGGAATAAATTCATTTTCTTCTTTAAAGTACAGTTATTTAGTATAAAGACAACTACATACATAATCAAAAATCAAAATTTCTTTCAAACCATACAATAAAAACACATATTTATATATTGTTTTACTTTCACGACGATGGTATAGTTTCAAAACTAAAATTGGAATTTTATGACTAGCGCAAGTCCTCATCTTCATATTTTCTGACTATTTTCAAAAATTAAAAATCAACCATGCAATAAAACAATATATTTTCTTCTTTGATTTTCGCGATGATGGTATAAGTCTATACCTATATATTCTATGCCTAGCACATTAATTTTATTCCCCATTTATTTAAATTCATAAAAAACATATGACTTAAATCATTATGTTACACAATTATGCTTTAAAACAAACAAACACCTATTTTATTTCATGTCATTATGTCAAACTTCAATTTTTGCAATGATGGTATAATTCCTTGGGAATTATCCAAAAAATTTATCACACTTAGGAATTTATGCCCAGCAAAAATCATTTTTAAAATATTTCATGCATAATATTTTCATGAAAAGTCTGAAAACAAAATCATCATCGTCATCATTTGCATCATCACACCAAAGTCTTAAGACAGTCTCTTAAGCACTCTTTACTTTTAAACAATATTTCTATACTGGGATTAGCTTGACGACCGAGTGAGCGGCGACTCCATGAAATGGTCTATAACAACGACAATGTCCTTTGAAATTATTATTAAAAGTCCCTTTTATTTTTTATTTTTTTATCAAATTATCATCACAACAACCAATTTGTTACATCAGATTATTTCATTTATATTTTTAAATCATGACATTTAAACCATAATATGTTCCAACGACATAATTACATGAATCATCAAATCAATCACACTTCAAACATTAAAGCACCATAAAAACATATAAACAAGTCATCATAAGACAAGTCATATGATCAAAAAATATCTCATCTATATATATATCAAATATATGTACATCATCTCAAAAATAGATTGGTATGCCACAATCTACATCTTGGCATACTCAATACTCTCAAATCATACAATCAGTCTGTACAGTGTAGTAGCCTAGCCTCGAGAACCCCTCGAGCTCTCAGCCTCATCTCATCCCCCGCCTCGAGGTGGACGAGGTGGCCCCATCGTAGTATGTGTGGTACTGTGAGTCCTAGTCATCGATCGAGATGAAGTCCTCGATGACCCAATCCTGATCAGGTCAGCAAAGCCGACTGGCAGCTATACCCTCTGACCCTCTAGCACCATCTGGAAGTAGATACCTTGGTAGAACGTGGTCTGAGCAATCGACCATGCCAGCTCCTGAGTGCTCACTCCTTCGCTCCTTGCTCTGAGGTGTGCAACCTCATCTTTGAGCTGTGTAGCCTCCACTCGGTGTCGTGCAGCCTCCTCTTGCAAATTTTGCACCTGTGTCTGGATACGAACAGTCTCTGCCCAGAGAGTAGCCATCTCACTACTCTCTCCTATGTCCACACCCTTGCCCTTATCAGGGGATGGTGGTCTCTCTCTCTACAGAGAAGGAGGTCTCTCCTCCCTCCTCTCCTACTGTCGTGGCCTCTGCTAAGCCTGTGGCCTCCTCTACTCTCTCCCACCATGACCCTGTGTTGCCTCAAGGGCTGCCTGGCACTGCCTCCCCATCTGACACACAACTGCATGAATCGAACCCTAAGCCCTTGTAATTCGAGGAGGGCAGGTGCCTATGTACCAGGCATCATAGCTGTAGGCTACCCTAGCATCGTCCCCATCTACTGGTTGAATGGGGGCATCATCTACGTCCTGACTCCAGAATCACTGCATATCTGGAGCCCCGCTAACTATAGTGTTATCTCGGATAGTCCAAGAAAACTTATAGTCTCTTAGAGATGGAATCCCCTGCTATAGACCGAACTGCCTCAAAACTCAATCGTACCGATGGAGCTCCACCTCTCCCCTCTCCATCCTCAGCCAGTAGACTCGCCTGATGTGAGCTAACTCATGTCCATCCTCAGCCCACCCTAGATGATCTCTCTAAGGCCTCCAGGTAATCTGGTCGGAGACGAGATCATCTAGTAGTCTCTGGGACACTGGTAGATCTATCCGCCACTATGCCCCTCTTAAGAGCCACCAGTAGAAAAATCAAGGCCTCTTCCCGTCAATCCCTGTTAGTGGGAGCCCTACCGGCCTCTACACTGCAATGTGCTCCCAGCACCAAACCTACAGTAGTGATGTCATAACTAGACATCGACCGCCCTTGTATACGACCCTATGAAGGATCCTATACAACCGACAAAGTACAAAGCTCCCCTAAGCAAATATGTATGCATGGTCTCTCATGTCATAGACCACATCTATCAATACCCATGGTACCCTACATCTGCTCTAGTGGCATAGCATAAGTCCACCTACCACCCCAGCCAAAACCCGTGTGAGTCTAGATGTCCCAGGCATCTGGCGTAGTGACTCAATGTTCACTCCGCCCTTCTCCAGGGTGAAGCTCGGATCGCCACACAGTCACATCATCGCATGGCCCTGATTGGCCATGGGAGTGATCAGCCATCCTTGTATGGGGATCCTCAAAATCCTCCATACATCCTCCAGTGTGGGAGTCATCTCCTCTATTGGTAATCGAAAACATGAAGAACCCAGATACCACATTTTTGCTAAGGTTGTCAGTAGCCCCATATCTATAGAAACCTGTGGCATCTCTGCCACATGCTGCAAGCCGACCTAAGCCAGCTGATCTCGCTCTGCCTGAGACAGGGCGGCCAAGTCATCCCTTAACCCGTCGTATTTCCATTCTCTGCTCTTTAGTAATCCTCTCTGCAACATAAACAAAATCAAAAATAAAAATCATTAATAAATCATTAATTAAAAATGCAAGTCAAAATAAGTTCAATTTTATAAATGATGATATCGTCCACAATTGGGCGATATCGTCCCAAATTTGAGAAAATTTGTCTCCAATTTCGCCAGCCGAAATCGTCCCCTTTTTGACGAAATCGTCCCCATTTCATCGATTTCCCCTCTAGATGAAATCGGCGATATCGAGACGATTTCGGCAAAATCGAGACGATTTTGGCAAAATCGAGACGATTTTGGCAAAATCGAGACGATTTTGGCAAAATCGAGACGATTTCATCTCGATGACATCGACGGCCCAAAAAAAGGCCACGATGCTAAAAAAATCAATCAAATCTAATCTAAAAAGCATGAAATTCAAAATTAAGCATTCTAAACTAAGTTTAGATCTTACCCGTAGCCCACGTCGGACCTCTGTTGATCTGTGCGTTGTCTCGACCATCTTGTCTCCAGAGCTCTAAAAACTAGGAAAATGAACAGTAACAATGATTTAGGGTTTTACCCTATTTTTCTTAATTTTATTCAAAAACACTTAACAACATTTTTAAAATTTTTGCTTTTCGTGTTTTTACCTCAAACGTTCGATTTGGGTAAAAACACGAAGGGGGCACCATAGTAAGTTGTCGTACGATTCGACCTAGAATCGTCACCTAAAAATGGGAATAATTTTTGCTTTCTCGTAGATCAAGAAGAACTCATATTTAACGCATTTTCTTCAAAAAATTCACTAAAGAGGGGGCAAAATGTAGCACCCTAAAATTGACGCAGTAAAACCTTAAATAATTACAATTACTCTAGTAAATATCAAATTCAAATTTTAACCTCCAAAACTGCTTCCAAACCGTCATGTAATCCGTTTCCTCCTTTCCCGCACCATTTTTAGAGTTTGTTTTGACCGTTTGATGATATCGTCGTCGATCATATGATATCGCCTCAGATCGGACGATTTCGTCTGGACTAGGACGTCCAGATGATCTTGTTCCAAAACTAATTTTTCTCAATTAGCCTCTGTTCCAACGACGTCTCTAATCCAGACAGAAGCATGTCTACGTTGTTAAAGAACCTCCCTGTTGGATATCTCCCAAATTGGGATGATCTCCAACCTCCTAACCTCCCTCCTAAGCCTATTTAAACTTAAGCCCTCCCCTTAACCTACCCCTGGATGATATTTCCTATAACTTGACTTTATACGCATTGAAACATCCCAAATTACTATCTGCACTAGTCCTATCTAAATTTTGTTGCAGGAACCTTAGTATTTTTTAGCCGAAGCAAGCTCAATTCGTCGTGGACGATCCTATTCAATTAGAGACGATTTCATACCAATCTGAGATGATTTCGACTGCAATCAATGTTGGGGGCAATCACTGCCTAGAGTTTGCATTTTTCACTTTTCATCTCCTGTTCTATTTTGCAGCTAGTCAATTTATTTAATATTTTTTGTTATTCTGCATCTTGGAGTTCACCCATGTAGCTTAATTGCATAATGAAAACATGATTAACTATTAAAACATTGTAATTTGCTTGCATTCCTATTTAGGATTATCTGTTAACGTCTTTATTATCATTTTACATCTTTATCCTCTATTAGCATTGCTGTATTTTTTGTATTTTGTGTCCATTTCTCTATTTGCAGGTCTCTGACGAATTCGTCTGACAAATTCGTTAGATCTCAGACGATCCTGCAGGTCGGAGACGATCCTATCAAATTCTAGATAATCTTGTCTGCTTCAAACATCAGAATCTCCATAAGACATCCAGATCAGGTATGGCTCTGTAATTTAGCTTTTTCCCTCTATTTTTTGTTTAAAATTTATTTTATGTATTTCATTTAGCTTGTATTTTCATAATAGAACAACTTAGATTCATTTGGCCAAACCTAGGACTCGAATGTTTAAAGATAAAACTAAACACATTCCCAACCTAGGCATGGAAACTGCCATTCAAACGTTTCCTGGTGAACCCACCATCCATCGAAAAATCACCATAATACACCTCCCCGAGAGGCGAGACCTTCGCAAGGCCTCTCAGTCCGAGGTACCGTGCCATCCTTTTCCCATCCTCCTTTTGGGCATGGATCCTATATCCTGAAGGTAAGGATGCGAAAAATTTGGAGCGATACACAATCCTTGGGGGTATTTATAGTGATACCCAATCTCCAATTAAATGCTAACCATAAGCTGAAATAATCTTACTTGAAGGTTAAATTACAATATAATAAATGTAGTAAACTCTTTAATCAAGATTAACCATAGAGGTGATTTAACCAATATCACTAAGTATGAATACATCAAAACTGCCTACGGGCTTACATAGAAGAATGCATGTAAGCTTCCATAGGAAGATGCTTGTAGGCTTGCATATAAAATACCTTTTGAATTACATAGAAGGTACTTGTAGGCTTACATAGCACTTTCTCATAGGCTACATGAGGAGCACACATAGGCACTTCATTGAAATTTATTAGAATGATTATTGAAGAGTTCTTTGAAGACTTCATTTCCAATTGGTAGATGCAAGTCGAGAGTCTTCAAAATAATCTAATTTTTCTTTATTAAAAACTTTAGCAAGTTTATTTTATTGAGCAATGCATTTTTTGTGTCATGCCAAAAGTCTTAATCATAGAATTTTGTTGGGTCATAGATAAATTGCTTGAGTACTTCAAACCTGGTTGATTTTTGGCACAATTTATAGCGACAAAGATGGTAGAGAGATAGAAGAAACACAAAGGATAGGTCGTAACAATGGAGCCTTGTTACTATTGGTCATAAAATCTGTCTAGGAAAGGATTTTGGGTAAATGTATGCGCCCTAGACCTGGACCAACATTGAAAGACCAAAGGGAAGATATGCCCCTCGTGCCAATATCCAAAGAAAGGCTGGATCCTATGCTAATCTACTTTGGTGTTTTGAGATAAGGGTGCAGGAAAGAGATAAAAGGAGTTAGGGTTAGAGAAAGAAATAAAAAAGGGGTGAGGGAAGAGAGATCGATGATTTAAGGTGGGAAAGAACAGAAAGCACGATCACTAACTGACAACTTGAATAGCAGCAAGGAGCACCAAGAATAAACAAATGAAACACAACATTAACCTTCCTATGTATCCTCTGGGCGAGCTCACAGGGATTCTCCTTCTCCCTTTCATCAAAATTTAGGGTTCAAAGTAAAGACGATTAGGACAAGTGAATTTAATAGAAACCACAACCCACCAGGCAGCATAAAAGAAAACCAATATTACATTTTTCCTCTCCTATGTATACTTCAGACGAGTTTCAGGGTACAGTCCCCAATCACACACCGAATTCAGGATTCAGAGTCTCAGTATACAAATGAAGAAAGACAAAAGAATCAAGCACAGAAGGCAACATAAAAGAGAGAAATTGAGCCCAAAGCTCTTTAGTATTAATCGCAGGACATCAAGTTACAATAGCTTTCTAGCAGATAGTTCCCCCCCATTTTACATTAAAATGCCTAGGTTTTTATAGAGGACCCGACCCTCTGAGTCATTATTACACAGCAAGGAGAAGTATGCCCTCGAACCCTGAGAATTCGGATCCTTGAGGCTCTCGTGATCGAGCTCTCAAATTCGTTACCAAAACTGGCAACTATGACCGGGTCAACCATGGAAAGATGCATTGATGAGCCGTCTAGACGTCCTTGGTCTCCGGGTGCGGTGCTCGAGTGGCCGCCATGCTCGTCGGGCTCTTCATCATGGCTTGATACTTCGTTTTCAATTGCCAAAAATGAGCAGCGAGCTTATCGGGCACAAAAAAATGCATTTATGAGGCACTTGATCACCTCGAGAAAATACTCGGCTTGGAGCGTGTGCCTTTGAGGTGCTTCGCTACCTTTTCAACTTTGCTTCACAACGGACTTGTGTCAAAGCAGATTCTCCTTGATTTGCACTTCGCATGGTGAAGCTTCGCAAGACAACTTCGGGGGTGATGGAGGTCGAAGCATATCTCCTTCACAAAATGGGGTCTTCACTTTTCGTTGCTTCGCTATGCCAAAACTGCTTTGGCGTGGTCCTTTGCCTGAAGTAGATACTTCGTTGATGATTCCTTAAGATGCTTCACCGTGATCCTTCTTTAAAACTGCAGTTCGGTGGCATCTCATCCAAAGTGCATCCTTGCCTTCTAAATGCATCTTCTACTTCGGGTGAAAGTACTTCGCACGAAATTTTTTCGAAGCAGATGCTTCGCAATGATTTTCAGCGAAGTAGAAATGGTTCGCTGATGCAGGACCCGAAGTGGATACTTCGGCGGATTTTCGGTGAAGTATTTTCTATACTGCACTCCTTCAAATTCCACTTCGCAAAACTTTTGCCTGAAGTAGCCTTTTGAAATGCTTCGGGTGCGAAGTAGTTTCATTCTTCCTCCTTTTTACTTCGGCAACATCACTTCGCAAAAATCTCGCCCAAAGTAGCTGCTAGAAATGCTTCGGGCCCGAAGTAGTTTTCTTGCGTTAGCCAATTTGGACTGCGGTCTAGACCTTCCTTCTTTGGCGAAGTTGTTCTTTTGAATGCCGCTTCGCTTAATTTTTTCCCAAAGTAGTGGTTTGAAGCGCTTCGGGCCCGAAGTCCCTTTTATCGCTTCCCTTGTATTCTTCTTCGGCAATACTACTTTGCAAAAATTTTACCCGAAGTAGTGCTGGAAATGCTTCGAGTGCAAAGCTCTTCTCATTTTCTTTCAGCAAAGCTCTTTTCTCTAGCCTGTTCGGCAGCGAAGCTCTTTATTTTTTATTTTTTATACAAAGGGGTGGCATTGAAAGCCAAAAGCTTTTTCAATAAAAAAAACAACAAAGAAAAAACTTTACAAAACACTGTACAAAATTTTGATTTCTTTTTCTACCCCTTGAGAAATGTGACAAAATTGTCAACATTCTTGGCAGCTCGTGGGGCAACGAGCTCGTCTCGGTGGGAGAACCCCTAGCTTTGATCCATTGGGCCAGAGTCCCCTCTAGATCCTTCTCCTATTTCTCCCTCTGGGAGTGTTTTTGCAGTTGGTTCTCCTTCTTCTTCTGCTTCTTCTTCCTCCTCTTTGCCTTCTTCTTCTGGCGCGGCCTCTTTAGGAGTAGTTTTCTGTGACGATGATGGGGCAAGATGCTTGCGTATTTTCCTCATAGTTCAGCGGACTTGAGACCAGGCACTCTTCAAGAAAGGTTCTAGATCCTGTAGAGCCTTGATCAAAACGCGAAATCGATCAATTTTCTTGATATTGGCATGTTGGGCTCTAGTATACAGATCATTTAAATAGACCACGATCTTGTAGTATCTCAAAAGGTAATCTATGATCTGCCTTTCTGTTATTGGCTCTGCCCATTCGTCTATCTCTGAGACGTTGCCTTCAAACTGAAGCCATGTCGGCTTAATCTCTTCTTTGGACAGGAGATTCCCATCATCATCTGTGAAGCTCAGGAAGCCCATGGAAGAGAGATCTTGAAAATAGCCCATTGATGTGCGTTACTCATTCTCAAACATGTCAAAGAGGTCCTTCGCCTTCTGCATTTTTTTCACCTTAGAGAAGAAAGCGCAAACTATGGCTCAGGCTGTAGACCAATCCCTAGCTATCCGACTCATTGCAGGGACCTGCAAGTCTTGATATTTGGCGCTTTGGACATCGAAAGCCAATTTGAGTCAGCTTCTATCTTTCTGAGTGATCTCATCGATGATTGGCCCTCCTTCGACAGTGGCATTCCGGGCTTCCATGATATAGGCCAAAATTGAAAGGGCACTGGAGGCCCGAGATCTGAAGTTTTTTAGCAAGTGCGAGCGAATATCCTTGATTCTACTTCTGTCACATAGCCCTAGGCCCTCCTTTTTGTACAGCTAACTTTGCATCTGTAAGATTTTTCCTTCAAGCTCTTTGGCCTTTAGATCATTGTCTTTGTGCTCAATTTTTAGTTGTACACTCTAGTTGTTGTATCTGTAATCTCAGGGCATGTGCTTCTTTCTTCATCACCTTGCACTACTCCTCGGCATCTGCTAACTAGGATCAGGTCCTCGCCAACTCTTCCTCCAGTTTGATATTAGTGCTCTCTGCTTCAAACCTGCACTGGTTGGTGATATTCGTATGCGCTCGAAAGGTTTCGATTCTGACATGCATGGAAGCTGATTCATTGTCCACATTTAAATGCTCCAGGTCCTTGGATTTGTCTTGGTACTCGTAATCCACTGGAGACATTTCATCCAAGGGATTCTAGACCTTGGGGATCTTATTTACTTTGTGCAACTTCCCGTCCTTCAAATCGAAGACAGTGCATTTTTCGACTTGAGCCAGTGAGCGCCCTCTCTTCTTCCTTGCCTCCAATATTTTCTTTGTATTCTGGCAGGATTGGAGGAGTTTTTTAGCTAGAGGGTTTTCTTTTATTATGGATAATTGGGATTCAAATAAGGCTGGATCTCCAGTCGAGGGAGTAAACAAATATAAAGAATCAATAGGGAATGCCTCACTAGAAATTTTGACGATGGGTGTAACAGGAGCTTCGGCAAGCGGGGCTATGCGGTGTGTGATGATAGAATGGGCTACGGGGTCTGGCATTGGAGTGCTATCTTCGCATTGGATAGGGGTTGAAATAACGATGGTGTGGGTGGGCGAAGTAGTCTCAACAGTCGTGCCTCATCCGGATGATTCGAGTGGAGTGGGGCTAGTTATGGTTGGAATGGCAACGGGTAGCATGTGAAGAGGGAGAGACTGATGAGGAGACTCGGCCGAGACCTTGGTGGACTTATGCAAGACCAAGGCAAATGGTGGAGAGTGCGTACCTACATACCCTTCTAGCAGAGTGGTTGTGGTGACCTCTTACATGATAGGCTCTTGCTCCTCTTGGCCTTCAGAACTCCCGACTTCCATGATTTCCACTTTGGGGTCCCCTTCTTGTTGGAGGAGCTCCTCCACATCAATGACGTCTATATCTGGGACCGTTTTAGCACTTGGTGGCATCGTACCTTCAACATTTTCTTCAGGTGGGCCTTATGCAGGTTGTTAAGCATGAGCACTTGGGGGATTTTTGCGAGGTCGCTTTGGGTGGTTTGGAGGCACTTGAATTTGCTCTTGCCTCTTTATTTTCTTTCTCTCCAATGGTTGTTATGCCTCTTCGGTACTTGTGTCATGGCTCTCTGATGGCCCCTATGGCAGTGCCTTTGGAGTAGCTTTAGATTCTTCCTCCTCTTCCTATTTCGAAGCATCATCAACTCCTTTTGGGCTTTCGCTCGATCCCGGGGTAGCTGGAGGAACAAAATTGGCAAAGGATATGGACTTCCAAGTTGCAACATTGGCTTCATAAACCACTATGAAGTCCTTATCAGCTGCCAAGAGTCCATAAGAATTCATATTCTAGCGATGGACTCTCATTATCCACCACTCCCTTAATTTTTCTTTGCTCCAATTCTTCAATTCTTCCTTTAAATCATCCTTTGTTTTTTTCCAAAACGTGGAGCTTAGAGTTGGGAGGGGGAACTGGTCAGGGTCAAATTTGACCTCCATTGGGTAAAACTCATGCCAGGGATGAAATGTACTCACCCTCTCCAAATGCCACTCCAGATCCTTCCCATTCGGATTATTCCTTTGCTCCACAATTTCAGGGTGAGGGCAGATGTGGAAATTTTTGAATTTTAAGTGATCCCTCATTACTCCCAAGGGATCATAGAGCTATTGCTGAGGTATCTAAAGCAGACCAAAATTGGTGAGCTTATCCTCTAGGAAAAAATTCTACTTCAAGGCAAAAACTTAAATTACTCCCATAATGAAGGGGAAGTCACAGGTATGTGCCCATTTTCGACCATGGCCGTAGACGGTGTTGGTTGCGTCGCTCTACCGAGCGACCTCCAATGCGAATTGATACTCTAAAGGGAAAATAGGGAGCAGGAAGGGTTTTCTTGTAAATCCAAAAAGGTGAATCACCAGTCCCTGGGTCAATTGAAAAACATCTCCCTTCCTCTCCTACACTACTCTATCTCTCAGACTGAGGGGGACCCGAGGGCAAGAACCCTTCAATAAATGCATGGCAGGTCCCAAAAATTGTTGCTTAAAAGAATAGTAGGACTTCATCCTCAATAGGAGGGGAGTCCACTGATATACATGCAAAGGATTTCCATCCTTGCTGCTTGAAGATATGGCGATATGGGGGAATCACTTATGAACTTAGTAGAAAAACAACCAGACAAGGAAAGAACAAGGTGCGAAGTATTGGCCTGTCACTGAATTCTTCACACTGGTAAGCCACGTATGTAGGGTTTGGGCCACCCATTTTGCCCAATCAAATAAAATCGGGTTGGTACCTAGCCTCGAAGCATCAGGGGCATAGAATTACCCTCTTGAAATACATTCGACCAAAGACACCTGCCAAGGTTGGACCGAAGCATCTGTCGATAGGCCCGCCACCCATGCAATGATGGAGAAAATGTCAGTGCTTTTGAATGCTGCTAAGGGTAGAGGCATTTGGGGTAGCTTGTTTGAAGGGAGCCCACTTTTGAGGTTCTCACACAAGAATTTCAGTATGTAGCTGTTGGAGGTGAATCTCTCCATATGTTCACTTAGAATAACATTGCAAATTGAATAACCCTTGGGTGGCCCTTGCTGTGTTGCAAATGTTGCCTGCACATCTTCCTTAAAAATGGAAAATAATTTATGTCTTGAGGCATCCAACACTTGCCTGGATGCAGGCTGGTAATTCTACGCGATAGCATAAATTAGTTCTCGGCAGTGGTGAGCCGGTGGAGTCAAATACCAGTAAATTTGAGAGTAATATGTAGTAGCTCTCTTATTCTCTAGGGTGAGTCTGCTAGTCATAAAATCTATAGTGCATCAAAGGTCGGCCACACCCTTAGAGAGCTCTGTGTCTCTATTTTTTTCCCACCCATCAATTGGAGGTTCTACCAGCTGTTCTTCTTCTGAGTCGTCTCTTTCTACTATCGGCTGCTTTTCAGGGCGAGGGGCACGATCGATCTTCTTTGATGTAGGCCTTTTCTCTTCCTTGCCCTTTTTTGCTTTTTTAGGGCCTACTAATTTCGGCTCCTTTCCTTTTTGGGTGGAGATTTTCTTCCCCATGTTGAAAATAATGGCAACAAAGTCCTTGATATAGAGGGCTTTGATGTGAAGGGCTTAGATGCAAAGGCAGGAGAATTGCAGAATAACCGAAGGCTCTTAGCTTTGTGCGAACTGATGGATAAATAACCTTCTTCTTGATAGAGCTTCACGTTTTATAGCCTAAAAATGTGATTACATCAATTTATGGCACCTACCAAAATTAAATTAATGCTTCGAACGGAGGAAGTTGCCATGTCCTTTGATTGGCTCTGCAACGGTGTAGTACGCGGGGCCACATGTTTTGATGATTATGCCCCATATTGGAGACACAACCTGCTACCACCTCATACCTCGACGTGGGCTTTTATCTTAACCAAATCACCTTGGGATGTGCTCCATAACTTTTGGCTTAAATTCATCCGCTTAGAACTCCTTTCAAGGTTGTTATCGGCATGCTTTAAATTCTCCACCTCGCGCGTTGTTGTTTCGACGAGGTTGAAATCAATGTTGAAAATTCTTCACGGTGAACCTTTGGTTCAGACTACCTTTTGACGCTTCGGGCCCGAAGTACTTTTCCTTTGCCACACTGTCGCTTTGCTTCGGAAACTGCTTCGCTGCAAACCTCCTTGCAACTACTACTTCGCATCAAAAGTCCCCGAAGGAGATTTTGAAGAGTATTGTTTGGCTTACGCAATCCTGGAACAGGATGTATATACACAAATGAAATATATACAAAAGTACATATACATACATTTTAAAAAAAAAAAAAAGATTGAAACTTAGCGATGAAAAGTCTTCAAATGAATACCATTGACAGAGATCGACAAAACCTGGCCATCTGCATCTTTGAAGATGAAATAGTTGGTCGAGTTCACCCTCATGATTTTGAATGGCCCATCCCAGAAGGCGTCCAGCTTGTCGTGATTCCTAGGCTTGGCCTTCCAGGAGTCCCACTTCCATACCAGATCTCCCTCCTTGAATGTGCAATTGGATGATTTTTTCTTAAACTACTCTTGGGCGTCCAGCTTGTCGTGATTCCTAGGCTTGGCCTTCCAGGAGTCCCACTTCCATACCAGATCTCCCTCCTTGAATGTGTGATCGGATGATTTTTTCTTAAACCACTCTTGGGTGACCTGAGTATGCTTAACGAAGTTCTGGTAGGCTTCCCCATGATCTTCCTCTAGCTGTAACAGCTGAGCTAATCTACTTTCCATTGGACTGACTCCATCTTCTTTTTCTAACAGCTGTAGTGTAGGGATCTCCACAAGGGTGGGTAAGATGGCCTCCTTGCCATAGACCAGGGCATAAGGCTAAGTCTTGATTGACTTCTTGACAAAAATTCGATCGGCCCATAAGGCCTGATCTAGATGGAGATGCCAAGTCCTTTTGTTTTGTTGTATAAGCTTCCTTAGCACCCTCAACAAGGTCTTGTTGGTGGATTCTACCAATCCATTGCCCTGTGGATAGTAGTTGGAGGATACTTTATGATATATCCCATATCTGTAGAGGAATTCATTGATTTTGGTGCCTGTGAAGCCAGGACCATTGTCCGTGATGATTGCTTCAAGGATGCCGAACCAGGTGATTAGCCCTTCAAGAAAGGTTATGACAGTATCCTGATCAGCATGCTTAGTAGGGACTGCTTTGGCCCACCTTGTGAAGTAGTCAGTTTCGGTCAGGATGAACTTATGTCCTATGGAGGAGTTCGACGATATGACCCCTATAAAATCCAACCCCCATTACTGAAAGGGAGTTTCTACTTGTATCGAACGAAGGGGCATCGAAGCATTTCTACTTTGGTCGATGAACTTCTGACACTGCTCGCATTTATGGTAAATGATGAAGGCATCAGCGAAGAGTGCATGCCAATAGTAACCCACCTTGATGATCTTCAGCATCGTTGTTCTCTCTATGAAGTGGCCTCCCGATAGTCCTAAATGAAATTCTCCCAGGACTCTCCTTTTATCATCATCTTTTATGCACTTGAGAAGGACACCATCAATGTTCTTAAAAAATAGGCCTTTGGGGTGCAAAGTATATCGGGAAGACCGAATCCTAAAATTTCTTTGCTGTGAAGCACTTAGATGCGAAGGACATTTGCTAGTGTTGAAGTATTCGACAATTTCACTGACCTAGTCCTTTTTGTCCTTTTCATGGTTTACGAAGCATTATTCAGTTGGCAAGTCATTCCATTGAGTTTTTGTTTCTTCAACTGCTGTGCTCTTCGCCAGTTCTTGACATAATGCGTGACCACAAACTAGTTTTGTGGGCTTGATCTCAATGTCAAACTCTTGTATCTTGTTCACCCAACCGACTCTCTTGCTTCCCAATTCTCCTTGGATGATGAAATTGCGCACGTCGGGGTGAATGACAAAGACTGTAACCCGACTCTAGGAGATGAACTGCTTGAACTTCCTGAGAAACTTCATTACTGCATGCACCTGACATTCTATGAAATTGTATTTCTCTTCATGGGGATTGATCACCTGGCTCAAAAATGTGATAGGACGCTCTTCATCATCTTCCCCCTTTTGTGTCAGGATCGCAACATAGCTTTCGGGTTCCCCTATGGCATACAGGATAAAATCTCGACTGTAGTCAGGGTTGATCAGGACCAGAACCTAAGCGATTCGGGCCTTAATCTCTTCGAATGCCTCCCTTCTTTCCTCCGTCTAGATGAATTTGGCACCCTTCTTCAAAAATTCAAACATTGGCTTGATAACTTGGGCAAAATTAGGGACAAACTTTCTCATGAAATTGATCTGGCTGAAGAAGGATTGAAGTCCTTTCTTATCTACTGGGAGTGGGATCTTTGTCAGAGCCTCAGCTCTGTCGAGATCTACAGCGAGACCCTTTTTTGATATCGCATGTCCCAACAGTTTTCCTTCGCTGACTACGAATATGGACTTCTTCAGATTGATTGATATGCCAAACTCTCGATATTTTTTGAAAATTTATTGTAGTTGTATGGGGTGATCCTCCCTTCTTAGAGAGAAAATAGTCATGTCATCTAGATAGATGACAATAAACTTATTCAGAAGCTCGCCAAAAGCTAGATCCATCGCTCGCTAGAATGTGGCACCAGCATTTGAAAGGCCAAATGGCATTTTCTAGTAAGCAAATGTTCCCCACTTGGTGGTGAACGCCGTTTTATGCCGGTCTTCATCCCTAACCCAAATCTGATTGTATCCAAAGAAGCCATCGAGCAATGAGAAGCGTTGAGCTCCGACCACCGAGTGCAAGATCTGATCGATTTTTGGAAGAGGATAGTGATATTTGAGAGAGGTCTGGTTCAAGTTGCGAAAGTCCACACATAACCGTATATCTTCGTTCTTTTTTTTGATGGGGACTAGGTTCGCTACCCAAGAAGAATACTTGATGGGATAAATTATCTTTGCTTCGAGCATTTTTAGAAGTTTGGCCTTCATCAAGACCTCGATCTTTGGGTTAATCAGCATTTGCTTTTGTTGGAAGGGTTTAACAACTTCCTGCAATTCAATTGTGTGCTGGATCAGCCGCTGATCGTATCCTCTGAGGTCTTGGTAAGACCAAGCAATTATGTCAAAAAAAAATTTGCACAGAGTTTGGATCTATTCTATCTCTTTCGAAGTGCAGTTGGTTCCAACTTTTATTGCTTTTCCAGGTTCAAGCTCTAAATCTTGATACTGCTTTTCATTTACTTTGATCATGTGAGAGAGTGCTCGATCATTCTAATCAAAGATGCTTTCAAGGGTGATTAGTCCCTTGGGAACATGGTTTTTCTTCAATTGAACTAGCCCTTCATCTTCTTCTTCGTCAGAGCTTTTGTCTTCGACTATGGCGGCTTCTTGAATCATGAAATTTACAATCTATTCGTCATTATCAAATACTTGCCAGTGTAGGTCTCTGTCTGGGACAGAGGGTCTGTAGATTATCCTCACAGCTTTGGGCTTGTGCACCATGTCTTCTGCTAGATAGTACTTGGCTGCGATGGACACCATAACATCGGCATGTTGATTCTTTTCTCATGGGATGGACTGCAGATTGAGAGACTCGAACTGGTCAAACAAGTTCCATATCCTATTGTGGTATGACTTTATATAATGCTTCTTTGAAGAGCACCTGTTTGTGACCTGGTTGCATACCAGTTCAGAATATCCAAATATTTGGAGGTGTTTTATGCCTAACTTGTCAGCTTTCTTGAGTCCTAAGCATAATGCTTCATATTCTGCTGCATTGTTGGTGCAGCTCCATATCAACTGGTAGCAATACTCCTTTTGCTCTCCGGATGGAGACACTAGAAGAATCCATTGCCCAGCACCATTTTTACATCGGTCGCCATCAAAGAAAAACTTCCATAGTCCTTATTGGGCACTTATTCTATTCTCTAGTTGGATGTGTTTCTCAGGCTTGGTGATCGCATAACATCCTATCTTGGTTTCTACCATGGCATTAAATTCTGACAATGAGAACTCATATTCATATCTTAGTTGCGCAAGAGATTCCTCGTCCAGGTCCACCTGTTCTACTCCCTCCATTATTGCATTCACTGGATCACTACTTTCTTCTTCGGACATCTTCTACACAAGGAAAGAAGAAGGCTTTTCATTGTAGATCTTTACCTTCTTTCCTTTGAATGGAATCTCCAGATGAGAGTAATCCATGGACAGATATCCACCCAGCTTTGCTGTGAATTCCCTTGACAAACACATACTGAAGTATGGCTCCAATTCAACGACCACTACCTCTTGTATGACCGTGATCTGAAGCATCTTATGTAGTCGAATAGGAATGTCTTTGATCACTCCTATAGTCTTCACTGGGGAACCATAAAACTGGAGTATGCCATGACTGCTTCACGTATATTCCATCCCTATTTCTTCGTAGACTGTTCTCAGCATGACTGTTGTCGTAGCCCCAGAGTCGATCATACAGTTATGTACAATATACCCTTCCATCTACAGAGACAAGTAGAACAAAGGTCGTTTGTTCTTCCCCGTAATGGATGTGGATAGGGTCTACACAATAGCAAGTGGTGCTATCTTTTTTTCTTTAGTCATCAATGATTCTTGCAGTAAGTCCACTTGTCCAGGTAGTTGCAGTGCATCATACAAGCTGATATTGGTTGGAATCCTTTTTAACTCTTCTACAATGTTGTACGTCAGGGAACTAAGCACCTTGGGTTCCTTCCTCAGTTCATATCTGGTGCGATACTGTTCTGTAGCTTCAACTCTTTGTTGCATAGTCAGTGAAGGAAACTTGAGATTTTCCTTAGCCTGCTCTTTAGTTTTTACATAAGGTGGTTTGGCAGAAGCCTTTTGATCTTTTTCTTTGATCGACGTAGGTGGAGGAGCTTAGTTCAAGGTCGAGGAAGATGATTGTCCCTTCTCAAGTTGAGCGTGTACTTTTAAGGGATCCATCTGAGTAGCATCTACTTCTATCACCTTCTTTCCTCCTCTGGTAAGCACTGCAATCGGCTCTTCTTCGCCAATCGCCAGGTTCTAACTCATATGCCTGATGACGTTGAATTGACCGCCATGACTATTGCTAGCCAACATTTGAACATAGTGTTAGTGCAACATGTAGGTATTCTCTTCATGCGGATCATTGCACGTAGAGCACCAATACACATAATCAAAAGTGCTCGGAGCTTCATCGATTGCAGCATTTCTCGTCGAAGCCTTTCCTTACTGGACTGCTTGATCTTTGGTAAGCGTAGGCATAGGATAAGATCTTCTCAGTTGGAATTCTTGTTGCGCCTACTTCTTCTTCACAATGGTCATGTCGTTGGATAGCGTCTAAACTATGGAGTTTAGATACTGCATCTCTTAAAGAATTTTAGCTTGTATATCATCAGCTTTTGGAATGAGTGGCAATGAAGCCATTGTTGGTATTGGAGGTAAGGCAGGGGGTTGAAGTGGTGCTGGTAGTACAGGGAATGCTGAAGTGACAGTAGGTTATGGAGTTGAGAATGTGGGAAAGTGAATTTGTGGAGCAGTAATTTGAGACACAATAGGATTCGAGTTCCAAGATGAGACCGGGAGTGTAGGGGTCGCAGAGATCTATGAAGCGGCTATGCTTGCATACGGGGATTGAGGGAATTCGGGAAGAATAGGCATCGACATCCTTTGGGGAAGCTTGCCTACAACTATCAAATCTATTTTAGCCTTCTTGGCTAACCCATACAACTCAGGAAAAGTATTGATGTTGGAATATCTTACCATGATACTAATATCAGGGTTGAAATCCCAAAGAAAATAGTATGTTATAGCCTCGTCGGTTGGTTGAAGTCCAGCTGGTACTCTCTTCCAGGTTCGAGTGAACCTAACGTTGAAGTCTGTGATCTCTTATTGCGGATGTCTCTAGATTGAGGTGAACTGATGTAGGAGAGAAGTAGGATCGATGGACTCATTGAAACCTTGCATCAATTGCCCGACTAACTGGTCCCATCCCGTAATAGTACCGGGTGGTAAATATCTATAACAATAGAGGAGTTTTTTTCTAAGGGAAAGAACCAAAATCTTTACCATAACTTGCTCCTCAGTGATGTCATGGATTGCTGCCAGAGAGATTATGTCCTGGATGTGCTCCAGAGCAGTCTTCCCAGTTCCATCGAACGTTGGGATCTTCTTTATAGCAGTGGTCGGCACTTGCCCTTGTCTCGCTAGATTTAGCGACGATAAATAATCCCATGACAAGAACCACCTGGGCGACGGTTGTTGCTACATTTGCTGTTGTTGTTGTTGTTGTTGTTGTTGTTGTGCCATACTTGCTTCCAGATTTTGAAAAACAGGAATCCTCAAAGCTCCTCCTTGATTGCTAATAGGATGGCTAAAAGGAATGGAGGCACTAGGATGCTTCGGTGAGTTGGGAGGATTAGGAGGAAAGCTAGCCACTGTGCTATCAGAAATGAAGCCTTACTCGTCAATAGCGGCCACTTGCGAGGATGATCCACGTAATAGTGACTCGGGGGTAACTAACCTAGATCGTTCCCCAAAGGCATCAATATCTAGCTCAAAGAACTCAGTTTCCTCTCCTCTATTCCTAACTCTCCATCTTGTTTGCATGAAGGCACAGACTTTGACACTGGTCTTTATGACTTAAAGAATTTTGGTTAAACAAAGTCGCCAGATGCTAAGAGTCTTTTGGTAATGAGAGCATCGATTTTTACTACCACTCAGAAGGTGAGACTGACCAGGTCACACCAGGAACTGGTTAGAACTATTGGCCCCGATGTAGACGGGTTTGAGATTTGCACTTAAAATATGGGACCTTGGTCCCATCGAGTGTGCCAAAAATTGTTGGTCATCAAATCTGCCTAGGAAAGGATTTTGGGTAAATGTATGCGCCCTAGACCTGGACCAACATTGAAAGGCCAAAAGGAAGAGATGCCCTTCGTGCCAATATTCAAAGAAATGTCGGCTCCTATGCTAATCTAATTTGGTGTTTTGAGATAAGGGTGCAGGAAAGAGATAGGAGTTAGGGTTAGAGAAATAAATAAAAAATGGGTAAGGGAAGAGAGATTGATGATTTAAGGTGGGCAAGAATAGGAAGCACGGTCACTAACTGACAACTTGAATAGCAGCAAGGAACACCAAGAATAAATGAAAGAAACGCAACATTAACCTTCCTATGTATCCTCTAGGCAAGCTCACAGGTATTCTCCTTCTCCCTTTCATTGAAATTCAGGGTTCAGAGTAAAGACGATTAGGACAAGTGAATGTAACGGAAACCACAACCCACCAGGCAGCATAAAAGAAAACCAATATTATGTTTTTCCTCTCCTATGTATCCTTCAGATGAGTTTTAGGGTACAGTCCCCAATCGCACATCGAATTCAAGATTTAGAGTCTCAGTATACAAATGAAGAAAGACAAAAGAATCAAGCACAGAAGGCAGCATAAAAGAGAGAAATAGAGCCTAAAGCTCTTTAGTATTAATCGCAGGACATCAAGTTACAGCAACTTTCTAGCAGATAGTTCTCCCCCCTTCTACATTAAAATGCTTGGGTTTTTATAGAGGACCTGACCCTCTGAGTCATTATTACACAGCAAGGAGAAGTACGCCCTTGAGCCCTGATAATTTGGTTCCCCAAGGCTCTCATGATCGAGCTCCCAAATCTGTTATCAAAACTGGAAACTATGATCGGGTCAACCATGGAAAGATGCATTGATGAGTCATCCTGACGTCCTTGGTCTTTGGGTGTGGTGCTCGAGTGGTCGCCATGCTCGTCAGGCTCTTCATCATGTCTTGATACTTTGTTTTCAATTGCCAAAAATGAGCAGCGACCTTATCGGGCATGAAAAAATACATTTATGAGGCATTTGATTGCCTAGAGAAAATACTCGGCTTGGAGCGCGTGCCTTTGAGGTGCTTCGCTACCTTTTCAACTTTGCTTCACAACGGACTTGTGTAGAAGCAGATTCTCCTTAATTTGCACTTCGCATGGTGAAGCTTCGCAAGACAGCTTTAGGAATGATGGAGGCTGAAGCATATCTCCTTCGCAAAATGGGGTCTTCACTTTTTGTTGCTTCGCTATGCCAAAACTGCTTCGACGTGGTCCTTTGCCCGAAGTAGATACTTCGCTGATGAGTCCTTAAGATGCTTCGCTGTGATCCTTCTTCAAAACTATGGTTCAGGGGCGTCTCATCCGAAGTTCATCCTTGCCTTCTAAATGCATCTTCTACTTCGGGTGAAATTACTTCGCACGAAATTTTGCCGAAGTAGATGCTTCGTAATGATTTTCGGCGAAGTAGAAATGGTTCGCTGATGCAGGACCCGAAGTGGATGCTTTGGCAGATTTTCGATGATGTGTTTTCTATACTACGCTCCTTCAAATTCCACTTTGTAAAACTTTTGCCCGAAGTAGCCTTTTGAAATGCTTCGGGTGCGAAGTAGTTTCATTCTTCCTCCTTTTTACTTCGGCAACATCGCTTCACAAAAATCTCGCCTGAAGTAGCTGCTGGAAATTCTTCGGGCCCGAAGTAGTTTTCTTGCCTTAGCCAATTTGGAATGCATTCTGGACCTTCCTTCTTCGGTGAAGTTGTTCTTTTGAATTCCGCTTCGCTTAATTTTCGCCCGAAGTAGTGGTTTGAAGCACTTCGAGCCCGAAGTCCCTTTTATCGTTTCCCTTGTATTCTTCTTCGACAATACTACTTCGCAAACATTTTACCCGAAGTAGTGCTGGATATGCTTCGAGTGCGAAGCTCTTCTCATTTTCTTTTGGCAAAGCTCTTTTCTCTAGCCTGTTCAGCAATGAAGCTCTTTCTTTTTTATTTTCTATACAAAGGGGTGGCATTGAAAGCCAAAATTGCTGCAGCTTTTTCAATAAAATAAACAACAAAGAAAAAACTTTACAAAACACTGTACAAAATTTTGATTTATTTTTCTACCCCTTGAGAAATGTGACAAAATTGTCAACAGTTACTACAAATAAATTGGATTCAATACACTACAATACAATTCCATTACATAAATAAAAATGCACAATAGGAAGAACTTACAAATACATATAAATATGCAACACCAAAATCATTATGCCTATTTTCTTCTTATCCTTCTTACTCCTTTGGTGATAATTTTCAAAATGATTAGATGAGTTCTTTGAAGACTTAGTTTGCAATTAGTAGGTGCACGCCAAGAGTCTTCAAAGGAATATTCTTATATATAATGCACTTGTTTTATTGAGAATTGCATTCTTTCATGTCATGCCAAGAGGTCTAATCATATAATTTTGTTGGGTCATAAGAAGATTCTTGAGTACTTCAAATCTAGATTTTTGGAAAATTTCACAATAGCCAAAAAAAGTAGGAAAAAATAGAAGGCAAGAGAAAGGACATAATAGTGGACCCTAACAAAAATGTAGAATCACCGATAAAGAGAATAGCTCAAACCTTCATGATCAAAAAACTTAGAATATGGAGATGTGAGAGTGTTTCTTGCATAATAATAAAATTATAATACCTAAATAAGAATATTAAATAATATTAGGGAAGAGACTATTAAGAGCAAGATTTAACTTATAGTTCATAGGAAAATGTAGTAAAATGAGCATAGACACCTGCGAGAGTAATGTGTAATTACTTATCTTGATAGTGTTAGATGATTGAGGGTTTAAAATGAAATGTATTTGAATATAAAAGGAAAGTAGTGGCATCTAGAAGTGAATTTATTCATCTCATACATTAGAAATATCTAAAAGCATTCAATATCATGGAATTTGAGGGATTTCATGAATTTTAGGACCCAAAAATAGTATATGCACTATTATAAATTTGAGACAGTCTTTTGTAGTCTTGGTAGAGGTGATATTGCACTGATATTGAAGAGGCGTGATTGGAACTATCTCAACAAAGTGAAAAGGTTGGTATTTTCACAATGTTGTGTAATCATTGACAAAGCAGCTAGGAGATTGATCCATGAGGATCTTGAAGTTCAATAGACACCAATGGAAAATTTGAAAGGAAAAATGACAAGAAAATAAAATAGCCCCATTGAATCCCAATGAAGGAAACTATTTATCTATTAGAAAGAAATATCAATGGGCATTTATTTAATTGCAATACCCCCTGTCAAGGTGAAGGCATAAATGCAAGACTTAGTTGAGTATGAGGTACCTTGTTTTTATTTTACAGTTTTCTTATTTCAAAATTCAACAAAGATATTTTTGTATAGCATACAAAGTAGTGTTGAGGAATTCTTACAAAACCCTACACCCATATTGGATCATATTCTTATTTTGTATCCTCTGATTATAGCTATTTGAGCATCAAAACCATTGGGTTTAGATTTGTGGTGATTTTTCCATGCAAAGTATTTTACATGACATAAATTTGGTGTCTCTAATGTGCAAATGCTTTTTCGCATGTGTTGTACTATTTTTTCGAGGTAAAAATGAAGAAGGTGCTAAATCTTATGTTTCTTATTGCAAATCTATACAACCATCAAACAAGTAGAGCATGTTCATGCACACACCAACACAGAACATGAACACAACATATGATACTAGCTAAGCTCAAGAAAATACATGCAACGTTTGGAAATTGAATAATAACCAACCATTTACTTATGGAATGTGATTATCACAAGATATGTAAGGAATGGTTTCTTCAAATAAAGGATGGCATTGCTATCCCAAATTCAAAGGGAACATGTATCACTAGACAATTTCACCCTTCTTGTTTCAAATAACATGTACACAGGATTATAGACTTTGAAAGAGGGTAAGCAAATTGATATCTTTGCAATTAGAATAAAAGATAAAATTATGTTTTATTTGTGTAGTATGCTTGTGATATTTTATGTCCAGTAAAGGGATTGGTAGTTTGCATGCCAATTATTTGATAAATTGCCTCAATGAAATATCATGCTATGAGTTGTTATGATCAATGGGTAAGTGCAATATGAATATTTTAATGAGGTCTTAGCACTTCTCGTGAAATGCAACAGTTGAATGTGCCAAATCTGATGATCTTGCTTAGTGTGCTTGTAGCATGTGCACAATTACAATATCTAGAACATGTTAAGTGGGCGCAAGACTACATTGCTAAAAGTAGGTTTGAAAGGGATGTTGTTTGAATATCTCTTATAGATTCTTATGCTAAATATAGAAGTATTGAGATTACATGTTGTAGCATGTGGGTGTATTATTTTCACATGTAGGCAACCATAGTGATGTGACATCATCTCAAGCACCACCACAACCATGAGTTGTATTGAGCTTTTGACATGTACATAGTTATCCTATGAAATTTGTCATAAGTATGTGTTGTCAGTTATGTGCAAGACAACATATGTGTTTGTAAAAGATATATGGAATATTTTTATGAAGTACTTTTAATTGTTTATATATGTAGGTGGATATTAGATGGTTCGATAGAAGAGCACTTCCAAACTGCCTATTGATAACTTTATATTATATATTCACCCCATTCCAATATTTTCAAGTATCATATTCATGTGTGGTAGTATTGTAATTGTATTTGTGTTTTGTTATTATTTCATATTGTGAGACTATATCATGGATGTATATTATTTTAGAGATGATGAAATACTTTTTTTGGTGATAAGTTATTGTTATGTTGACATGTTTATATTGCATAATCATGTTATTTTATATTCTTGAAGCACCAAATATTCTAGGCCTATAGTACATTTTTGTTTCATTGCCAATACAAACAATGTTTGGTATGAATGAATCAACACCGATCCACAATTTTTTAAAACAAAGATAATGATAATAGTGGGAAAAAGTCACTTGCAGGTCCAAGTGGATTGGATGACACACAACTATGACAAACAAATAGTATGGTAGCAATGATACACATATGGGAGCATGACAAATTTGTGAAAATATCTCTTCCTCATTCAGAAGGAAGTGTAGAAGAAAAAATTTCCATAGAGACCACTCATGTTGAGGAAATAGATGGCATGTGAAAACTTTGTCCTATTCTACTTGAGTGAAGATATTCTATGACGAGGTGATACCATCTCAACTATAAAATTGGAAAAAAGTTTCTTGTTGCTAGAGATCGATCATGTATGCCTCCCTTAAGATGAGGGAAGTCTTCACTCAGAAAATATTTTTTTGATAAGAGAATTTCTTTCCACATGAACCATGCTTTGTTAGACACCTTACTATCAACTATAGAAGAACAAACATCGACTTAGAGTGATGACATAGTGTGCAATAAAGTTATTTGTGATGATGTAGTGCATGACATAACCATGCATTATGAAGTCACAAAAAACGTAGGAGATTTACAAGTGATTGTGCAAGAGATTCTAACAATAGAGCAAGTGTTGGGAGATGCATCTAATGGTATATGGGATAAAACACAACATTGGAGCAACCATATAGAAGTGCATCCAATGTTGTACAGAGTAGAAACATTCAACCATAAAAAACACAAATCTATGTAGCAATAATAATGTAGTCCAATGTTGATCTTGGAATAATGACCAATGAATAGAGACTATAAAACCCAAGGAGTTAGTAAGGACAAAAAAATGTTGAGACATGGGTTACCATGAATTGAATGCAAGAAATTGGGCAATCAAACCACAAAAAATATGAGTGTTGTAGGAACTAAACAAGCATTTTTTGTGGGGGATAATCTAAAATATTTGAAGTTTCATGTAGATGAAAAGGAAGATCCAAGCTTCCATTGGTAGTCACAAAGGCCTAGGCGAAGAAAAAACTACATGCCCTAACCTAATTGTTGAGTGAGAGTGATGGCAAGAATCCCAAGCAAGTGTTAAGCATGTCATAATAGAAGAATCTGATGAAAGTATGGACCAATAAAATATTTAAAATACGCACAATAGTGATAAAGCATTAATGTCATAGAGAAGTGTCCCAACTCTTGCAATTGAGTGTGCCAATGAAGGTGCTAATGCTAATAAATATGATTCTTGACTTGAATCAGATCATTTGAGAAATGCTTCAATCATTTGTTTGTGAGGGTAACTTTTGCAAAACATCACTGTCAAAGGAATGAATTCTAGAAAAGGGAAAAAAATAGTTGATTGTCTAACACATGAACCCAATAGCACTAATGAGTAATGCTAAGAAAAATTCAATACTACTTCATATAGAATTATGGGAGATATATTGGTGCATGTAATCATCAATGGGGGAGTTGGATTTTCCAACCTCGTGGTCGTCAAGGTTTATATTCTTGGGAGTTAGCCAATTTGGCATCAAGATGGAGTGTTGATCGAACATAAGGTCAACATCAATAAAGAAACACTTTTCCTAGATGTTGTATTAATTGTTTTGCAAAGGTTGAAGTTACACAATGTAGATTATAATTGTGAGGACTATTTTAAATTCAATAAAGGACTCAAGTATATTATCAACTTGAATATCTAATCAGCGAGTAAGAATACTATGCCCTTAGATGAGTTGGATTTTTCCATCTCTAATGATGAAGCACGTACAAGGCTTGACATAGATCTAGATGATGAAGATGTCCTAGATTTAAAAGAATACTCAAATGATAAGTGTATCTCCAAAAATAGTTGCCTCCACAAATAGATGGAGGACTATGAGTAATTCCTTCAAGGATACATTTTCTTGGATATAGAAGAAGATGATATACATCAAAATGGGAAGGTGATAGTACTTGACACATTTGAAGTTGGAGAGTTGAGCATTGTTGAAAGCTTCAGTGGTCAATCTTGTGGCATGAATGGACCAATAGAGGAAAAGGAATAACTGAACGTTTTCTTAAACTATGTAAATACATAATTGGATATGCACAACTTATTAACAAACTAATGCATAAATTTAATGTGTAGGATAATCAAGGAATTAGACAAGATAATATAATTTTATTAATGTCCATAGATGGCCAAAGTGGACCAATGTGACTCTTTAAAAAGAGTTATTACAAGGCACTATAGTAACCAAAAAGTGAAACAAGATTAAAGAATCTAGTGTAAACTACAATGTAGTGGAACAATTGTATGGCATAAAATCACAACCTCAAGGGTTATCCAAAATGGATAAACCCTAACATGCTAAACATAATGATGATTTGAGAGAGCCAAAAATCAAACAAATATAGAAAGGAGCTCTAGTGGATCCAAAACACCAATACTAATATATAGTGGTATAAAGTAGAAGCACATTTGTCATCATTGTCAAATATCCCAAAAGGGCAAACATAGGATCTAATGATACTCCCAAGAGGATGTCTAGGAATAATAACTAGTTGGATAATATTGGGAGGATATGAAGTTTGAGCCCTTAAGACTTATATAATCCATGGTCATGGAACCAATAGGAGAGGATAGGAAACTCGTAAGTTGCATTTGTCTACAAATCAACACATGAGGGGTTTCTGAAACTTGATGATGAAGAATTGTAGTCATGTCTTGTCACATACAAGAAGAAGAATTGAAACCCTAGTAGCTACACTTGTATGTATGCAAGGACACATAGATCTATCAATTAACATTTTGGAGAGTTGTACCTTCCAATGAACACTTATTCTCAATTGCAAAGATAAAGTGAAATAATGAGGTGATTAGTTGATTATTAGGTGGTCTCCCCTATAATAACTAATGTTGAAGAGAGATAGCTTCCCTAATGTACAAATCCAAGTAACTTTTCTCAAAATAGTTGTATAAAGTGGCAAACAATCCTCTTGAGTCTCTATGCAAGCAATAGTACCTCTCTCAAATCTCATAATAAATGTGACAATTGAAGATGAAACATTATTTAGTATTCATCTCTCGAATAGAGCAAATACGACATACCCTATTGAATATAAAGGATATTGGATGGTTTAGGTGAACCTCAACATGATAGACACAAATATTTGTTAGCATTGGCAATGGTTGGAATCTAGTATTGAAGGCCACCATGGTAAGGATCTTCATCCAGTATAAGCATGTCATTGTATGGACACACAAAAACCTCAAAGGAATTCTACCTAAGTTGTGTCCATTAGATAACACTAGCTTTGGAAGTGCAACTAGTGTGGTGGAGGTAAAATAACATGAATCCCAAATATGCAAAACTTGTAATTACAATATGCAAAACTTGTAATTACAAAAGATAAAAAATATGCTAAATGCCAACATCATCTTTAAGGTGATTGATTGATTGGGTGTCACCAATATCTAAATCTTCAAGGATACCATACAAATTTGAATCCATGTGTACTCCATAAGTTTGAGTGCAATGACAATGAGAATCCTTTCCAATTATATTTACTAATTCCACTTTGGAGGAGATAATTGGTCACAAGATATGCTTATTCTTGAATGGAATCTCAATATATAATAAAATTAGGAAGATAAATTGAAGATAACATTCATCATAGAGAATGGCAGATATTCATACAACCATATACCTTTTGGTTGTGCAATGCACTAGCAACATGTCAAATAATTATTTTTGTACATATTCAAGCAAATGTTAACTGAGAAGTTTAAGGTATTGCTAAATGATTGGTCATTATGCCAATGAAATAAAAATCATCTCAATGTATTAAGAGAATCCATGTAGTTGTGCATGAATGCCCCTCTTTCACTAAACCCCAATAAATTTAATCTATTAGTGTTGTGCAAGAAGTCGTTCAAGTATGTTGTCTTAAACACCATGTTGAAGATAAATCTCTAAAAAATCCACATAATGGTATGGATGAAGGAACCATTCAATGTTAGCTTGCTTGAGGGCATGTGGGGTACTGTAACAAGCTCATCAAGAACTTTATAGAGTTGTTGCATTTCATTGATATTCTAATAAAGTTTTCCTTTTAGGTGGAAAAATAAGCACTACAAGAACTTTAAGGAGATGAAGGTTGGGCTTGTTAGTGTACTTGTGTTTTTATATTATGAGGAGTTCCATGGCCATGTTGATGTAGGAAAACTTACAAGTGGGTATGAATTAGCACAATATGACAATCATATTTGCACCAACCCATCTATTTTGCATCTCAATTGATGTCACAAGTAAAAAATAACTATAGCATATTAGAGAGTGACACCCAAAATAGTGTATGCAATGCAATATTTTTAGAATGACCTACTTATAAACCTTTTTATGTTCTTCATATAACATGAAGTATTATACTTGATAAATAAATCAATTATCCATGGGTGAGTCAGTGGGTGGTTTGTTATGTTGTAAGAGTTCGTGTTTTAAATAATGGTGTGGCTCGAGAAGAGACATGTGATATCCAATTGATTGTCCTAAATACACTCATGGGAATTGACAAGAGTGGTTTTGGATGAATTTTTGAATGTCCATTTCTTTCACGTTGTAGTGTTGACCTCTTTCTATGAGTATATAGGGACCTATCTATTAAGAGGGTCCCTATCAAAAGATTTATCGATAACCACAAAAAGGAAAATAGTGCTCAATTTGAGGCCCTTCTAGTTGATTGAGACGTTACTATACAATATGGAACCCAACTTGATATTGGGCCGATGTGAACATGCTGAAAGAAACACATGAAGGATTTTCTAGTAAACAAATGGAACTTGAGGTGATAACCACAAAAGTATTGCTAGCTATATTTTGGTGGTTGACTTTGTTCCAAATTACAAAGTAGTAGGTAATGTATTGTGATATGTGTTAAAGGATAAGAAAATTAGTAAATAAACACATTATGCAATTACATTTTTACCAATTGTAGGATTTGTTTTAGCATTGGGATTTAGATTGTCATACCCTTGAAATTGAGCCAACAATAAAAGAGCACATACAAATGTAAGTAATTTTTTAAGTTCCATGAGCATTATGCATATCATGCCACCTCATACTCCTATAAGTTCACTATGCATGAAAGAAATAACTCATGTTTTCCTATACACAAACAGGGCATACATACCCTACCCCCTCAGATTGAAATCTTGGATCTCCTTTCTAGAGTACTAAATCCTTAACTATTAAGCCTACTCAAATTATACATTATAGTGGCAACACAATAGTTGGTGACATGGGTTAAGGTGATATAATTTCCCAAAAATTAATCCAAGAGGATGACTAGGCTTCTCTATGAGCAAATAATTATGTGTTTTAATATTTCATTACAAATAACCAATGATCATGGTGAGCATTTGGTAAACAAGGTGATTAAATAACTCACATTAGAATTTATAATGTATCACACATTGTTGGGTTTATACTACCTTTGAGCAAATAGATATACTTAATTCATGGATAAGATGCACATCTCCACAAGTCACAAATCCTACAAAGCTCAAGGAGCAAATTGGGATGAAATATTATCTATAGTCATGTGGGAATATGAGATTACCTATAAACCAAAAACATTCCATACATTGTTTCGATTAGTATATGGGCAAGAGGTTGTAGTGCTAGTGGAGTTTTTGATTTCTAGGATAAGAGGGATGATGCAAACCAATTCAAAAATCAGAAGAATTTAGAAGAAAGACTTCCTTTACTGAGTGAATTGGATGAGCAATTAATGGCTTGGTGAGCTATTGAGACAACCCAATGATTATAGACACATTGGCATAATAAAAATTTGTAGTGTAGCCATTTAAGAAGGGAGATCTCATTTTGTAATTCAATTGCAAATGAGATATCAAGCGAGGAATGATGAATATCCTATGGTTTGGTCCTTTGCAAATGCAAAAATTGATAAATAATGGGTTCATCTAACTACAACTCTTAGATAGGATGATGCACATTAATTCTATCAATATATTCAAGTTTAAGCTTCATGAAGTCCAGACAACCAATTTAATTGACAAAGAAAAAGAGAATTTATATGGATTACTTGAGGTATCTAATCAATCCATGGAGTCCTTTCAAGGAGTCACAATAAATATTTTTAAAGAATACAATCACTCAAAGGACATGGAATCGACTATAGAGGATGTTATAGATAATATGATTGAGTTGAATGATGATAAAATTGACTATGTCAAAGGTGTTGTCTGCAATATGTTGGTAGGAGGACCAAGTGAGCTAACACACTTGGAAGTAATAGAGTAGATGGAGCTAGAACTTTATTAGCTATATCAAAGGAGATTATGAGTGCATGCACAAATTTTGTAAGTGGAATTGTGCATGATATGATGGATACATTGTAAAAAGTCGAAACTCACCATTAAAGGGTAAACTATTTTTTAACATCTATGAGACTATAGGTGATATTTTGTTTACACAATATATGGTTATCCAACCATAATCTGGTTACTGAAGCATGATGTACAACCCTAGCTCCACAAGATTCAAAGCCTAGACATTTATTCACAGTTCTAAAGCCCCCATTGTAAAGTTACTCAAGTTGTACAACAAAAGGGTAAAACACTAGGAACACCTATGAGGTCATCCATCCTAATTAATATTTTGGCCCAAGCATGTTTAACTATGGAGTTTTTATGGGATCAAGTACACTAATGCTAGTATGAGAGTCACATGGTGTCAAATACGAAATTGAATTTTAAAAGTTAATTTTTATAAACAATGGAGTAGATGAATTTGGAACTTTATTAACCAAATAAGAAAACATTACGAGTGCACATGCAATTTTTGAAAGAAGTGGAACCTTGCATGGAATAGTGGGTGGATGATAAAGAGTTGAAACACACCATCCACACAACCACAATTTAGATGAAGACAAACTGATGAATTACTTGGTCGGCTCATTGAGACTAAGAAATTATTATTTTTGGTTGTGTAAAGAGTTTGATAAAAATTAGTTTTTTTGGGTAAATATGAAGCTAATGGGATTTTATCTATTCAAAAAATCAAATTGGGGTAACCTATTGACAAGCACTCGATTGTTACGAACTGGTCTATTTAGAAACATATGAAACACGATTAAACTACAATGGTTGAGTTGAGAGAATAATAATATAATGGAACTGAAGAACTTAGAGAGCTAATACATCATTTGTACCAACATTGTTTTTATAGAAATTAATAAATGATGTAAAAGTTTTTAATAATTTTAATGACAATAGGTCCCAAGTAAATTATGGAGACTTTTTCAAGAGAATTGGAAATTCATGTTAATAATTATTTAAATAATTGGAACTTTGAGTTAAACATAAAAGTGGTATTTTTTGTAGGTTTTTATCTAAAAGACTTTGACTCAAACCATTTTACAAGGTGTCTTGTTTCTTTTAAAAACTTGTATATACTGGTTAGTAGAGACCAAGTGCTTGTCGATGGGTTAGCCCAATTTAATTACTTAAACAATTGAAGTTCCATTGACTTCATCTTTAGTCAATAGATTAAAATTAATTAAAAAATTAAATAGGTAGAGACCCTTGGTGCTCGACATCAATGATAGAGAGACCTATGATGTCAGACATAATTGACTTTTATCTAAAATTCTTTGAGTCAAACCATTCTACAAGGGATCCTCTCTCTTTCAAAAACTTGTGTTAATTTAAAATTTAACCCGATAGAGATAGGTTGGTTAGTAGAGACAAAACACTTACCTATGGTTTAGCCCAATTTAATTCCTTAAACAATTTCAATTCTATCGACTTCATATTTAATCAATGGGCTAAAATTAATTAAAAAAATTAAATAATTAAAGACCCTTGGTACTCAACATCAATGGCAGAGAGACCTATGATGTACATAATTGTATTTTAAAATTTCATTATCATGACCATTTTTTTATATATATATTTATTTGTTTGCAATTTGGTTAGTGTAAGAAACACTTAGGACTGACATTTAAGATTGGTATCCTCGTTTCACTATGACTTCTCATAAGGGGAGAGCTAATATTATCAATAGGGAATTTAACATATAACCACAGATACTGCGGTTTGAACCTTAAACATTCTGAAGAAAAGCCAAAGCCTGAACTGTTATGTTGTCCCATGGGACCATAAAAATAATGTTAGGAAAGGATTTAATGTGGTACATAATAATAAGTGAAGGGAAGGGAAAAAAAGTTGCGAAGAGAAAATTGCCATCCTAGAATTTGTTGGAATGCCACATGAAGAGAAAAATAATGTCTTGCACTATGGGAATTAACAAACAATTCAATTTGGTTGTAGAAGTGGTAAAGTAAATGCCATATATCGCCAAATCCATGGAAGGGGGAACTTAAGGATTCCCTATTATGCAAGTCATCTTTTCATAATTCTAGATGTTCAAGAGTGTATGCCATATTAAAAATGCCTAAGGAATTAGACATAATTGTGTTGGAGAGTTTCTCTTATATGATAAGGGTTTGAATTATCACTTTGATTGTCACAAATAATGTGTAACGTGAAGAGTAGACGATCATTCTAGAGGGGAAATTGCTATAATAAAGGGATGTCAAAAATATCACATAAGGAATATTGTTCTTCTAAATTGAATCAATTTTTAATTTGATAGAAACGCCATAGTTTATTCATACTTTGTTGTATAAGTAGAAGCTAGATCAATAGGTAGTGTTCCTTTCTTGAGGAGAGTGAGAAAGGCGAGGTTACTGAGCAAGGAAGAAATTGTCAGTTTGTATCGTCCTTATCATGGAGAACACTGTCATGGTGCTACCTATTAAGTGGTAAATTTTTAAAATATTAATTAATTTTTGTCATCCCTCACCAAGTAAGGACCTTTATTGCCACTCATGCTATCCCCCTTGTGTAGCAGCTTTTGTCTTCATTCCATATTGTCATATAAATGAAGACTAGCTCCTTCCAAGAAAATTTGTCCCTACTTTAAAACATAGATACATCCATTAACCTCCATCCTTTCCTCTATTGTCTCTTTCATGATAATTCTATCTCCTAGTAGAGTGTCGTGGTCACAACCACAAGGGGAAGTGCATGTAAAAGTGGGGAGTCCCCACATCTATCATGTGGAAACTTATACCTTGGAAGGTGTCATCCTTCTGCCTACCATTATGGAATGAATGCAATAAATTATCTATGTAGAGGGTGTCGTTTCACTTGTTATCAAGCACTTAGTTTTCTTGAAATAGAATATAGAGCTATCATTGCTCTTGCAATAGGTGTTGTCATCCTACCTATGGATACAATCCTCAACTAAATATGTGTGATCCCTATGTGGGAGTATGACCAAATATAAACAAGAAATATTTTATTTATAAGTCATCATCTTGGCAAGCAAGTTGTCCTTTGCAAGGAACTTGTCACTTGTAGAGTAATAGAAGACAAACACTTCATCAACACTTTTCATTAAATCTAAAAAGTAATTCCAATAATGTCATAAACACACAAGGATTTCCCAACCATTATGAGAATTATTTGAGCAATGCTATCATGGTGTCAAAAGGAGTTTCTAATGTAGCTCTAACATTGTGCAACACCTTCATAAAATTGCTAGTAGACATACAACATTGTCATGCATGTATTGAGAGTGAACTATGTTCACTCTTAACCAAGGGAGGAGTACTAGATGGGGATGTTCATTGCCTAGATTCCTTGGATCAACTAGAGAGTAGACTAGAGGCAGATAGGAATCTAAGCACTCAAGTAACCAATGTTGATGCTTATGGCATTGTCACAAGAAACCACCAAAACACACACACAAAGGTTGGTTGTTTAGACAACCAACTCATCTATTTGAAAAACTTGAACCTTATGGAGGAAGAGAGATAGTTACTAGAGTGATAGTTGGGAGAGCAACTATCAAACTTTCAACAATTACTTCTAGTATTTTCTACTTACCAATGCAAGGGGAATTTGGTGCTATAAGAGTGAACATTTTGGGGGTTACAAAAACAATGACTAGAGCTTGAGCCAACATGAAAAAGAGAGATAAGAGTTTAAAGTTGCAATGATTTCTTAAGCCAACATCTGTCATGAAGTATTACACTAATATGCATAGCCTTGATGCTTATCACATAAGGGATTGCAAAAGCAACAACAAGAGTAGTATACCCCAACATCACATCAAGGGACTTTTGTATCAACAACCTTGATACAAAGGAAGACAAAATTTCACATATTTTTGAAGTCCAAATTTAATAGTGGATGCATATACCTTGTTTTAACTAAAAGAGATCATTTGCTACTCAACAATAGGTAATATAAATTTGACCAAATGGGGTGTCACTCTCTTTCTCTATGAAAGGAAATGGCAAAGACAACAATCACCTAGAATATGCCATCAACTAATTGATGTTGTGATTGGTGGAAATTGCATTGCAAAGACCATGAATTGAAGAAGGTAATGAAGAATGCATAGACCACTACATTTTGCAAGTTTCAATTTTAAATCAACAACCATTTCAATGGTATCTTGTGGAGATGCTTTGGAATACAACTCATCCACTAAAAAGAGAAAGCTTCAAGTGGGGTTATGCACAACATTCACACTTAAGGATTTCATGTGTTTTTTTAGATTACATGGACCAAAGCATCGTTGGATGTAAAAGGAACAATTTCCTAGATGAAACAATATGATTATATTTAGCAATGTTGTGATTATGGTTCCATGTTGCAATAAAAGGTGAAGAAGTTATCCATGCATGGAAATTGAGTATTAAAGATGCACTTGGAATGGATTAAAAAACTACAGGTACACAATGAGTCTGATCATGTCATGCTTATTTTAAGAATTAAAGGTCTCAACGATCCTCATAGGGTTAGTACCATACATGGAAGGGATCATATATGGACTAAAATTTTGATTGGGACTCATATCTCACAAAGAATATCCAAATTTTCTTACAAGGAGGGAATACAAATTTCCTTCTAGTCTTCCACACCATCACATTCATGCTAGTTTCAATGTATTTATAAAACACCTTCTGATAGTTGCATGAAGGTGTCTAGTTTCTGTTACTACTACAACACTAATTTTTTTCTATTGGTTGGAGTATTATCAATTATATAACACAAATAAGTTAAGGGTGGTGCTAGTAGCATGATAAGTGGTGTATATCACAAAGCAAAGAAATCATGTCATGAGGACTCTTCAGGGGAAGAGTTACTATAGTAGGAAGAGAGAGCAAGCAAGTGCATGGAACCAAACAATCCAAAGCAGTCACTATAATTATGCAACTACTTTGGAACCATTGGAAAATGACCATTACCTCCTTAGGAGAATAAACTGTTCCTTCTTCTTCTAGCAAATGATACTACTATGACTATAAATACAAAAAATCCATCATCAAATAGACAACAAACCCAAGATGTTAGGGTGTTTGTCTAGCATAGTTTACAAGTAGCCAACATCATTTATTGACTTATCAACATGGAAGCATGAATAAGACTTGCATGCTCTCTATTTTAGTGATCACCAAGATGGTGATAGCAATATGTTATTTTTTATTAATGATACCACAAGGATTGATGTCAATTTTTTAGATGATTGGGGTATGGATTTGTGTTCAAAACCTCAACTTTCAACACCTTTTCCCCTTCCTAAGATGATTTCTTCAAATAATGAGAGGCAACAACTGGGCCAAATGCATGAACTTAACCTAGAAGCAATAGATCAAATAAATAAGCCTCGCTAAGAGCAAGATAAATAACTACCCATATAGGACATGAGTCATAAGTAGATATCTACTACAAAGGATAATGGTGTATCTTTTTTACCTCAATACAATTGTTTTTTGGTCCTCCCTACAGTGGGAGATCCATAGGTATTTTGTGGAATTGAAGATACATGTATAGTTGGATTCTTTGATCAGTTCTAAGATGTTATTTAAAACATGCATAAATAATTCCTTCCTAGCCCTATGCAATAATAAAATATGTGGATCATGCATCTGAATTGCAAGATAAAGAAGTTGTATTAATGCCCATGTTGGCAAATGAGTTCATTTGAATCAATGGGATGATAGGTGTGTATGGGATATTCAAACCCAAATTATTTTAGACATGGAGGTATTGTTGTATGATACTGAATTACATTATCATGATCCTCTAGTGGTGTACCATGTGAAAATTCAAACATCATTGTTAATGGATTCCATGGCTCGATGTTACTCTATTCTTAGGGAGCATTAGTTGTCTTAGTGGCAATTCAATTTTCTCACCTCTAGATTTAATGTCATTCAACTAGTCTTCATTTGCAGTTGAATGAGAACAAGAGATTACTTGGGCTAGTTGACTTTGAAATATGTAGGGATCAACATCTCAAGGAGCTACAACTTTTTACAAATAATATCGATTCTTCAAATATCCAATGCCAAATGAGCTCAATCCTTTACGATGCTAAAACAAGCATGTGTAGAGCCTTGCTTTTATGGAGTCTTTTTGTATGGACAAGATAAGTACAAGTTAGGCAAGATGACTTAATGGTTGGATGAGACCACTTAGTTGCATGACATAATGAACAACATTTGAATGAGATAGTGTAACATTTAAATGAGATGACATAATAGTTGTTTGACACCAAGTAAAGGTTGGAGAGAACACAAAAAAAATCATGTAAGGCTAAAAAATTGGTGGATTAATATATGGAGGCCTATTGATAGACATAGTAGTTGTAGATTGCCCGTGCTAATCTGTCTACTTGACCACATTTTTTAATAATTTATTTTTTCCCAATGGTTGTTCTAGTTATGCCATTTATGGGGATGCCAACCCATTTGGAGAAGGATATGGAAGCAAATATAGATAGTTTTTAGGATGTGGTTCCACTTCAATTGTCACTACAATCAAGATTCATATCAAGCTTATGGCATGTACATGGTTGTCTTATGTATTTTGGCATATGTATGTGTAATATTATAGACATTGTTGCATTTGTGTGCATGACAACATATGTGTTTCTAGTAAGTATGCAAAATTGTTAGGGCCCCATCCTAATATTAATTTTAACATAATTATGTAATGACCCTCTTTCCAATTTGGAGATCCTATTATAATGATATTTTGTAATATTTTGTCATGGTGTGTGGCACTTGAGGTGCCTAGACAAGTGGGGCCATTTCATATAACTGTTATAAATAATGTAACTATTTGTTGGTAGAATATTCTATCTAGGGTAGCACATTTCATTAAGCCAACTCTTGAACGTTAGGTTAGGGTTGCATGAAATGTATCTTTAAAGACAAGGGGGAATAAACGAATGTATCTTTTTGCATATTGAATCAAAGTATTGAAGGAGGTTGCCCACTTGAATAGGCTCGTGTTTTTGTATTGTGATTTGTGAGATTAATATATATTTTGCATTTATATTTCGTATTGAAATATTCTATTCTTTCCTAAATTATTGCTATTATTGCAATATTTACGTGGATGTGCTTATTGCAATTAGAATATTCCTAACAAGTGGTATTAGAGAACTTTCTAAGGTTGTGTTCCACTATGACTGCAATAGTTTTTCCCCTACCATTTCAACTATTAGATATAAATTTTATATGTATTTATTTTTCTATTTATTATCCTATTAACAAAAAAAATCTAGCCCTTTTTTTTGTTTTAATTTACTAGGTTAGTAACCATATGTCGAGGGATTTAAAATATCACAAAGGAGTTATTATTATTGGCTAAGCTAGATTTCATGTAAAGTGTCTAGTGAAGTGAGGGATGATCAAGCTCCAATACCCAAGCCTCAGACAATGCCCACATATGGAATTGAGCTCCCGCATATCTTTGGGTATATGGAGGGGCCACCCTAGGATTAGGAGAAATCTTTAAATCTAGGAAGATTTTTAACCATTTATTTTTCATATTGCATCGAACACAACATTCGAGATCACCTACCCATACTGTTAGAGAGGTGGGTAAAGTGCTCAAGGGTATGCATGGAATCCTCCTTGAGTAGTGGCCTGCAATATTAGTTTGAGCACTATTTTTCATTATTGCAATATAATAAAGGGCTATAGACAATACATACTCCTTAGCCTAGAGTACCTTTTTTTTTGTGAATGATTCTTCCTACATGTTAAAATCCTACCACATAAGTGAGAATACTAAAGAGACTACATTATCACATAATTGATTGAACAAAAAAAAGACAAAAGAGTTGGTGGTGAAAGTAACAGTCAAGACAAGGTCTACCAACAATAGTTAGGTATTATTTCAATTAGGACCATAGTCAATAGCAGTTAAGACAAAGTTTATTCCTATAGTTATCAGTTACATAGTCAATAAAAATTAAGAGATTCTAACCAGACAATTGATAGTTATAGTTGGGAATCATAATAGTTAGGGTATTTACTAGATATAAAGTTTACCAAGATAGCTATAAAAAAATGCGTTACAGAGTTAGACTAAACAATTATCAATAATAGACATTGTAGAGCATGTTAAGGGGTTATCGAAAAAAAGTCAATTTTTGAGTGAACAAAGAATTTAGGAGAAAAACATATGACACTTGAAGACAACACCTCTCTAAATTAAAAAAAAATATCAAGGGTGCCAAAAACATTGTTGTGGAATATAGCTCATTGCAATCGTCGCATTGAGCTAATCATTTTGGGATATAGCCTCCACATACTTTTTCTAGGGTGCCAAAAAATATTGTCATGAGACCTAGCCCATTACATTCATCTTCTAGATCTGATCATTTTGATATATAGCATCCAAACACTTTTTTGGATCATTACTAAAAATGTAACTCTTGAACAACACTTCTATTTTTAGTAATTCAATGGGAGTGGTCCAAATATTACATATATGGTTGGAGGGACTAGAGGCTCAATGAAATTTTAGAATAAAGAGAATATATGGAGCAATTAAACCACTCACTTAGTAACCTACAAAGTCAAATGTCCCACATTATACAAGAAGTTTCAAAGATGAAAGATCACATGTAGGTTATTAGAACTGATCAACTTAAATCTAAATCTAAAATTGAAAAAATTACCTAGATATTGAAGAGCGATTAAGGGAAGCCCCAAAGGTTTTTGAGCATATTAACACTAAATCCTAGGTAGAAGTTCAATCAATAAAGAGAAATGATTCAATACAGAGAAATAAGTCCATCATTCTCTTTTTGACATAGATGCCTTGTTTAAGATGCCTAAATTATAATTTTCTAAGTGTAAAGGAAAGGATGTTGAAGGTTGGTTGGGTTGAGTAGATCAGTTCCTTGAAATTCATAATCTACTATGATATGTATGGGTCACCATGGCATTTTTTAACTTTTAATCTGATACCTTACAATAGTATCGATGGTTACAGACCATGACTCTTGACCCTTCTTGGGAAGATTTTGAGTCTCAATTACTCACTCATTTTTGTCCTAGTGAATATAAAGACTTTATAGGAACCTTGATCAAATTGAACAAACCTCTACTATTCGAGAATATCAAACTCAATTTGATAAATTGGCTAATAGGACAAAAGGGTTGAATGAAGGATTTTTTTAGAGTTGTTTTATCAGTGGATTAAAAGATGATATCAAGGCCAAGGTAAAAATTTTCAAATCACAGTCTATGATGCAAGCCATAGGATTGATGATATTAGTGAAAGAATTTTTTTTTACCCAAAGGAGATCTTCCAAATTCCCACAGGTCAAACCCACATTTCCCTTCAAGTTCACATCAAATACTAGTAATAAGTCTACCCAATCAAGTGATTGAACATGGAATAAATGGATGTTTGTCGAGCACAAGGATTATTATAATTATGATGAGTATTTGTTAGGGTATAAATGCATCCAAAAGAAGTTAATTTTTTTGGACGTAGATTAATCAACAAGGAATGAAATACCTGATGAAGTAGTAGAACTGCAAGAGGAACAACATCAAGATGAGGGCGAAACATAGGATGAACCAAAACCAGAGATCTCTTTCCATGCACTTGTAGGGATCTTGACCCATAAAACAATTAAGGTAGTAGGATTCTTCAAAGGGCAACATATTACAATTCAAAATAAATTAGGCAATATGCATAATTTTATTGATCCTTGAGTAGCCAAGCAAGCAAATTGTTACACACATGCTTGCGACTCCTTTAAAGTTATAGTGGCAAATGGAGGAACATTATCTTGATGGGGTAAATACCACAATGTTAATTTGAATATAGGAGACTATGAACTCAAACTTTATATGTTTGCTCTTCAACTAGGAGGATGTGATGTTGTGTTAGGAGCACAACGACTAGCCACCTTGGGAACAATAGCCTAGAACTTTGTTGAAATATGGGTGTAGTTCTCATAGAATGGGAACTCCTACACTCTTTGTGGTTCACCAATAGGATATCCATATATTCTCAGTTCAAGCCATATGGAGAAGTTACAAAAACTCATATGGGATGGTAACTCAATCATTTTCAATTCAACCACAAAATTTAGAAGAAGACAAGCCATAACTCATTTTGACTAAGCATGATGCAATTTATTTAAAACCATCAGAATTACTACCACATCATTTCCATGATAATGTAATACCATTGGTACCAGGTAGTAAAACCTAACATTAGACTTTACCGGTACCCCTATGCACTTAAGTCAAAATTTGAGAAATGGGTACAAGAATTAATAAAAGTAGGGGTAATTTGACCTAGTAATATTCCTTATTATTCTCCAATGCTATTGATTAGAAATAAAAATGGGTCATGGTGGTTGTGTATAGATTTTTGTGAGCTTAATAAGCTCATCATTAAGGGAAAATATTCTATCCTAGTGGTTGATGATTTGTTGGATGAGCTACATGGAGCCAAGTTTTTCTCCAAATTGGATCCCTACTCTAGCTATCATCAAATAAGGCTCAAGGAGGAAGATATCCCAAAAACAAAGTTTGAACTTATGAGGGTCATTATGAATTTTTGGTTATGCCATTCAGCCTAACCAATGCTCCATCCATATTTTAGAGCCTCATAAATAATGTATTTTTCCTATTCCTTCACAAAGTTATTCTAGTTTTCTTTGATGATATTATGATTCATAGTCACTCTTAGGATGAGCACCTTCTACATTTAGATCAGAATCTACAATTTTTATCTAAGAATAAACTCTATGCCAAGAGGTCTAAGTTTTTTTTTGGGTTGAAAGTAGTGGATTATTTGGGTCAAATTGTCACCAAAAATGGAGTTAAAGTTGATCCTAAAAAAATTCAGGTTATTTAATATTAGCCAAAGCCTCACACCCTTAAGGGACTTCAAGGATTTTTGGGACTCATAGGGTATTACCATAAATTTATACAAAATTATGGAAAGATAGCAACTCCTTTTAAAACAATGTTGGAAAAAGTTCTTTTATTTGGCTAGAACTAGCAGATAGGACTTTCAATGAATTAAAGACAGCCATGAAAACAATCTAAGTGTCAAAAGTGACTAGTTTTTCTAAACCTTTTGTAATTGAAAGTGATGCTTTGGGCAATGGAATTGAGATTGTGTTGATGCAAGGAGAAAGACCATTGACCACCAATAAAACACTGTCAAGCCAAACCTTGGGAAAATATACTTAGGCAAAGGAGATGCAAGCCATTTTACATGATGTTAATCATTGGAGGTTGTATCTTATTGGACATAATTTTTCAATAAAAAACAACCACCAAAGTCTCAAATACTTCTTGGAACAATAGGTAGCCACACCTGAACAACAAAAGTGGGTTTCTAAATTGATGGCTATGATTATGAAATCACATATAAAAAAGGAAAGGAAAATATCATGGTTGATGCATTATCCTAACAGTTTGAATATTATATTATGTTAAATGCCATCTCTACACCAATCCCTTTGGGGATTAATTATCTTAGAGATCAAATGGTCAATCAGGATTGTAAAATTTGATCATCAAAATTCAAATAGAGCTTAACTCATGCCCTGTATACACTTGGAATGGACAAGATTTGAGATATTGTGATCGATTTGTTATTTTCCAAACCTCACAAATACGAGAATTCATATTGAAGGAAATGCATACCTCACCAATAGTGGGACATTTCAAGTTTCTCAAAACCTATGAAAGGACCAAGTGTACTTTCTTTTGGAATGGAATGAAGAAGAATATTCAAAATTTTATGGATAAATGTAACACATGCTAAAGAATAAAAGGAGAAAGTGTGTGTTTCCCTAGAATCCTTCAACCCTTACCAATTCCAAAAAAAGTATGGGCATATATTCTATGGATTGTATTGAACGGTTACCCAATTTGGGAGGAAAATCAATTATTCTAGTGGTAGTGGATTTTCTCACAAAATATTCTCATTTTTGTTCCCTATCCCATCCCTACATAGTCTCCATAGTAGCCAAATATTTTTAGACCTCATATTTCACCTTCATGGAATACCCACATCTATTATGTCAGACAAAGACCCTGTATTTACTAGTCATTTTTGGTAGGAACTATTTAAGTTGTAGGGAACTCAACTCAAAATGAGTTTGGCCTATCATCCTTAGATTGATGGCCAAACAAAAATGTTAACAAATGCTTGGAAACCTACCTTCATTGCTTTGCATCTGAACATCCTACATAGTGGACTAAGTGGTTTCCTTTGGCTGAATGGTGGTATAATACTTCCTATAACATCACAAATAAGGTTTCACCCTTTGAATAAGTATACGGTTGTCCTCCATAAACACCCTCATACATTCTAGGAAGCTCCAAGGTTCACATTGTAGACACCACTCTCAACCATCATGTCATCATCCTCCGACAACTTAAGTTGAATCTTGAGTTTGACCAAAATCATATGCATCAACAAGTTTATCAACATCATTTTGAGCATAGATTGAAGTGGAGGAGATGGTTTTACTTTGCTTGCAACCCTTCAAATATTCATCACTCCAGCTTCATAGATGTCAAAAACTAGTTGCCAAATACTATGGATCCTACCAGGTATTACAATGAATTGGGTCAATAGCCTACAAATAGGCCCTTTCAACTACATCTAAGATCCATCAAGTCTTCCATGTTTCTTCTTTCAAGAAGGTTGTTGGAAACAAGGTAAAAGTTCAATCCACTTTACCAGAGTTGGATAAAGAAGGTTCCATCATGCTTGAGCCTAAACAAATTTAATCATGTCATCATTGAAGTTCTTATTCAATGATGTGGAATACAACAAAAAGATGCCACATGGGAGTCTCTCTAGCAGCTACAATAAGAATTTCTTCATCTTCAGCTTTGAGGACAAAGCTTTTTGAAGGGGAAGAGCATGTTAGAACCCCATCCTAACATTGTTATGTAATGACCTTCTTTCCAATGCAGAGACCCTATTATAATTATATTTTGTAATGGTATGTGGATCTTGAGGTGCCTAGACAAGTGGGATCATCTCATATAACCATTATAATAAATGTAACTATTTATTGGTAGAATATTCTAGCTTAGGTGACACTTTGCATATCAGCCATCTCTTGAGAATTAGGTTAGGGTTGCATTAAATAAATATTTAAAATACAAGGGGGCATAAACAAATGTATATTTTTACATATTGAATCAAAGTATTGAAGGAGGTTGCCTCCTCAAAGAGGCCTATGATTCTATATTGTGATTTGTGAGATTAATATATTTCTACATTTACATTTCATATTGCAATATTCTATTTTTTAATGATGTGCTTATTATTATTTTTTTGATTGGTTGGAAGAAAGGGTTTTAAAAGGATCCTCGAAAAATTTACAATAATATCAAAACAAAAGAGACTATCTCTTGGAGATAAACAAAGAAAAACTAAACTAGGGAGACAACCTTCGCGGGACCATCTATAAATAAGACCTAAAATTTTAATATGAATTCCTACCTAAATAGGGAAAACCAACATGCAACAAACAATAAAAATTATGCCAATGAAAGAGAATAGGGGCCTCTAGTCCCCTAATGAAACAACATAGAAAAATACAAGGGTCCTCCTAGCCCCTTAAGAGACTTCCAAAAAATCAAAAATTTGAAAAAAGGTTTCTTGCCCAGGGAAACCTTCACCAGAAAGCTCCTAGAATAGGGAAGCTTTGAATATGCCCTCTTGTAGCAGAAGTTAAAAAGCCCAGGAAACATCTCAAATTTGGATATGAAGTTGATTTGAGATAGATCTACCTGGAGCAAAGTTGAGCCCATAGAAACAACTGAAAAAACTAGAAAGTTGATTTCCAAAACCAAAAAAAATGAAAAGAGGATTCCCACCTAGGTAAACTTTCACCTACAGTTTAAAATTTTGAAAAGACGTTTCCTGTCTGGGGAAACCTTCACTAGCAATCTGAACCTGAGAAACTACACCAACAGTTCAAAATTTTGAAAAGAGGTTTTTAACCCAAGGAAACCTTCATCAACAAGATGAACCAAGAAGAAACAAATGAAACAAAAGGATTGGCTACAAAGGATGTCTTGAAAATATGCAAACCTTCACACCTCTATCATCCATCGAGACCCCTCCAAGCATCTAACCAGGAAGCCAAAACCATGACCCCATCTCAATAGCCAACGTGGAAGCACCAGGTCCCCCTCAAGACCACACAAACCTCTAGAGAATAGAGTTCAAAGAACAAAATCCTCATCAGATGAAACAAGAACACCTAACTCCGTAAGGACATTCCCAGGAAGCCAACACTAAAACCTCTCTACTATATCCATTGTGAAGCATGAGGTCTCTCCCTTGATGAGACAAAAAAATTACAAAGAAATACTCATTGAAGCTCTCTCAACATACAATCAAAGGACTAAGGCTATCTTACCAATAAGTGATCTCCATAAATAACCACAAACATAAATGGGTTCATCAAAATGCCTCTTAAATAGACTACATAGGGCTGCACAACCCCTTTCCACCATTGCTTGACCAAGAGGCCATCCAAATGCCATCCAAAACTTCTTCCTCCACTTCATGAAAGCACCCCATATCTCCCCAAAGACCACCTATAAATGTGGAGAAAAATCCCATCGGACCACCTCACACATCAGACAAGTAGATAATAAATTGACCACCAAGGAGGTGCTACTGATTTGCATCAAAGTGGACCACACTTAATAGCCCAACCAACACCAAAAGAGTAAAACAAAAATTGAGGAAATCCACTTGGGATCACCTCCAAAGGAGCGATGGAGGGAGCAAGAAAATTGGAATGGTGGCCTCCCTCTGCCCAAATGATGTGCTTATTTTAATTAGAAGGTTCCTAACACAAATAATTTAGATGGTCATTTTTATTTTTTCTTTCATATAGATGAGTATTGGGTAGGTAGTTGAGTTATTGCTAACCACATATTAAATATCTTTTGTCCTACTTCAATCTCTTTAGCTATCATGTTCATGTGTGGTAGTATTGTGATTATATTATATTGTCACATTGTACGAGACTAGAACTTGGATGTACTTTCTTTAAGAAATAATGACATTGTTTCTTTTGGTGCTATAAATTATATTGGTGTGTCGATATGTTTACATTATATTACATGATTCATTTATTTTATTATTTTAAAAGTGTGTGACTAAAAACTCCAAACCTCTACTACACATACATATACTATACAACACACTATAATATAATTTCATTTATAATAAAGATAATGCAATGTAAATAACTTATAAATGTATGTCAACACACAATAGACTATATGTATCCTTCACATTCCCATAATCTACAATACATTTGGAATAATACTTGGTCGAGTGTATAGTGCATAGGATGAGCATACCTCAATCATTATCTGATAACTAACTATTTTCATATGCATTAATCAATATAGATAGGATGCACATATAGATTCCATGAGAGAATTCTAACAAATAACAACCATTGTACGTACTCAACCACCTAAATATTAGTATACATCAAACATTAAAAATAACTTATAATACATTTTCTTTCTTGTATCATTTATAAGATCAAAATTTAATAACATAATGTATGTTATGCATCATACATTATGTACATTGCATACAAACTACAAACGTTCATGGGTTGGTGCTTATGCATTCATGCATTCCGAGTTGTTTGCCTACATCTACCATCTCCATTAGACTTGTCAACATTCTTGCTGACATAACAACTAAAAGGTAAAAACATGTGGGAGAGAGTCATTGATTTCACTCCTAAAACTTGTCATGCATCTTACCCTTCATGTTCAATAAATCCTATGCATATTTGAAATCAATGATTATTTATCATCACAAATTCATTCTTGTCTTTTGATTCACTTTGTGTAATTGGTGACATCACCAAACTAACAAGCAATGCTTGACACTACATGTATCAAGGGTCAAGGAGCAATGCTTGACACTATATGTATCAAGGGTCAAGGACCAATGCCATCATAGGTTTGATACAAGGTCCCAAAACCTTGACAAAATAATCACAATAGTCTTTTATCCTATTTAAAGTTCTTTTTCATGGTTGGCACTATTGCAGGTGTTGTGGACTATGTTGTCCAAATATGGACAATGTTCTCTTGGATGACAATCCAATTGTTCACTTCCTTGTTAGTATTTTTCTTTTTAAAGCATTCCATTAACTTCTACCATATGAAATCTTACTAATATGAGGCAATAAGAATGGTATGCAATTTTCTATGGCTAACAATGTTAGGATCCTATCCTAACGTTATTTTGTAATTCTCATTTGCTTATGTAATGGCCCACTTCCAACGTGGGAGATTCCATCTATAATGTTATTTTATAATACTTTGTAAGGTATGTGGCAAGTAAGGCACCTAGCCAAGTGGGGTCATTTCCTATAACCATTATCAAGATTGTAACTGATATCTAGTAGAAGATTCTAGCTCAAGTGGAATTTTGCATGTAAGCCAACTCTTGAGCCTTAGGATAGGGTTGCATGGAATTTTTCTTTAAAATACATGGAGCCATGTACAAATGTATTTTTTCTACCAATTAATGAAATACTGAATGAGGTTACCCCTTGAAGAGGCCTGTGATTCAATGTTATTGTAAAAGTGTTTATTTCTGCATTTACTTTTTTGCATTGTGATATTGTGATATTGCATGAATTTCTACTTATTTTTAGTATTTTGTGTGTGCGCTTATTTTTAATAGTAGGTTCCTAACAAGTGGTATCAAAGCACTTTCCAGGGTCGAGTTTTGCTGTGACCACGATAATTCTTGCCCATCCATTTTTTTTATTAGGTAAAATTTTTCTATGTTTTTTGTTTTTCGTTTTTCTTTTAAAAAAAAAAAAGAAGCAAAAAACCAGTAAAAAAATTAGTCTTTTTTTAACAATAGTTGAGTAGGTTAGAAACCATGTGTCAAGGGTTTTAAAATATCGTGAAGGAGCTATCATTATTAGCTAAGCTAGATAGCCCATAAATCATCTAGTGAAGTGAGGGGCAATCAGGCTCCAATACCTAAGCCTTAGACAACACCCATGCATGGAATTGAGCTCCCACGTATCTTCGGGTATTTAGGGAGACCATCTAGGCTTAAACAAAATTTTATCCAATAGGAAGCTTTTCGGCCTTGTATTATCCTTAGTCCACAAGACACATCCCAGACAATTACCCTTCGGTATTGTCAGAGAGGTAGATAGTGTGCTCAAGGGTATGTGTGGAATCCTCCTTGGGTAGTGGCCTGAAATATTGGCCCAAACACTATTGTTTGTCACTACAGTATAGCAAAGGACCTATGGGTATTACATACTCCTCTACTTAGAATACCCTATTTTTGTCAAAAAAATCAACCTGCAAAAACAAAACCTTTTTGTTTTGCTAAACTTACATTTTTGACCCACAAAAGTGAGCATACAAAGGACTTCCCTATCACAGAAGAACAAAATTTTGCATGCACCAAACAATTAGGATAAAGTGTGTAAGTGTCTATGATAGTCAAAAATATTTTAGCACCACTCGGGTCAGTGGCAGTAACAGTCGGGTCAGTGACAGTAACAGTTAGGTCGATAGTGGCAGTAAATTTTAGGTTATCAGTGGCAAAAACTTAACCATTAGTGTCAGTAACTACACATTACAAAGAATCCCAGGGTCAATGAAGTGAACAGTGTTAGTAACTGCAGTATAGGTGACTGGGATAAAGATAGGACACTGACAAGGTGGTTAGTAGACAAAACGCACAAGTCAATTATATTTGATCCAGTGCCCAACTTTTGAATCCAATCTCCAAATCAAAATTGACCACACCAGTAGACTCATCAAAATAGAGGCTTAAAAAAAGTTTGAAAAGTACAAAACTACTATTGATATATATAGCTCATTATGATCATTATTCCAAGTTGATTAGTTTGATATATAGCACCCAAGCACTTTTTTAGACTCCTTACTAAAAATAGTAACTCTTGTAACCACACTTCTATTTTTAGTAATTTAGTGAAAGAGGTTCAAAACTCTCCGAAATATTTGATAGCACTTGTGGACTTCAAAAAGAGGTATACCAAGCCATCTCAAAGTTAGAATACCTAAAATTCTCCCTTGATAGCATTACCCAAGAAAATAAATCCATAAAGGAAGAGCTTCAAGGCTTTAGAGATGATTACCTTCAAAATCCACTTGGAAGAACAAATTGCAGACGTTGTCCAAATTGTAAGGTATTCCAAGAAGGTTTAAGTATTGTACTGAATAATCCAACTAAAGCAAAGAAAGCAAAATTTATGACTCTTACCCTCACTATGATCGTGATCCTACCTTTAAGATGCCTAAATTGGACTTTCCTAAGTTCAATGGGAAGGACGCGGATTGGTGGTTGTGTCATGTTGATCAATTTTTTAAACTCCACAACATCCCTAGATATTATCAGGTTCAGATGGCTTCCTTTAACTTGGAATTTTAAGCTTTACAATGGTTTCAATGGTTGCAAAACACTACTCCTGATCCTTCTTGGGAAGAATTTGAGTCTCAATTACTCACTCGATTTGGCCCTAATGAGTATGACGACTTTACAGGAGCATTGACAAAGTTGAAACAAACTTCTACAGTTCAAAAAATTGGCCAGCAAAACTAGGGGATTGAATGAAGGGTTATTTATGATTTTTTTCATTAGTGGCTTGAAGGATGATCTCTAGGCTGAGATCAAGATGTTTAAACCGTAAACCATGATGCAAGCAATCAGTTTGGTGATCGAATCAAAATTTTTAGCTTAAAGGTGGATATCTAAATTTCCTCTAGCTAGACCCTCCTTTCCTCCCAGATTCCAAAATCATAATAAAAATAAAATTGTTGCACCCAAATGTTTGACTACAGAATAAATGGATGCAAGTTGTTCTTCCAAAATCAATGTCTGCAAGTTGTTCTTCCAAGCAAATTTTGGAGGTAAGGTAATCATCTCTAAAGCCTTGCAACTCTTCCCTTATGGATTGATTTGCTTGAATAATGATATCAAGGGAACTTTTTAGGTATTCCAATATTGAGGTGGCTTGGTGTACCTATTTTTGATGTCCATAAGTACCATTAACCATTTTGGAGAGGTGGACTATGCTTTTCGAAATGACCACCTCTTCATCATGGAAAACTCAAATCGTGATGATCTTGAGGATTTGTATTACCTATTATCTCCTTGGTTCATGACTTTAGACAATATCTACAATGTATGTGATGACACTAGCCAACACAATGGGCCCTCACCCACTTAAGACAAAATTTAGACTTCCTTGGAAGATGTCCTTTTGACTATGGATGACAACCTCTTTATTGATAACATATTTCACTTCTCTAGTGGCCTTCCATTTGATCACACCTTAATTATCATTGATGACATTTCATGATTTATCAACAATAGAATTAGAGTTGATTGCACGATCTTGGAGTATGATAACTATGTGATTGATACAAGCACATAAATAATAGGTATGAATTATTGATAATAGATGGTATACATGGGAATCAAAGCACTTAACTGTTAGCTATCCCTTAGTACGACATGCTCCTTGCATTGGACAAGGATGACAATGGAAATATAGACAACCGATAGACAATAAAGGCTTGGCTAAGAGTGATATCCCCTAAACCTTGCATGGTATGTGACTTAGATGGAATAACACTCGAGTGTTTTCTTTCTTCCAAATGATATATAACAACCCACTCTCTTTATTAACAACAATTATATGGATGAAAACTATATAATGGATGACATGGCATACTCTAAATTTCTTCTAACTCACAAAAATCCTCGTGGCTTCCAAAACCAAGCACTTGTTGTTAGGGAGTAGTACAATGTTGAGGGAATCTAGGAAGGCCTTTAAGATAGCTAAGACAACACCTGAAAATTGTAAAACCATGTTTGGAAAGGTCAGGTCCTACTTGTCTCCTTAGAAGATGCTCAAACTACATAGGATAATATATTACTAGTTTGAGGTTATAGGCATGACATTATCTTAGTTATAAGCTAGAACTTAAAACACCCATTCCACCTAGGATGACACTAGCTTTGTTGTAGATTGCACTTTCTTGGAGTCTAGTAGTGCTTAATAGCTTTCCCAAATGCAACATGGGTCCCCAAATAGAAATTAACGCTTAATTAGACACCTCTCAATTTGCATTCCTCATCTAAGTGATTCTTTGAATTACATTCATCTCCTCTCAAACTGTATCTTTTTTGCAAGACACTTTCTAGGATAGGTCTATTCTCCAAGACACTACACAGGCTTCATTGATGGTCAGAGGCACCTCTCAAATGACTCAAGTTGCATTCATTCATTACATAGCTCCTCAAACTACATGCTTTCTCCTTTGATCATCTTTCTTTCTCATTCAAACAACATTCTCGATATTATAGATGATCTTTAATCTGAGCCAAACAACATTGTTTGTCTAAATGGACTTTTTAATTTGAACTTCACTCTTTTTCTATTCATGCTAATTTACATAAAGGTGAGGATAGGTTCATGGTTACATATTTGTCATCTTAATTATCCTCACCTTATAAACATAAATATTCCACAAAAATTCCATTTTTTACAACATTTGTACAACTTCCTCATGCACTTATCACATAACCCCTATAATTCACACTATCTCCTCTACTTCTATTTCTATCAAGTTTACATTGTCCATTATTTTTGCTTGGGGATTTGACTCATGATTCTTGATCCCTTTGCACCTTGTTTGTTTTGACTCACTATTCTAACGTAGTTATGCAAAGGACCTCAATAGATAAAATGACATTACACAATAGGTATGGCATCAATATCACACTCAATTCGACTTGTGTTGCCTTGGTTGTTTTTGCAAAACCCACCACTATTGGAACCTTTCATTTAAACATTCTTCCTTTATGCCACATACACTTGTTGATTGTTCCTTAATTTAAAGCACGACTCTTACAATGGTAAGTTATTTATGAATTGGTTGTATGTTGATCTTTGGTTCAATGGTTTAGTTAGGTCACCTTCAATCGATAAGACCCCAAGTTCAAGACCGATATGTGTTTATGATGGGGTGTTTGACCTCTAACTATGGTCACTCATTTGTTGTAGTGTAAGCTTAAAGAAACCACTACATGTTGTAGCATAAGCTAAAAGGCAAGTATTAACTATAAACTAATCTAGTTTCCTATATCAAAAAGGAAAAAAAAACTTTATTAATTAGTTGATTACAAATGTCATTGTTGGGTAGTAAATGGAGAGAAACATGTTTGAAATGAATCAATATGTCAATGCCATACTAAGATAATGAAGTTAAAAGTTAACTTCTATGTAGTACCTCGAGCAAAGTTTATGTTCTTTTGATTATGGTTACAAGCCTCTAATGAATTCAAGGTAAAACTTGAAGCTTTTCTCCCTATAAATATTTTATTGAAATATTAAATATTTTACACAATTTGTAGGAAAAATTATCTTGGATTGTTGGTAGAGAAAAAAGAAAGAATATTAAAGAAACAAAGGGCCATTTAGAACAAAGAGAAAAAATCAATTAAGTATTGAAATATAAATTTTATTTGAATAAATATTTTGTGAGAGATGTAAAATTAATGCAATTTTTTTTTCAAGTTTAGTCATGTAGTTTATAGCATAGTGTCAAGACTTGGGCTAGTCTTATACTCAACAAGCATGTATTTTTTGACGCAAACTCAGGCTTGATGCAAATCTTGGGAGAAAATTTGAAAATAACTTGGCAAATAAGAAAAAATATAGCATATAGTACATTTTATAGAAAGAGACTTGCCTAGGGTCAAAATCTTACCCAAGGTCACTCAACTCGCAAAAACATTAGTTTCAACAAGTTTGGTGATATTTAGGTCCGAGGTGTAGACCAATTGGTTTGACCAAACCCCATAAGGGGGTGGAGGTCCAAGGTTTAAATCTCGGGCCTCATCGGACTGAATGCTTGTCCCTTTCCTGGTGCTTTCAGTGGTGTAAAAGGTTTAAAATGATTGTGGCATGGTGGTTATAAGGACAGACTGCACGAAGAATTGTGTGGCGGATTCCGGGGTGAACAACGCAAAATATTGTGACAGCCATAAAAGCTGGGTAGCCTACTTGAATTCGTGGTGGCTACTGATTCGACCAAGTAAATTAAAAAAACAACTTTGGTGAGAGTTTAAAAATTATGGTTCATACGACCATGAAGAATAAAATATGAATAGACATTATTAGGAGATGATATGGTTTGGCACCATCCCCCAACCACTTGAGTTGAGTTCTTGGTGACATGGAGGTTTATTGGTAGTATGGAATTATGATTAGAGGTAACTAATCTTGATATTATTATTTTTGCAAATGTTAGGCCTTTTGCACTAGAGAGTTGAGGTCAAACTTAGCAAAAAAATTATTTTGAATCATCTATCATATTCTACATTTTCCAAGCTTTCAAATAGATTTTGAACAACCTCATTTTAAGCTACAAATACCAAGATATAGCCTCCTCAAGTTGACAAATTGTTAAACTGCCAACTAGAGTGGGATCACCAAATTAATTTTGTCATTTCTAATATTTCTACATAAAACAAACAAGAATACCAAATTGATGATATATCCCAAAAATGGAAAGAAGATGAGCTCATACATTTAAGATACAATATACAAAAAATATGTCAAAATAAAATGTTAAGAGAATTAGAAAGAAATATCCCAAATACTTGGTACAATATCTGCAATTTGAGTTGAGGACACTAAGGTAATTTCTTACTTTTTAATGCATTAATAATTATTGACTTGTTGGATCCGGTAGGGTTCGTAAGAGACCTTTCGCTCTAGGCGAGAGGTCACCTCTTCAACTTCTTGCTCCCTCCTTGGCTCTTCCTAGGGTTCTCATGTGGAACTCTTGCTTCTCTAGGCATATTTTCTACTTTTCCCAAGCTTTCTATCCCTTTTTTCCGCTTCTTGGTGCCTGGAGGGTCTCCAAGACCTTCTCTGCTTCCTCTTGAGGTGTTCCAGGAAGTCTTGGGTGATGTTGTGTGGTCGGACAAACCTAGTTTTTGGACTCGGTGTGGGGGTTTCCATTCTTGCTCGGTTTGGGGGGTCTGTAGAGCTCTTCCTTGTAGTTTTTTCTTTGGCCATGGGATGGGGCCATGCACTTTACTACCTATAGGGGAAACTCTTTGTTCCTCTCCAAATATTGGCATTGCTTCGGAGTGGGCTCTAGTTCATTCATTTTGCTTGTCGAGATGGTCATTCACTAATTTTTTCTTGGTTTGGGGGAGGCCTTGATTGTTATCAGCTGAGTGATTCCCATGGTTTGTGATTCGTGGCTGGCGGTTTAGGGTTTTCGGTGGCTTTGATTTGTTTGTTCTGCTTGCCAAGATGGTCTTTCACTGGTTTTTTGAGCTTGGGGGAGGCCCTGATTTTTCCTAGTTGAGAGATTTCCATTGTTTGCGGTTCATGGCTGGTGATTTGGAGTTTCCAACAGATGCATTTCTTTTGATATGCTTGTCAAGATGGTCATTCACTACCTTTTATGGGCTTGGGGAGGCCTCAGATTTATAGTTGAGTGTTTCCCGTGGCTAGAGTTTCGAGGCTCGTGTCTAGGGGTTTTCGATGGATTCCTTCTCATATTTTTTTGGTCTTGGAGGGGACCATGTGCTTCTTTGTATTACAAAAGGGTTTCGTGGGTTCTCTTCTGGTGGTAGGGTTAGGGTTTCTTGCAAATCTAGGCATCCTATTTACCATGTTTTGTCTTCAACTATGGTTCACCTTTCTTCTCTAGGAGCTCGCATGGAGGCTCTTGCGGATGGTCCAGTGTTGTTTTGCGGATGGCCCTGGGCTATTTTACAGATGGCCCTATGTTGGTTTTTGGGTGGTCCCTTTTTTTTTGCGAATGGTCCTGATTCATTTGTGAATGGTCCTGTGTGGTTTGCTGATGGTCTTGATTCGTTTGTGGATGGTCCTAATTCAATTTGCGGATGGTACTATTTCGTTCTATGGATGTAACTAATTCATTTGCGAATGGTCCTGATTCATTTTTGGATGGCCTTCTAAATATGAGGTTTTCTCCTGTGTGGGAAAACCCTTTTCAAATTGGTGTGAGGTTTTCTCCTATACGAAAAACCCTTTTCAATTTTGTGGTTACCTTTGAGGTTTTCTCTGCTGCCCCTACGAGGGCTTCTCTTCTCAACTTGTGTGGCTTCCTCTCTTACTCTTGCGTGGGCTTCTCCTTTTCTGTTTTAGCTATTTTTCTCCAATAGCCCACAGAGGGTCTATTTCTTCAACTAATTTTTGGTTGGGATCTCTTCTCCCAACCTTCATCTTTTTGTAAAAGATTACGGGATCCTTTCAAAACCCCTTTTACCAATAAACAAATAATTATTGACTTGTTCAAATCATGTATTTTGATACATTTTTTAACTTCTATTTATGATTGCTACTCAAGGCCACAAGAACATTGTTCAAATAATCAAAAAGATTACTATTGTCAAATCAACTAATACAAAACTAAAATTATGATACAATATACATTTTAGAAGGAAAAACTCTAGTTTCAATACTAGTTATCTTTTATGGAAGAAAAATTTTAAAGTACGAGATGATTATTGGCAACTAGATAATGTTATCATACATAATCATTCCACTTTGTTTTATGAATGGCCTTAAAGTAGGTTTCAAAGAGCTTTAATGTTTCCAAAGCTATAGTGGAGATTTGGGTAACCATCACATACATATTGGAGAGTAAATCTACTTGAAGGTAGATGTTCAAACTAATTTAGGTTATGAGTTCTAAATCATGCATTTAGACTTACCAAGCATGTTTCGTGTAATTGTGAACTCTATCCTTGCTTCTTACTTATCCAAATTTTCCTTTTTTAATAATATATACTAACCCATGGTGCTAAGATGGACAACCTTCTAGAGCATTTGCACAAGTTCTACAAGTAGTCAAAGAGCTATCTATTATAATTTGGGCAATTCAATGACATATCATCATTTGTGAAGTACTAAAGGGCTTAAGTGAAATCCAATCCTACCCAATTGTTTTATGCATGGCCTATAAATTTAGCAAGGCAATTTTGTTTTCATCCCAATTCTATACCATAGTAATATAAAGTAATAAAAAACAATGAACTACATTGTAAAGATACAATATTATTGAAATGCACTTCTTACCTTTAATGCAATGAATAAGTCCACTTTTACAAATTCAACACTAACAAACTTCTATTTCAATTATGACACAAATAACAAAGAAAACTCTCAAATATGGTTCTTCTGGATGGATAGTCACATCATGCATCATATAATAAACTATTTTATCAGATAGACACTACAAATTTCTCTAGGTACAATCCTTTCCATACTACATAAATGTAGACTCTGTAAGGTCAATTTGTGACTTGGACTCGAAAAGAAAAAAAAAACAAAGAAAATATAAATTTTTATTTATTTATTTCATGCATGTCACAATTAATTATCATTATACACATCTAAAATTAATATAAACCCTTCAACTACATGTATAACATATCAATTTAAGAAAAAAATGATGTCATAATATTTTATATTGAATATCATATAAAAAGGTACAAATGTCTCAAAATGCCTCATTGGCCCATTACAACTTATCTATCTAGCATCTAGCAATGCCTTTGCATGTTGCCCTAGTTTTGTTCCTCTCTCTTTGTGCCAATGCCTCTATTACTACCTCTTGCTCCAAATTATCGAAATCATCCATTGAGAAGAAAGGCTCGTCTTGTTGCTCGGCCTCTATGATCCAATCAAATGATGAATCAAACTCCTCTAAATTAACTGCTTCAAAATTTGACTCTATTGTTTGTTTATAGTGGAGGCAAATATTGAAATGAATGAATATGATATCATTTAGCTTCTATTGCATGAGTCTATTGGACTTCTTGGAGTGAATGTGCTCAAACATATTTCAATTGCACTCATGACTCAAAGTATTGAATGGCCGATATAAAATTTTGATGGCAAAACATTGGAGATTGGGTGTATAGGCCCCAAAGTCCTCCCACCACACATCTAGAAAATGCCAAAAGAAAAAAAAATGTAAGTTGAGATTATTTTTAAAAACAATATCAAGATTAACAATAAATGATTGATCTCTAAAATAAATTCATATGGGTTACCTGGCCTTTGAGTTGTACTTTCTTGAATGCACAATGGGGTCTTGAAAAGGTAGCCCTCAAAGGCCTTGTGATCTTGCAACCCATCCACTATCTTATTACAAATCACTTGATTAGGCACCATCCTCGTAAGGCATTGCTAAAGGCCAAACATCACCTCATAGTTAGAATCAAAGTATTAATCATAAAAATATTTGGGGTTGACGTAGTATCATGTTACATGTAGTGGCCTATGGAGTTGAGAAGTCCATTAATGATAAAAAAATTCCCAAATAGGAAAGAATTTGGACTCTTCACATTTATAAAAAGAGATAGTCATCTCTTTGGCCCTATCCATGGCCTTGTATGCCATGGGTGAATTTGCCATCAACAAAATGGAGAATAGAAATAAATATTGTTTCCTAAATGGCATACTCACGGCCTTGTGCTTCTCTTGATTCCATGGAGTCACGCCCTCAAGTGAGGTTAGTGACCTTGGACTGGTATCAAAACAAGGATGATTTTGTGCCACTCCTTTGAACTAACCTCCATAGAAGGAGGTCAAGGAAGAAAAGAAGCCATTTCTATGGTTGTTCTTTTCCTTTGCTCTTTCTTCTCTTCAAAATATTCTAGTAGGATAATGCATTATCTTGAAGCTTCAACCTCCACATTATCATAAAACAAGACATCATGGCCCCTATGTCTCGCGAAGTGGTGTTTGAGGTGGTTTATGCTTCCATAAACTTTGGTATCATGGTAGTTGCAGTAGACTTCCCCCTTCTTCACATGCTTCCAAGTTGGGTCTCTCTTCCCAATCATTTACATTTGGTTGCACATGCAGACAATCCCTAAGGAATTAGGAACTCGACAAAAATAAATAAAATTGTAGGGTTTAAGCATTGACAATTGAAAGTGCCTAAAACTTAATTTCACCTCAACTTGGAGTGGTGGGTGGCTGATAGATTCTTGAAATATGCAAAAGATTAATGTTTAAGGATGCAAACGTGTGTTTCATGTGGCTGCCTTCACCTCCTCTCAGCTGTCTATCATTGAAAACAATAGAAAGGGGGCCAAATAATTAAAAAAATCTTTTATGCTCATTCCTACATGTACTTCCTTGTGACCAAGTCTTTCTCTCAAGACTTGCGATTTCAGCAAGTTTTTGCTACAAAACTCGAGTCCCAGAAAATATTGCAAGTCGGTTCCAAAATACTTTTTTTGATCAACTCGGCCGCAAACTCATAGAGTTTTTCAAAAAAGCATTGGGTCTTGTAATTTTGCTCCTAACACACCCTTTGTGCAACACAACTTGAACAAAATTCATGTGCAAACATTTTGAAATGATTCGCCATAATGCTTTCTCCCAACTTAGATCTAAAAATAAAAAATAAAAAAATAAAACACTAATCCTTCGAGCCTTCATGTAAAGATTGAATTATATTATAGAGATCAAAATATTAGATACACCAAATGAATTCTGAATATGAAAATGTGTTACTAAAATTTTATAGGGCAGTTAAAGTCAAACAACCAATACAAAGTTTATTCCATCTCCTAGATCTTGGAGCTAGGACCACTTGTACCATCAGCAAGTGTTGTGGAAGCATCACCAAATTAATGCATTAGCACCAATATTCCCTCCTCAACTGTGATGCATTTTAACGTTGATAGGATTACAAATGGAATCCATCTCTTTTAAATCCTCATCAATCTATTCCGTCTTGGCCAACTAATTTTCATCCAACTAGTATCCTCAACCTCTTTCTTGTCAAAGGGTTCAAAGTGACTTCAATCTACCCAGGAATAGTCTCATCTCTTATTGTATTACACACCTTTTGTGTAATTCTCCCTCTATAGTTTATCTTCCTCTTCAATTTGTCATCCTCAATGTTGTATTTCTCTGCTTCTTGAACCATGTTTTCTATTTCATTGTTGTTCTTTGTAATGGTAGTTTTCAAGTTGCCTATTCATTGGTAGAGACTTAGCATCAATAACCAGGTAGAGACTTAGCATCAATAACCAGGCAGACAGAGATCTGAGGTGCATTAATTCATGCAAAGGCAAATGTACCCAATAATTTAGCATCTTAAGTTCTCAGAGTTTCCTTTCGAAAACTTTGATCAACACACCAGACTTATTGTTGGAATACATATATAAGACCTGCTCCTTGGTGGGAATATTTACCTTGTGGAATCAAAACATTTATAACAGCTAAAGTTACCTCCAAGTTTAGACACAATAACATCAAGCACCCAGAAATGAGAGTATCATCTAGGTTAAGTACTGGAAAATAAAAAATGGATTCCCAAATGATCCTTTTAAAACATCTCCAAATTCAATCCGTTGGCTTCCATATTCAATTCCCATAGAGGCTCATTTTCCCTTCTTCAACAGCACTCCTCTCCTCAGCACCCTTCTTGAAAGTACTTGTATTGAAGGAACTAATTTTACAGGTAGAATATATCTTCACTGCATTGAATTCCCCTCCAACCTTGTTAACAACAATCCAAGATAAGGCTAATTCCTATGAGACTCCACATCATTGATATTTTATAGCGGCTCTGAACATTGCATTGGCATGTTATAAACAAGCCTCCCGAACTATATTGCTAAAAACCTTCATAAAACTCTTGTTCACTTTCTCAATTACAGCTATGATCTCACCAGGAATAAGACTTTATATAAACGTATAACATCTCGTGTAGGCACCCCTGATCTTTGAAAAATCCTTGAAAATGATCTTGCTTCATATTCATTAGTCACTTCTTCAATATGTGCAATGATAATCTTATTCACAGACCTGTTAACTATTTCTAAATGAGTCAACATCACATGCACTGCCAGCTGCTTTAATGCTTCCTAGGCATTTTTTAATCAGCAACAATAATGCTCAACAGCACACTTGAGCTTTTTCTGAAATTGATCATAGTTGACAGCCCTGCATTGGCAATGATCGTCAGGATGAATTCACTTGCCAGTGTCCAAATTTGATGGGATAGACAGCAGAATGGTGAGGAGAATAATGGATGAACAGATTAATAAACCACTTTGTGATGCTCCTTCAATTATGTTAAACCAGTAACTGCTAAACTTGTAGCAACTACGTTACCGATATTTAAGATGCAGCAAAGCACCCTCTTCTCCATTGGTCTCCCTCATTATATGATAGTTCACTGACGTCAAGGAGATATATTTTCTTTACACAATTATGAAAAATAAATAAAAATATGGGAAAAATATGTCAAATTTTTGAAAATAAGCATGTCTCTTGCAACTATAAAACCAATGCTCCTATTCCTTGCAAATTCTGTCTGCAATGTTTCAGAGAATTACTTTGTTGCTCCTTCACTCTCTCAAGACCAATGCATGGTTCTACAAAGTCTAAATGGATATCGTTTATCCTAACTAACCAATATATTACAATTTTTCAAACTTAACAGTGACATCAAGGCCCAGGTGATCAAATCCTAACTAATCTTTAGATTTCTGCATGTGAATGAAGTGAACTAAATTAAAGAGAAACTCCTTTAAGCAGACTGAAAAAAAAATGGGGGTGTTCACTTTTTATGCAATATTGTACACCACAGCGAATTAGAACATTTGACACTCTAAACAAGCCACTCTTCCCTGTAATATTCTCAGATCAAGCTATTACTGCTTTGTAAATTTATTATAATGTTGCCTTTCAATCGGAGTGCTTTTGGTTGGGCTATCAAGCTTGTGTTTCCAATCAATCAGTTTTTTAATGTCTTATTTGAGGTGACAAAGACATGCAAGTCTTCACCTTTTTCAGCGGTTAAAAATTAGGCCATGATTCCCCAAGTCCTTCATTGTAAGGCCTGACCTCTGCCACTAAAACGAACCCTTCTTAGTTAAGTAATGAACCTATGTATATTTTTTTATCTAATGCATAACCATGTGGAATGATTAAACAAGTTTATATAACCATTGGCATCAATCAATAGATTATTTAGAATTCATCTATAATTTTATTCTATTCCTTGAGTAATGGGAAGTTCAGAGGCTTTTCCAAATTTATCTTTTAGCAAGCATGTCAATTTTCATCCATTTTAGAACCTTTAGAATGAAACCATTTTATCCAAATCCTTGAATTAGCACTGTAGCCTCCAAACAACGTTAGACCTAACATAATAGATCAGGCCTCCAATTACTTGCCTCTTCACATGCTATAATCAGCTCAATCCTTCAACTTTTGCAAAGTTGCAAATGCTGATAGAAATCCTCTAGCGAGTTTCCTCGTTGTCATAAGAAGAAGCTCAGTTCAAAGTGATCTGTTTCACAGATTTCTCCAACTTTTCTATGTTATCAAGTCAATCTCATTTCTTCAATTGCACTGCCATTCATGAGAAGTATGTGTTGAAAGTGATCTATATGTGACTTCCTTTAATCAGAAGAACATCTTTGCATGCTTCATAGAACATCCAGTTAAGGCCAGAGGTAGGCATAACCTTGAGACAACTTGCACCCCAACCTCTATAAAGTCCATTCAACCCTTCCTCTTGAATAATATCCCTTAAAACAGTGATCATGTTGCCAGGGTACTTGCCTTCTAGCGTTCCAACCATGAGCCTTTTGCGAGCAACTTCCATGGGAAAACTCAAGGTACTGGAAAAAAGCCCTGCACATGCAGAAAACAATGGTTCCTGTTATGGCAATGTCTCCACTCAATGTGTCAAGGCTTTCAGCAGCATTGTGTTAAAACTTCAAATAAATTGCTAATCACAAACAAAACTTGACTCAATTCAATTAAAAGCATGTTCACCATAAAGAACTAACCTGCAAAAGAGCCAATAAGCAGTGCCTCTACATGATTCAGTGAGTTCTTTTTGGCAGACTTACAATACGTTTGTTTTGCTGACTCATATGCAAAATAATAAGATGCACTGTAGGGTACCATACCAATCAGAGTCGGCACAATGCCTGCATATAAAGCTCCTGGACCTTCATCTACTACAATTTTCTTCAGAGCATGGTTGATGCTTTGGTATGCTCCATGATGAATGGTGAAACGGTCCTGATTTGCAGGGTGATAAGGCTATTAAATATTTCCACTATGTAATCGAGGAGAGGAAATAAAAAATAAAAAATTCTATCCAAGTATATGTATCTTTGACAAGCTTACTTATAGGGTTAGTTCAATGCCAATACACAATAATATAAGGAAAACTCTTATGAAATTGTATAATAACCCCTAAACAATCTAAGACACAAGACCTACCTTCAAAACCTCTAAAGGGTAGCAAACTGTGTTGCTAACAACTCCTGCAACTGCACCTGCTATGGCAAGTGGTGACACCCAAGAAACCGGCAAATCCAGAGTATGCCCAGCAATTTGAACTTGTGGACATCCATTCTTTGCCCAGTGCTCTTGAGTAGACATTAGATATCGTTTTACTGCTTCAAATGTGCAAAGCTCAATTGCTTGGGAGGGAGCAGTTCGAAGAACATTGATACCATTACCACTCCATAGACCTTGCCATCCGTGTTCATCAATCACTTGTTTGAAGCTCTTTATGATATTCTTGGATCCAACACCAATGATCATTCTTGTTCTACAAAATGCATGGTAGAACATAGGCTTTCAAATATTCCTTATAGATATTGTTAAAAAGTCGCAAAAACTAACCTAAACAGATACAAATAAAGCAATAACATTTGATGTATGGATGACACATTAGAATACATCTCTTCAAGAGTTCAAAAACATTACATGAATGAATTACACATTTATGTCCTAATGAATCAGAAATCACAGAATAGAAGCCTTTGATTTTCTTCTTTGAATTTTTTCTTTTTTCTTTTGAGTGAACATTGTTAAAGAATGAACATTGACAGTTCCTAGAGTCATGTATAACATTGATCCTTATGACGAAGCAGTTCACACTCAGATTTCCAGCAAAGCAGTGAACTTCTTTCCATGACTGAGCGTATCATTTTTTAACCTCTATCTTGGTGTTGTGTTATATTATGTTGCTCAATACCCAATTATCAATTGAAAAACTTGTAAATATAAAGGCATATGTAGAGCAGCAACCAGACACTTGTTTCCTTTCTCACCAAGGTTCACTGTGACTCTAGTAATATTCAATATTATAAATATAGAACAAAAAGCAAAGTGATTACCAATATGATAATCTAACTTAAATCTAGAAAATGCATGTAGCATCCAAAAAGCACCCTCACAAAAATTTCAAAGGACAAGTTAGAACTGAAACATTAAAATATGTGAGATAAAATAGGAGTTCCTATTCATGTGAGTAGATGCAAAATTTTGCATGACATATGGCCAGCAGATCACAATAAACCACCAGCTGATTATAATGAACTACCCCATAAGTAACTTAATTCTCAACCAACCAAATGGCTCAAAGTGCCCCACTCAAGCAAATTAGATCATTAGCATCTTCTTTGGGAAGGCTGTTGTAGACTTAGCTTTCTCTATATGCAGACACAATTGGACATGATTTTTATCCAACTGTTTACATGCAGTGCAATCTTACTCAGGAATAGTGAGGCTTGGAGAGTACTTTTTTGCCCTAAAAAAGGGGGAAGAGAAGATCAACATCTTCAAATATTTCACATGGTTATCATCCATGTGGTTAGCATCATTTGGTGTTCATGTTCATTTTCTGTTTGATGTTGGGCACTGACTGACCCTTCTACACACTCACATATCCTCCACAAGCTACAGCATCAGGAAATGAGCATGCCTTAGATATGAGAGATAATGATAATGTTAAATATGAAAATGGAATTATTAAAGATGTTATCATGCATAGAGGCTTTCTCATAATTTACTTTTTGTATTGCAAATTACTCAAATCTTGGAGAAAATTTGAATTTTGGTCTAACAAATTTGTTGTGAAGGATATCTGAAAATGCTTTGAGAGTGTAGTGTGTGGAAGACTTGATCCTTGAGATAAGATTTACATGTTTTCAGGTTTGCCTACTTCAAATATGGGCACTTGGTTTTTTGCTCTTGTTGTCAAGGCAAATGACATGAGTAGACATAAGAGGTTGGGCTACCTAATTTATTGAAGCATGAAACTAATGAATTGATTGGACATGGTTTAGACCTACCCTTAGTGGTTCCTTGAGGATTTTGTGAAGGATGTGTTCTTGGAAAGTATCACGAAGAAATATTTGAGAAGAGTTAAGGCATGAAGAGCAAAGAAGTAATTGGACCTTTTACATAATGAGTTATGTCAAAAGAACAATCCCTCTCTAGCAAGCGCGAAATACATTTGACCTAAATTGATAACTTTTCTATGTGTACATGGGGTTTACTTATTAAAAAAATAAAAAGTTGGCCCTTGAGAAGTGTGACACCAAGTTCAATACTTTGGTTGAGAAACAAAGCGGTCATTCAAATGTTTGAGACCCAATAGAGCTGGTGAGTATGTAACTAATACCTTTGAGAACTTCCTAACCAAAAATGGCATTGCCTAGCAATGCCCTGCAAAGAAAAGAAAAGAATTTATGTCATGAAAAGAAGGAACAAGACTTTGATTGAGATGACAAAATGTATTCAACAAGCACAAGGTCTATAGAACATGTTTTGAGGAGAGGTTGTAGCTTGTTTCAACTATATTCTAGAGAGGGTTCTTAGTAAGGCCATATGAAAGGTGACATTGAAGGAGATGTGAAGTGATAGGAAGTTTTACTATTGAGCACTTCATGACCTTCAAGTACATTGCATGGCCTCATATCCTAGGTGAAAAGAGAAAGAAATTGGATCCATGCATCATGATGGCATATTTAGAAGGATACTTTGCTCATTAGATGTGTGATCTTACCACATGAGAGGTAATCCTTAGGACAGATGTGATCTTTGATGAGAAAATTAACATGTATTTTATGAGTCCTATCATACTATTTAAGGTCCTTTGAATGACACAACCATTCTAGAATTCCCTATACGCATGGATTCAAGTTCTACTCTGCCTTAAATGGTCATGGGAGTTCTTGGTTGTCTTTAATTCCAACGTCTCTTGATTCTTAGGCTTACATGACTCCTAAATCAACATGCATATGAAGTTAAAAACATATAAGATCCTGGCAACCATGTCCACAATTTTGAGTTGTCAAGAGAAGGGAATTGCCTAACCATATACAGTCTGAATATCTTGTTGACTTATACCAGTTGAACTTGCCTTTTTCTTGGTTTTCATCCATATGGTCTAAACATCACAAATACAACCTGATGTTTCAGTAGGAAGAATATTGGGGACAGGATCAATGGAGACTCCTTCACAATTGCAAACAACCTTGTAAAGAGTGTCCTCACTTCAAAGAATCCATTGGTATCTCACCAAATGGGTTTCTAATCACGAGCAGTTTGGGAACAAACTTTAGGACCAGTTGGCATAGATCGAGGACAAACCATGAAAGAAAAATGCGAAGAATTTGTTAGCTTTTGATGCTTAATACTCAATGAAATTGCCACAAGAATTAATTACAGGAATGAAATAAAATGCAATAGAAATTCAATAACAATTGTAACAGGAATAACAAAGCAATTTAATATGAAGAATATGAATGAATTCAACACACTAAATGCTCAAATGTATGCAACTTTATTGCACTAACTTCTGTTACAAAATCTCTCAATGAGAGTACAATAGATCTCAACTACGTAGCTTCATTGTAACAATGTATATATAGCCTTCCTATAATGACTCTTGGATGGCTATGACTCTTCCATACCTTGTGACTCTTGACTATCACTTGCACACATATGGAGCTATCTTTGATGTACACTTGTAGCTTGACTCTTCACTAACTCTTCCTAATCTAAGGACACATGTACACATGTACTATTGTGCACATTTACATTAAATAAAGTAAATACTCACACTCTATTCTAAGACAACCTAATCTAGTTATGTACCCATGGTGGTACATTGACATATACCAAATAATGTAATATTCTCCAACACCACCCCCTTGTATTACATTATTTGGTTATTGAAGACTTTAGTCTTCAATATGGTCTTCATCTTGATTTTGAAACTCATGCTGTCATTTCCTGCTTTCTTCAATCTGCTGCATTTCTATATTGTGATTAAATGAATGGTTAGTATATTCTATTTTTTGTGCTTTCAAAAATACAAATTTCTTGAATGCTTTCATAGTCATCAGATTCTTACATAAAAATATTTATTTTTCCTTTGTCCTTAAAATCATATGACCCTTTCTTTTCCAGTATGGAAACTTCTGCTTTATAATCTCCATTCTTTGATTTTTCATTATTTGGTTCACAAATTGCTTGAGCTTCTTTGATTTCTGATGCATGGATATAGTAGATAAATTTGGATCACAATTGACCCATTTTTCTTTTCCTTGTTTGATAACTAGATGACACTGTTTCTTTCCATTGATGACTTTAAATTCTATTTTCATATTTTGATCCATAATTGAGAAACTGAAAGAATGTTGGTAGTCAATCCAGGAACATATAAAAAATTAATTAGATTGACTAGAACATTTTTTTTCCTTTAACTTCTTAAGTCTCACTATCTCCTATAGCAACTGATTTCTCATATTTTTGGTTTAGAAAGTTAAACCACTGTTTGTTTCCAGTCATCTCCTTGCTCCAAAGTCTATGTACCAATAATCCATAATTTCTTCAACTTTGAATAACATATCTTTCAAACTTTTGAACCTTTAAGTTGAATCACTTTTGTCTCCCTAAATTTTGAATGAAAGAACTAATGAAAATTTTGATACAACCTTCAATTTTCAATTCTCTAAACTTTTATGTCTCTTTTAATTTTGAATTAGAGACTAATATTAATGTACTATTCTATTTTTCAAAAATCTATGTAGAATTCCTTATAACTCCCAAATTCAAGTATATGAATTAATAGGTTCTAAATTTCATAAACCTAATTTGATGTTGAAGTCCTTATGGCTCCCAAATTAGAAATTTAGAATTTTTGTAAAGTATATTTGCAAATTTTGTAACCCTAATTTGATGTAGAATTCCTTATTTCTCCAAATTTCAAAATATTTGCAAATATTAAATATGTTTTACAAAACTTGATAAATTGTTTACAAAATTTCACAAAACCTTCTCAAAACTTGAAATTAAACTTTCAACTTTATTCAATACTTTCCAAAAATAAATATTTTGCTTTCTAAGTTTTTAATTTCCACTATAATGTCTTATCTCTCCAAATATTTAATTAATTAAGGTAAAATAAAATTAAACCTTAGGCAAAATAATTATAATTCACCCTTATGGCTCCAAACCTTATAAAAATTAATAAATAATAATCTAACCTTTATCTCCTGCGATGACGCCCAAATTTTTCAGCCATTATTTTGCTCTCCTCCTTCGACCTTTGTTTTCAGAGATCCTTCACTCCCTCTTGCAAATGGATTTGAGACTCTTCAAATCCTCCACGTATGAGATTCTAGAGCTCTCAATACTCTCCATGTGTGCACTCTTCTTCGGCTAATAGGCTTCCACGTCTCTGCTGTTCTATGCTGCTCTTCAGGCTTTGAATTCGAAATTCAAACTAAGTCTTTCTCCTTGGACATCTTGATTCCACTCATGGCGGATGGCATTCTATTTCTAGAATGCCAAGTGGCAAATGGTGTCTATTCCTCTTCAAGTGAGCGCTCAAATCCTCCTTCGCACCTTCTTGTTGTGTAACACTCAATAATGAAACGTTCTCCAACCTTATGATGTCTTGGGTGTTTCATCTAACATATGGCATCTTCTACTCTCAATCTCCAATGTCCACTTGGGTGGTGTAAACTTTTAGCGCTTGATTTTCCGTTGATGATGATGGCGCTTTAGCTCTTCTCCAAATGATTGTTTAATCAATGCTCTTTCTTGGCGCTCTCTTCAACTTCATATGCTAGCGTTTTCTCTCCCTTTTGGCGGTTACAAAACTCTCGGCCGTTACTTCTTTCAACGTATCTCCTAATGATGTCTCCTCAGCTTTTCGTGCTCAAACTTACGTAGATGGCGATACAATTCCTTCTACCAACGCTCTAACTTCTCCACGCTCACCCTTTGACGTCCAACAAACATATTTTCAGCTGACTGTTCGTATGCCACACTTGTCCTCCTTGGTTTCAGTGGTTCCACCTCTCAACGGTGGCTCAACTTCTCCCAGCTTGGTGGTGCCTTTTCACTGTCGAATCCCTGTAATTTGTTGCGCTCCTCGGTGTCTTTAGACACTTTGAATCTTGCTGTATTTTGAGCCCTTTATTCGGTTTATTTTGCTTCAAGAAACCTGCATTTTGTAAGCTTGTAAAAACAGCATCCTTTACTAGTATTCTCGTCTCCTTATTTCTCCTTTTCAAGCAAACTTTAACTTCACTCTTTGATGTTTTATTTTGCAGATTCTAAGATGAAAGTGCTACCTCCTTCCTTGGCTTGAAGACTCTTAACTTTAAACTATCTTTTGCTGAATTCAATAGCTCTAATATGGTGCTCTCAAAAACTTAAAGTAGACTGATTTTTAATGCTTAAACAATAACCTTTTATAGCACCAATTTTACACACCTTTTGGCTTCCATTTGTAGCTAATCTCCTTGGTGATTTGATTCACCCTTTTGCTGTCTCGAATTTGTAAATTTTGCAGCTTCACTTCCTTTTATTTTGCTGCCCCAAAAACATCAATTTTGCAGCTCTAATTGCTGCCCAAATATCAGCTTGCTTGCTGTCCAATTATCTATTACAAAATGCTAAAAAATTTCAGCCTTTTTACCTTTACAGATGCTGCTCGGAACTTGCCTTCTTTTGTCTTCAACTTCTCTGAGTTTCGCAGCTCCAAATGCTGCCTTCTCGCTGTCCAAAAGTTCCGAAATTTGCAGCTTCAATTGCTGCCATATATTTCTTTGCTTTGCTGTCCAAAGCTCTCTCAAATCTGTCTTGAAATTCTTCAAATCACAGCTCTCTTTTCCCCTTCTAATGCTGCCCAATTTTGCAGCGCTAAAGCCTTCAATTTGCTGCTTTCTTTTGCTGTCAAGCCTTCCTTCAATTGGCTGTTCTGTGACTCTTCAAATTCTGTCACGAAAATCAGCAGTCTTCCTCTTTTCAAATCAGCCTTCAAAATCTTTATGGCTGTCCTCAAAACTTTCAAATCGGTGGCCTCTTCTATCTCCTTTCATCTCCTTAGCTCTTGCTGAATTTTGTCTTCAAACTTGACCTCTTTGTTGGCCTCTTCTTCAAGAATCTGAATGTCTTGAAGTCTTCAAAAATACTCTCACAAATTTGGCAAACTTCTTGCCAAAAAGTTCCATAGTTGAGAAAATCGGAATCGGCATGGAAAAGAATCAGGAAAAATCGGGAATCGGCAAAAAATCGAGGACAAAATCGGCATTTTTTCATTGAAAAAACCGAAGAAAATGCAATTTTCATTGAAAAAAGCTTTTTTCATGCATATCCGAATTTTTCGAGAAAAAATTAGCAAAAAATCGGCTAGCTTGTGAATCGGGAAAAATTAGATCGAATCGGGATTTTTTGCAGATTTTCTCAACTATGCCAAAAACTTTCTCCTTGAATCAGCTTCACAAAACCTTTTGGGCTTATTGTCGGATGGCGACAATTGTCCCAAATTTGATGTGATTACCTCTTTTCAAGAGATTCTTCTTCTTGCAATCTTCTATCACGAACTTTCTTCAAATCTTCTCCAATTGCTACTTCTTCAACTTTCTCAATAGGGCTTCTCTAGCCTTCTTATTACTCCTTCCAAGTTCACTTGAGAGCTCTTCTCTTGGGTCTTCAAATTCTGCAACTCTTCAATTGGACCTTTACTTAGTCGTCTATCTTCTTTCTCTTATCTCCTTTCTCAAATCTGCAATGGGGACCTCTTCTCTTGGGTCTCCTCTTTCTTCAATCTGCAGTCTTAAATCTTCAATGGGGACCTCTTTCTTGGGTCTCCTCAATCTTCAATGTCTACTCTTTTTCTGCAACTCAAAACTAATCCCTACACGAGGAAAGCACATAGACTTTCAGGAAATCAAAGGTGAAATTCTTCTCTATCTGTTGTAGGAAGCTTCTCAACTTTTGATAATTATTTTCTGCAACAAAAAACTTAGACAGTAGCAACCAAATACATTCAAATCTCCAAAATTCTGAAGTCAATAATCTTCACTAGTTATTCTCAAAGACTAATAAAAAGAAATCTATGTTGAGTCCTAGTCTTCACGAGTTTTCCTTCAACCTTGTGGAAAGACTAATCAAATAGCAATTTAGAATCTTCTTCTATCTATCAAACTTTTCAATAGGACCTCTTTCTTGGGTCTCTTAATCTTATCAATGTCAAGGTCTATCTTCAAGACCTGTAAATTTCCTTCTATTCCGAATTTGCTCTTGGAATAGGTAAATCTTCAATCTTCACTGGTTTTCCTTCAACACAGTGAAAAATACTATCTTCCCTGGTTTTCTTTTTCTAGAGGTAATTTCTTCAACTTCATTGGTTTCTCCTTAACCAGTGGAAATCTCCTTTGCAACTTTAAAAAAACTTGTGCAAGACAAAACCTTGCTGTAACTTTGATACCACTGTTAGCTTTTGATGCTTAATACTCAATGAAATTGTCACAGAAATGAAATAAAATGCAATAGGAATTCAATAACAATTGTAACAGGAATAACAAAGCAATTTAATATGAATGAATTCAACACACCAAATGCTCAAATATATGCAACTTTATTGCATTAACTTCTGTTACAGAATCTCTCAATGAGAGTATAATAGATCTCAACTACTACATAACTTCATTGTAACAATGTATATATAGCCTTCCTATAATGACTCTTGGATGGCTATGACTCTTCCATACACTGTATTAATTTTGTTAGTCTACAAGGCCAGTTCTACTGCTGAAGCCAAAAGAGTTGAGGCAATTTCCACTGTAGGACTACTTTGTTTCCAAAATCCAAGTTTGATAAAATTAGGGACTAAGAGCGCGCTGCTATACTTGCTCCTAGAGGGGGCCATTTGTTGGAAGGAACTTCAAAGTAGCAAGCACCAGTCCTAATTTCAATCACCAACCTTCCAAAGTAATCACTCCAAAAAAGGGAGAGAAGTTGACCAAAGAGATTGAATCCACCAAAGGAGAGGCATAAGAAATTGAAAAAGCACATGCTAAACGAAAATTCAACCCAAAAATTCTAGTTTTAAAACCCCTGTATCTCAATCAATTCATCATACAGTCTGCAGTCTTTGTGATTCTTCTACTTGGATGTAATTTATCTATTTTCAATAGTCCTGCAACTCTAAATCTATGCTTTAACACTCCTGTTAGGATGCTTTGCAAATTAGGATACTTCACGTAGATTTTATTGCACATCTCGAACTATATCCTAACTGGAATGTTTCTAAAGCAAGAAACTTGGAGAGGAAACAGAATATTTCGGTGCAAGCAAAAAAATGAAAAATCCATGACTAAGAGCATGTAAGATTTTTTCTATCTTGCAACCTACACAGAACTATGGCTAAACATGTTTACTAAAGTCAAACGACTATTCCAATTACAGAATCATGGTTTACATACTGAACCCATAGGAGAAGGATTAACAAATATCCCAAACGTCAAATTTGGGCTTTCCATCTAGTTACTAGGGAACAAATTTATGAAACAGGTCCTTGTGGATGACTAGCAATTAATCATTTGTAGAATTTCCATTCAATAGCAAAAATTCACTCTTTCAAATCACACAGCATAGCTGATGGCCTTAAACCTCATCAAACTCAATCTCATATTTTAGGATGCTTACTGCCACAAGAGACAGGTTCAAAGCTGGTGGGTCACTTTTGTGTGCATAGTGTTTGTACCTTTGTATAAGGCTGGCAAGTCTCGCCGACAAATGGGCCATTATGATTTGTAAATGAACAGTGTTCTTGTTATAATTGAAGAATTCTCAATAGAAAATAATAAAGACGTTTATAACTTATGGACCTTGAGCCTTGTGATATGACTAGAATCTGCACCCATATAAAATAAGGCCTGATATTTTTTACCCATTAGATAGTACAGGAATGTTCACTACCAGCAGCCTAGTTGCAAAAAACACGCCAGAAGTGCCAATCGCCAATGGAAATTCCGTCTTCTATTCTCAACTGCAATGTTTCTTCAATGCCCCTGACAATTTTGTTTTTGTTTCTGACAATCACAGTGCATGATGCTTTGAATGAATGTGTTCAAGGAGTCAAGCTGTCGGTGAACGAGGCCCTTGTCTTCAATGACCACCCAGGCATCTTCCTGTGATATCTCCTCCTCCTATCTCCCGCCACATATGCCTCCAACTGCTCTTCCTCCTCCCTGGTGTATGTTTCTCTACCCCTCTGAAACCCCAACTGCAGTACACCTTAGAATCCAATCATTTCAGGAAATTTGATTTAGCCTGCTTGTTCAGTTATGTTTTGACAGGGAATGTATATGCCTTATGAAATTACCCTATTCTTCTCTCCTTTTGTCTGGTTGGGGTTTTCCATCAAGATGTGTTATGAAAATTAGTTTTTGTTTTCAATAAATGAGTGTTCAACTACACAATATATGAACCCTATAGTCACGTCTCCGTTTTTCATCGCGGTGCTATTGCCGTCACGTTTCCTATTTCTCCTTTCTGGTAACCATGACCAGCAGTCAATGAATCCATTGATGACCTAGCCCCTGCCTCCAAAAGTGAACGAAGGTTCATGTGGGCTCAATGCAGAGAAACAACCGAACCCCTTCAACCTTCATAAAAACTATGCCTTTTTATGGATTTATTTTATTTTATTGCATCCATTTACTCGAATACAATGAAATTATTAATAAACTACAGTACTCATCAGGGCCTGTGTTATTGTAAACACTAAAGCGTTCAAAGAAAGCACATCAGATTAAAACCCAGGTCGCTGAGGATTGATTTACATCAACTCATATGTCAGACAGATAAATGGAAGAGACCTAAAAAGAAATGGAAAGAGAATATGCACCTATTGTACTTCAGAGGCAGTGGAACAAAGAAACACATGGAATACAAAGCTTATAACTATATTCGAAATAGCTTGTGGAATAGTTTGTTGATATATTTACAGTAAACTTTATGTCTATATTGTTTGAAGAAACAATAGTTAAGGTAGGAAATTTATAACAAAAGACCAGTTCTTAGGAGAATGGTGATTCAAACTTTGATTTTTACGAGTTGTGTTCGTGTCATGATCATTAAAGACGTGTGCATAATCTTTAAAACCCAAGAGTTTGAAATAACTTACCTGATCGTTTCAAGTGGAGCTACTGCATTTTTGGTGACAGCCCCAGACAGAGCTCCACTAGCAAATTCCCTAAATGCCCTGGTTCTGAAAAAGGCCTATACCAAGAAAAAACATCCAAATGTCATAAATAAAACTTCCTGTATAGGGTACTCATTGGCCACTAACAAATAATACAAACATCGTTTCATTTCAGAGAAGTGTCTGATTACAAATGGGGAAATGCTGAGTTTTATTCATAACTGGAAGCAGACTTTTTACTTACTTTGACTGCATTTGGAGGATCAAGAAGCCCAATCCTGGGCTGGGTTGTCAGTTCCTCATATTCTCCTGGAGTGACATCCATTGTGAATGTTTTCAGTAATCAGAAAAGCATTTGAAAACATCAGTCAAATCCATGGCCTGGAGTGACATCCATTGTGAATATTTTCAACAATCAGAAAAAAATTGTCAAATCCCTGGCATAACAATGCTTGAGCTGCATAAATGATCGTGGAAATTTCTTTTTGTGTTTTTTTAATTTGCAAAAGGTAAGACGGGACCATCAGAAGCACTCATGTAAAGACGGAAACGAATGCCGACATGAGTGGGGGTGGCCGGTTCATAACAACAACTCGAATGCTTTTAGATTGCTTTTTCTTTCTTTTTTTGACCTAACGTGCTCCCACCGCCACATGCATTGTCATTGCGTATGATATCTGAGTGACATGTTCTCCTCACTGATATGTATGGATCTATTTATTTCAACGTGACGATTTGGATTGCCGTCACATTCTTACACATGCATCTTATTGGCCACATCCCTTCACTTATATATGTATAAAAAAAAAATGGGATTTGAATAAAAGTTTAAAATTTGAATTTTTATGTAAGGAGGCCACTTGCATTATCCATGATGTAACTCGGGTTGTAACCATTGCTTCTATATACAAAAAAAAAAAAAAAATTGAATGAGATGTTGAGTAAGGTGCAGCAAAAGAATTGCAAAAGTATTGTCATTGTTGTCAACACAGACAGATTGATGCAGCTGATGCAGTTCAGAGGTCAGTCAGATCAAGTGCAGTGAATTTTAAGACAAACAGAGGTGACCAGATTCGGAAATTGGCGAAAAGAGACAAGGAAGAAAACCGTCGCGATATCGCGACATGTTTTCTGTCGCGATTTCGCGACAGAAAGCAGGAGAGAGAAAATGCACGCCAAAATGTTGCGATTTCGCGACATTTCGAGTTTTCGCTGAGGAGAGAGAAAATGTGTCGCGATATCGTGACAAAACAGAAGAGAGAGAAAATGCAAGGAAGATTGTCGCGATTTCGCGACATTGCCGAGGAGAGAGAAAGTGCATGCCAATTTGTCGCGATATCGCGACATGGTAGAGGAGAGAGAAAGTGAAAGGTAAACTGTCGCGATTTCGCGACATGCTTGCAGAGAGAGGGAAGCAAGGTGAAAAGATGTCGCGATTTCGCGACATAAATGGAGGAAAGGAGCTAGCAACGAAAAGTGTCGCGATATCGCGACACGTCGGGTTTTCGCGACCCGAAGAGGAGAGAGAATGCTCAGCAACAAAGGTGTAGCGATATCGCTGCATGATGAAAATACATGGCACAAAGGTGTAGCGATATCGCTGCATGATGAAAATACATGGCACAAAGGTGTAGCGATATCGCTACAATTAGGAAGTGCAGAAAACAAAGGTGTAGCGATTTCGCTACAAGTGAAAAGACACAAACAAGAAGATGTAGCGATTTCGTTGCATGACAAAATGTATAAAAACAAAGGTGTAGCGATTTCGCTACCATTCAAAGTTGCAAAAATTAAAGATGTAACAAGTCAAAAGCACAAGGCACAAAGTTGTAGCGATTTCGCTACTGCACGAAACAAAGAGTGTACGGAAGCAGTGAACGTCGCGATTTCGCAACATGTTCCATTTTCGCTGAAGTTTGCAAGGAGGATTGTACGAAAGCCCAAAGTGTCGCGATTTCGCGACATGTTCCATTTTCATTGCTGGCAAAGGAGAGTGTACGAAAGCCAGAAGCGTCGCGATTTCGCGACAAGAAGGATGATGATGTCAGCAAAGGCCAAAAGTGTCGCGATATCGCGACAAGATGCAGGGAAAGCTTCCAAGAGCCAAAACGGTAGCGATTTCGCGACATGCTTAAGGATGACGTCAGCAAATGTTGAAAGTGTCGCGATATCGTGACAAGATGCAGGGAAAGCTTCCAAGAGCCAAAACGGTCGTGATTTCGCGACATGCTTAAGGATGACGTCAGCAAAAGTTCTAAGTGTCGCGATATCGCGACATGAACAGAAGGAAAGCTTTCAAAGTCAAAATGGTCGCAATTTCGCGACAACAAGGGCATGAAGTGTGTGGCTTCAAAAAGTGTCGCGATATCGCGACAGGTAACAGTCTGGCAGGTAAAACCCGCAGGAGCATGCAAGGTGACACGTGTCGGAAAAAGCAGACAGGAAAATCATGCGACCGATTACGTAAAAAGTAAGCGATGTCCGATCAGCGATTACAAATTGACGAGTGTCGATCATGCACTAGAACAGTTGTATACTCTTGATTGAAAAAGCATTCGATGCATCACATATGGAGTTTCGAAAAAGCATTCGAAAAGCCGTATTCGAAGAAATTGAACAGCCGAATATGGAGAATCAGAAAAACTTTCTAAAAGACGTATTGCAGGGTTTCGAACAGTCGAAGTGCATGAAACAAAATAGTCGTATTGCATGGATTCAACAGCCGTATTGCAGGGTTTCGAACAGTCGAAGTGCATGGAACCGAACAATCGTATTGCATGGATTCGAACAGTCAGAGTATGTGATTTGATTGCATGCAGGATTGAAAAATTATAAAAGAATAATTGTACAGAGAAGATGTTGCTGCTGTTAGAGAGAAATTGTTGTAAAAGGAGGGTTAGAAAAGAATCAAGAGAAAAATAAGCAGAGCCATGAGAGTGTGTAGAGTTGGGTTAATTGCAGACCAGTCGGGGTCGTGCATGAAGTGAAGACATTTTTATGTCATTCTAAATTGATCAGAATTGCAGTCCAAGTTGGTGCTTGGTACTAGGAGTTGGTGCTTCATCTATTGCAGCAGAAAATTACAGGGGTTGGTGCTCCTTCCAATTGATGCTGGTAAAGTATTTGTAAAATTGATATTTTGCAAAGACTGGATTTGGATTGGAGTCCAAGCAGTCATTTTTGAGGAGTAGCCAAATTGGTGAACCTCGGTATATTGAGTGTTGTGGTGTGCTTTCTTGTTCAAGTTGTTTTTCAGTTGTCAAGTTCTCTTTATTTCATATTAAATGCTGTAGATATAAAAATTAATAGCTACACTGATTCACCCCCTCTCTCAGTGTCATTGTGTAATCATCATGAGAATCTTTAAAAACTACTTTACCCTATATGGTAATAGTTGAATATGTTACAAACATTCAATCTCATATAACTAAATTAAAAAAAAAAAAACATTTGTGCTCAAGTTTATTTAAAATATGTGTAATTTTAATTTTTTATATAAATAATAAGTTATATTTACATATTAAATTACATTAATTTAATTTAATCCATTAAATTTGTCAACTTTTAAAATGAGGGTTTAGTTTCAAATCTTATCAAAAGATACACGCATAATAACTAGGCTGTTATAATACTACTATAATATAAATGGGTATACTTCAATCTCATATATATTATATATATATAATTAAAAATATATTTTATATTCACATAACATCAAATGTCATAAGTTGAAAAACTATACATAATAGTCAAGTTGTTCTAATACCACTATGTGGTGATGATGTAATATAAGTGAGTTGCATGTCAATTCCAAATAATGAATCATAAAAATAAGTTATATTCACATAACATTGATCTCTATCCATTAAATACCTTAAAGAGGAGACATAGGTTTGAATCTTGTCGTGCAATATATTTATAATAATCAAGATAATAGTCATGATGTAATATGGGTTGGATCAGGTACAATCCTATAAATAGGTAAATAGACATTATATGGGTTGGATAAGGTACAATCCTATAAATAGGTAAATAGACAAGGGAGAGAGAGCTCAATTGACTAATATCTTGACTTGAAAAAATCCAAGTTCGAAACTTATCAAACAATACATCTATAACTCAAACTATTGTAATACTATTATGTGGTCATCATGTAGTACAAGTTGGATTTGATCCCATATAAAAAGCCATATATATATATATTTTGCATGGAACAAAGTATGGGCTTGAACTTAAGTGATCAAATTGCATGAGTTTAAATGGTTAAATATCTTCACTTTCATAAAAAAGTGACTCATGATGTAGTACAAGTTGGATTTTATGCAATCCCATATAAAACGCCATATATATTTATTTGTTTATTTATTTATTTATTTGCATGGAACAAAGTATGGATTTGAATTTAAGTGATCAAATGGCATGAGTTTAAATGGTTAAATATCTTGACTTTCAAAAAAAAAAAGTGACTCATGATGTAGTATAAGTTGGATTTGATGCAATCCCATATAAAATGCCTATATATATATATATATATATATATATATATATATATAGTGATCAAATGGCATGAGTGGTCATGAACTATGAACTTAAATGATCAAATGGCATGAGTGGTCATGAACTTAAGTGATCAAATGGTCATGATGTGGTGCAAGTTGGATTTGATGCAATCCCATATAAAAAGCCATATATATATATGGAACAAAGTATGGGCTTGAACTTAAGCGATTAAATGGCATGAGTGGTCATGAACTTAAGTGATCAAATGGTCATGATGTGGTACAAGTTGGATTTGATGCAATCCCATATAAAACACCATATATATATATATTTTGCATGGAACAAAGTATGGGCTTGAACTTAAGTGATCAAATGGCATGAGTTTAAATGGTTAAATATCTTGAATTTCAAAAAAAAGTGACTCAAACAATGTTGTAATACCATTATGTGGGTACGATGTAATACAAGTAGTTTCATTTCAATGCCATATAACTAATTTAAAAAATAATGTATGAGTTTAAGTGATTTCAAATGTTTTAGTTTTGTATAACCAATCTAACAAAAGGTATGAGCTTAAGTGGTTAAAAATGTTTCAATCCCATATAACTAAGCTAAAAAAGATGTATGAGTTTAAGTGATTAAAAATGTAGAAATTCAAGATGAAGGCTCGAGTTAAAATATTGGCAAGTGATGTATGTATAATAACCAAAATAACTCTTGTATGGTGAGTGGTCATATGAGGGAATCCAAGTAATATTGAGGGAGATAAGACCTTGTGAAATTAGCCATTCATAACAAGGGCAGTGACGATTTTTCAAGTTGCAAAAAATAAAATCACAAATATGTCAGCTAGGGTTCAAATGATGGAAGGAACAATGGAGGGCTAGGGCTCCAGTGAGGCAAGACATTCTCTCTAGGCATAGAATTTTTCATCTAAATTTATTTTTCCTTTCTTTACTTAGAAATTTTGTTTGCAAATTATTAATTTTTCAATCAAATATTATATGCACTATATGATATTATGGTAAATTTCAATAGATTTGGAGTTTTAGTTTTTTTCACATAGACCTATTTATAGCTAAATCCTTAGAATCATATCTAGTATTAGAGGTTAGTAAGAAAATCACAAAGGATGGATCCTTCTTGCTCAAAGATAGGGTATTTTTTGGTAAATTTAATGGAAATTGTTTAGGGGCTTCAACCTTGAGAAAATGGATTGATAGGAGTTGGAAGTCTCTAAGAGTGATTCTATCCTTTCTTCCCAAAGGTTTCTTCCTAGCCATTTTTTGTTCTAGGAAAGAAAGAGATAGAATCTTAAAAGGGGGTCCTTGGTTTATGGGAACAGCAAGATTCTTCCTTACTTGTTGGTATGAAGGCTTTTTACCTAAAAATATAAATCTACCCCTAGTACCTGTTTGGGTTAGGATGTATAGGTTACCCATTGAGTTTTAGGAAATGGATACCTTCAAGACAATAGGCAACACTGTGGAAGATTTAATTGAGATTTTAGAAACTACAAAATATGGATTCTTGGCTATTTATGCTCAAATATTGGTCATGATTGATATAAGTAAACCTTTACTAGAATCAATAATTCTTAAGTATGGGGATAAGATATGGACTCAAACCATAGATTATGAAAACATATATATTAGATGTAGAAGATATCATGAGGTGGGGCATATTAAGAGATCATGCCTTAAGAAGAGTCCAACATAATCATATGTATAAAACCGTAAGAGAAACTTATAAATGGATATGGATGAGGATGGTTTTCAACTTCCAAAAAATAAAAATAGACAAATGAAAGCAAATAAATAGTGGAGACTCATAAGGAAGGATATTGGAAGAAATACCAACTCTTTTGAGGCTTTAGCCTATGAAGAAAAAGTAGATCAAAGCTTAGAGGACACATTACAATAGGTTCAACATATCATCAAGGAATCATTTATCTAGTATGATCTTGATTTAGAGATAAATATTCTTGATGAACCTAAGGAATGTGTCAAATCAGATTTTGAAGACTCTATTGAAGTACCATGCACCACTCAGGAGAAAAAATGGTAAAAAAATGAGTGTTAGATGTTGATACATCTACCATTAATAAGGAAATACTAGAAAATAAGCAAGACAAGTCAAAAGCTTCCATAGTAGAGCTAGGAGAGGATAAATTTGAGGAAAAATAAAGTTGTGAAATAATATTGAGGAATAGAATAATAAGACCTACTCCTGATACAAGCAAGGAAAAAAGAGAAAAACCCTCAAATTATCAAGTGAGATCCAGGGAAGCAAGAGCAAACATAGAGAAAGGAACACAATTTAAGTTGGTTGAACTTATCTTTACCAAACAACAAAATGATATTAGTAATTCGCAAGCGGGGCTAGTAGCCCCTAATGAGACGTGATTACCATCTCATGGAATATAAGGAGTGCTAATGCTCCCTCAAATTAGATGTGTATCAAGGACCTTTGTTTAAGTAATAAACCTAATATTCTTTGTATAGATGAAATTAAAATAACAAAAGAAGAAGTTTCCAAAACTATGAAAGCAGTATGGGCGAGATGTGAATGGGATGCTATAGATTTTGAAGGAGCAACAAGGGGAATTCTAACTTGTTGAAATCCTATTAGAACCTCCTATGTAACCATTCATAAAACTAGGCATTGGATAGCCTCTTTAGTCACATGCTTCTTTACAGATATTCATTTCATCCTTATCAATGTCTATGGACCTACAAATTAGTCAGGCAGATTATATGTTTAGAGTGGGATTGAAGCCTATATGAGAAATAAAGACCAAGAAACCCAATTCATGATCATAGGAGATTTTAATACCATAACCAAGTTGGATGAAAAATTTAGAGGAATTAGAAAACTAACCCAAAGTATGAGAGATTTCTCAGCTTTTATTCAAAATAATAATCTATGGGAGGTTGAGTTTGAAGAAGAAAACTATACATTGACCAACAACAGGAGAGGCCAAAACCTAATAGCAAAAAAAATAGATAGATGTATTCTCTTAGATCATTGGCTAGATGAAGGGACTTGTGCTAAAATTAATACCTTGATAAGGATGTTAGCTTTTGATGCTTAATACTTAATACAAATAACCATAAGATCTCAAATAAAGTTGCAATATAAAATATATGATAATAGTGTATTTTATTCATATAAAACTCATATATAACTTTTAAAACAACTCATAAAATGAACACTAACAAATGCTCACGAAAAATAGCAATATAATATTGAATAAAGGTCACATACACCACCTTGTCTCTTTATAATGTTTAGTCACATATATAATAGAATGTGACTCTTCATATGGAGTACTCTTGGCCTTCACTCTTCTTGAGACTCTTCACTTTCCTATTCTAAGGACACATGTGCACTCTTACATAAAGGACACTTGTGCACATCTACACTCATCACACTTGCACACTTAACTACATGACACTTGTGCATTTCTTGCACATTATTACATTACATAAAATATTTACTCACACTCTAATCTAGGACACACTCCTAATCTAAATATGTAACCAATGTGGTACATTAGAATGTACCAAATAATGTAATATACTCTAACACCCCCCTATATTACATTATATGGTTATTGAAGACTTTAGTCTTCAATATGGATCTTCATCTTTCATATGTCCTTCAACTTGATCAGGTTCATGTTCTTCTTTAATGTGTAGGTGACCTAGTAGTCCAAAGTATTATTGTCCTCTCATATTTCTCATTCTAAATATTTGACTTACCCATCGACCTTTATGATAGATTTTCCATTTCTTGCAATCTGTTTATTTGGAAAAACCATTAGTGTTGTTTTGAACTACAATAATATCTTGTGAAACCCCAATTGAGTCTTAGAGTATATATCATTGTGAATTGATCTTGTAGCTTCTATCTCATTTTGATTTTTAATGAGACACTTATTGACTCCATTTATATATCTAAACTCAATCATCCTTTTGCTTTCTACCAATTTGGCTACTAAAATGAGATTTGATGTTAATCCAGGAACATACATCACATCATGTAACAAAATATTTGGAAAAGATGTACTAGGTGTTACACACCCATATCCATGCACAAGATAGGTTTTGCCATCTACAATTTTCAACCCAAAATTATTTGACTGTCAAGACCCTTGTTGTGGAATAGGTGTTGTCAGAAGTAGCCCTAAGATTTAAACTCTGCCTTGGTAGTAAAAAAGGACTATGGATGTAACCAACTCCCTTATGGATTTAAAAAAAAAACACACACAACCCCACACACACCCTGGTTTGAACCTTGGACCTCCCAAAAACCTCCAGGACATAAGAAAGTTAATTTCTTTGCCAATGGGATAGCAGGGTTAAAGGTGGAAGCCCTTGGTCCTCCTTATGTGGGACTCCTCACCCCTATTAATATCGGGTCGTGGCATGTGTGTGGGGATAGTTGACCCTCTTGCTTTCTAACCTGTTTATATGATGTTGTTCCCATATAAACTGTTTATTTATAATGATATATTCCTATATTGGAATTTAGTTCCACTTCAATACCACTTTTATCCTATATAATATTTTAAAAAATAATAATCACAATATAAAGAAAACTGTTTCAATCTCGCATAACTAATTTTAAAAAACATACAATAAATAATAAATATGTTGCACTAAAACAGGCCCACTCTTTTGGCAATTAATTGCATTACATGAGTGGCTAACTCTACGGTGAAGCTTGTAATAGTCCAACTAGGAGGTCCCATTTCGAGGGAGAGGTCGGGGAAGTACCCCTTCAATCCAAATGCATATCTCCTCAATCTCTGCTGTGAAGATCTTTAGGCTGCTTTTGTGTTCCTCATATCTGGTCGTTTTTCCCATTCTGGTCCCCTGTCTGCTACGGCTGAGTCCGATCGTTCTCCAATTCCCATATGACCTAAAAACACCCATTCCATGGTCAGAAGTTCTCCTCCAACCGTCAACCGCTCTGCATGCACCACTGCTTTGCTGTAGAATCCACAGTATGTCCTCTCCTCCTCCCTCCCTATTTTTATCTTATGCTGATGCTGCATATATTGGTGAATTGGAAGAGCATCACTTACAATTTGGGAGAAGCTGGCAAGCCACAGCGCATACGTTCTCTCGGCATACTTGCTAGAGCCCGCGATGAATACGAGAACCGCAGCAGCCAAGAGATACCAATCTTCTCCACCGGCAGCTTCCATGGCAGATGTGTAGATGACGTATGCAGCCAAGCTGACGTGGTAAAGCATAGTCACTCCGTGCCTGGGCCACAGTTCATTATCTGCCATAGAGTAGGCAGTAATTGTGTCCGGCCCTCCCAAGTGTAGCAGCAGCAGAGGAGCCCATATTGCATAGAAAATGCCAGTCTTAGAATTCCGCTCCGAATGCTGCATAAGACCCATTGCATACATGGCCACACTATCAGCGCACATGTAGGCTAACCATCCCACTGTAGACAATATTCGGCTCTTGTAGCGAAATCTCATTCCCCCCACAAAAATGAGCAGAATCTGGAGGGACATGCTGGTTAACACAAAACATTTTGTCAACCAGTCCTCCGGAAGATGCAGCATCAAATTAGGGTCAACAATGGCAGCTTCCACGCCACTATCTATTCCCTCCATGCTTGCTAAAAATTGAAAAGAGCTCACTTGCAAAAACAGAGAATAGCAGTATGCAACACAAAATCCCACCCACAGACACAAACTTGTACTAGACCAAAGAACACTGTGCGTAGTAACCCATGTTGAGCTTCAAATTTATAGAAGATATGAAAGCTTCAACGATATTTGGCGTGTTGAGCATTTGATTCCAACCTACATGTTGCAGCAATCTCATGGAATACGATCCAAAGGGAAAGGTAGCAATCCAAACGAAAGAATACATAGGCATCTCATGGAATACGATCCAAAGGGAAAGGTACATGGATTGGAACAAATTCCATTGGGTAGTTGTGTTGGAGCGGGAGCCAAGACGAGGCCAATCGATGCCATTCAATACCAACATGGGGGACCCAAAACAAAGTGAAAGTGAAATTCTGCGGGGGGGGGATTGGTAAGTTGGGGCGCCCCCAAGAGGGGCCCCCCGCTCCCCCCCCCCCCGCGCCCCCCCCCCCCCCCCCCCCCCCCCCCCCCCCCCCCCCCGGGGGGGCCCCGCCGGCGCGCCCCGCGCGCCCCCCCCCCCCCCCGCCGCCCCCCCCCCCCCCCCCGGGGCGCGCCCCGCCGGGGCGCCCGCGGCCCGCCTCCCCCCTCCGCCCCCCCCCCCCCACCCCCCCCAATACTAAAAACGAGAAATTATCATAATAAACAAAAAAAAAAAAAAAAAAAAAAAAAAAAAAAATTCTCCTGCCGAATCAAATAAAGTTAGGCTACAACTTTGCAGATGCCAATTAATTTAGATGGAACATTTCAGCCTAATGATAATGATAGCTTCCACCCTTCCACAATTAAAGTGTTGTGCTTTGCTTGTGTGTGGTGTCCACTGAAAACTTAACAAATTTAAAATTAACATTTTTAGTCTAATCGAATAAACTATAGTCTATAACTTATAATTATTCAATAAATTATATAATTCTTTACTTAAATAAATTGATGAGCTAAGACACAAGGAACCCACCTACTTATTCCGTTGCTGTCTTCTCCCCTGGATTCGATTCTTTGGTTGAGGTCGGGGTTGAAAAAAAGAGAACAAAGAGCCCTAACAAAAATAAAGGAGTATAAATTGATGCAGATCATAAATTATGAAAATGCTACAAGAGTATAACTTGAGTCTAAAGATAATATCGTATCATAAGGTGATAACTTTGCCTCCGCTAAAACGAGATTTTGTTCCAATATCATAAGGGAATAACTTTACCTCCCCTAAAACGAGATTTTGTTCCAACACTCATAAGGGAATAACTTTGCCTCCGCTAAAACGAGATATTATTCCAAAATTAAGTTAGTTGTTAATTAAACATGTTTTTATTTAGGAGTTAATTTTTTTTAATTAGCCAGCTTATGCTGGCGGAGGATGCGGTGCCCTCGGGTTGAGTGTGCCACATGTTGACCTCTTGATGTTTCACCCAGTGGATTTTGATTGGATTAGAGCATCTTGAATTCTGATTGGGGCAAACAATTTTAAAATAAGCACTTGGGGTGCAGTTCAATGGTTTGGGCTTTGGTTCTTCTTCGGGAGGTCTAAGGTTCAAACCGTGGCATGGGTGAGTGTGTGAGGGGGGTGGGTGTGTCTCCCTGGTGGAGTTGTTGTAAGAGGTTTGGGGATTTCCATCAAAAACCATCTCTTAATATTACCAAAAAAAAAAAAATTAATGATATTTTAAAAATCATCATTTATAAAAATTTAAAAAATTATGTTTTATTTTTTAAATGGTTTATAATTTAAAATTATAGGTATTAAATTATAATAAAATTAATAAATATATATTATTTAATATAAAAATTATAATAAAAGAGTTGAAATTTTAGGTTTTATTATTGATTTAAGGATTTGATCTAGCAGGAAATGATAAGTAATAATTTTAATTTTTTTGTTTCTAAATTATAAAAATGGTATTAGGTTAAGTCGCAAGTTTATTGTAGTGGTAAGGGCTTTGGCCTCTCTTTGAGAGGTTCAAGGTTCAAACCCCACTAAGTATGAGGGGACCATGGGTCCCTCATAAAAATCCAATGTAAACTCATTGAAAAAAATGGTATTGGGTTAGTTGGTGGTGGCAAGAGGAAATAATAAGTAATAATTTTATTTGTTTATTTGTTTCTTCTTGTTTTGTATCCTCTTTGCTATGGACTATGTTAACGATTCTCAATCAATGTAATTGTTGATGTCACAATATATATTTTTTTCTAGTAGTAATTGACTTGAAGAAATTGTCCACTATCTTTGTGGATGGAATAGAAAAAAAGTAGAACACAATCCATTACCTTGACATGTCTTTTTCTCCATTTGTTTGTTTTCTCATGTTGTCATAAGGATGGTTTCTTACTAATTTTATGAATATCAACGACTCTATAGATGTTGATCATGCTTTATATCCTTCACAAAATGATGTTATTTTGTATGTTTATCATGCTCAATAATAACTCATTATTTTTCGTATTTTCCAACATGAAATGTTAAAAGTTTATTGTTACATTCCATTAGTGGTAACTTATGTATGAGATGGCAAGAATCTTGGGATTGAAAGTTATGCATATTAGACAAAGAGGTTTCTCTTGTTAGGTGACTTAAATAGATATATCTTAGTACAATCCAACATTCAACTTGGGACATAGCAAGGATGATTCAAAAATCTACAAATCTTAGTTCTTATCATCAATAAGGGTGCATGCCTCAAGATAACAAGTTATAGAACCTTTTTCATAGTAGTTAAAAATCATCCCCATAATACAAATATGGATATACAATCATATATTAATAAGGTCAAGGAAGAGAATAAAAATGAAGCAGGGTTCACATGGAGTGTTTTCATAAATGGCATAAAGAAATATTATTGTTTGATGAGAGCCTTTGATGAACAATATGTGTGTCAGAAGCAACTACGTCAAGGTAAAGACTAGTCCATTCAAGATTATATTGATGCTTTCAATTCTATGTCAAAAAAACTATTTATTCAAGATAATAAAAGACATTAACTCCTAAAAAGCTATCAAGTTCCACAATGGTACATTTGAGAGGACATGGAAATCTTCAAACTAAAGATCTTGGGATATGCATACAAGTTTGCTACCACACTAGACAATAGTAAAAAAATAGAAACGTAAAAGGAGAAAATAACAAGAACCAAAACACCAAGTACTGTCCCAAGAGACATGAGTAACAATCCAAAGAATCAATAAAATGATAATCAGCCTTGAAATTAGAATTAGAAGTAGAAAAATATTCTAAGAAAACAATCCCTAGAAGACCAAGATTGGAAATTGGTGCAATTATCATGAGAAATTAACAAGGAATAAGTGTCAAGCAATTCAATATGATATACAACCATCTACATCCACTATATTATAGCCTACAAATCCACATGCTAAGGATAGATGGGAGTAGATTATAGAAGTTGAAATAAAAGTGACCATTAACACCACACAAGAGGAGGAATACCTATTTCACTTACAAATATGGATCAAGAGTAAGTCATTGTATTTTATTATTGGTAGTAAGAGTTGAAAGAATCTCATTTCTATTAAAATATAAAGTATTTTCTACTTCTTAGATTTAAGGAATGAAAATTTTGCCATGAATTTTCTTTCCATTTCTAACATATGTTATTTTTTATTTTTTGTATATTGTGAATGTTTATAAATTTATTACAGTAGTAGGCTCCTCACCTGTGCTTAGTGTGATCTAGTGAATTAGAACCTAAATATATTAATCCTGAGTGTTGCTATGATATGCTTCTTTCTTGCTTAAACCCTTAAATATGAAGTTTTATGTGATGTTGTGCCCTTGGATATTTGTGATGTAACCTTAGACCAACCATTCATATGGAAGAGACATGGTGTGTATGAGTCAAAACCTCAAATGGTTTTCTCACGTTATTATAAGGTTGGATTCTCACTACTTGTATCAATCTCAATGACTCTATAGATGTTGATCATGCTTTATATGCTTCAAAAAATGGTGTTATTTAGTATGATTATCTTGCTTAGTGATAATTCATTAAAATGCTTATTCTCCAACATGTAATGTCAAAAATTTATTGTTACATGGCATTAGTAGTAACCTATGTATGATATGGCATGATTCTTAGGATTGAAAGTTATGCATATTAGACAAAGATATTCCTCTTGTTAGGTGACTTCAATAGAATTATCTTAGTACAATCCAACATTCAACTTGGGACATAGCAAGAATGCTTCATAAATCCATAAACCTTAGTCCTTGGAATTGATAAGGGTGTGTGCCTCAAGATAAAAGCTATAGAACCTTTTTCATAGTAGTTAGAAATCATACCCATCATACAATTGTGGATATATAAGCATGTAGTAATAGGGTCAAGGAGGAGAATAAAGATGAAGTAGGGTTCACAAGGGATGCTTTTATAGAGGCCATAAAGGAATATTATTGTTTGATGAGAGCCTTTGATGAATAGTATGTGTGATGCAAACAACTACAACAAGGTAAATACTAGTCTACTTAAGATTATATTGATGCTTTCAATTCCTTGTCAATAAAAATATTTATTCAAGATAATGAAAGGTATCAAATCCTCAATAACTATCAAGTTTCATATTGGTACATTTGAGAGGACATGGACCTCTTCAAATTAAAGATCTTGGGATAGGCATACAAATTTGTTGTCACATTAGACAAAAGTACAAAAATAGAAAGAGAAAATGATAAAATAACAAGAACCATGACATCAGATACCATCCCAAGAAAGGTAAGAGTAAGAATCCAAAGAACTAAGGCAATGATAATCAACCTTGAAACTAGAATCAAAAGTAGAAAATAAATCCATGAAAAGAATCCCTAGAAGACTAAGACTAGCAAATGGTACAACTATCATATGAAAAATTACAAGGGATAAGTGTCATGTAATTCAATATGATATGCAACCCTCTACATCCACTATATTATAGCCTACAACTCCACATGCTAAGGATAGAGGGAAGTAGATTGCAGAAGTTGAAACAAGTGTTACCATTACCACCACACAAGATAAGGAATATTAATTTCACTCACAAATGTGGATCAAGGGTAAGTGATTGCATTTTATTATTGATAGTGAGAGTTAAAAAAATCTGATTTCTATTGAAATATAAAGGATTTGTTACTTCTTATCTTTAAGGAATGAATATTTTACAATAAATTTTCTTTTCATTTCTAACATATGTTAATTTTTTTTATATCTTGTGAATGTTTATAGATTTATTATAGTAGTAGGCTCTTCACTTGTGCTTATTGTGATCTAGTGAATTAAAATCTAAATATATTAATATTGAGTGTTGCTATGTCATGCTTCTTTCTTGCTTAAACCCTTAAATATGAAGCTTTGTGTGATGTTGTGGCCTTGGATGATTGTGATGTAACCTTAGACCAACAATTCATATGGAAGAGACACAGTGTGTTTGAGTCAAAACCTCAAAGGGTTTTCTCATGTTATCATAAGGTTATATTCTCACTACTTGTATCAATCTCAATGACTTTATAGGTATTTATCATGCTTTATATGCTTAAAAAATGATGTTATTTAGTATTATTATCTTGCTAAGTTATAATTCATTAATGTGCTTATTCTCCAATATGCAATGCTAAAAATTGGTTGTTACATTGCATTAGTAGTAACTTATGTATGAGATGGCATGATTCTTAGGATTAAAAGTTATGCATATCAGACAAAGAGGTTTCTCTTGTTAGGCACATTTAATAGAAACATCTTAGTACAATCTAATATTCAACCTGGGACATAACAAGGATGCTTCTTAAATCCACAAACCTTAGTTCTTGGCATTGATAAGGGTGTGTACCTCAAAATAAAAGTTATAGAACCTATTTTCATTGTATTTATAAATCATACCCATCATACAAATGTGGATATATAAGCATTAGTAATAGGGTCAAGGAGGAGAATAAAGGTGAAGCATGGTTTACATGGGATGATTTTATAGTGGCCATTTAGGAAGATTATTGTTTGATGAGAGCCTATGATGAACAATATGTGCAATGCAAACAACTATAACAAGGTAAATACTAGTATGCTTAAGATTATATTGATGCTTTCAAATCCATGTCAACAAAACTATTTATTCAAGATAATGAAAGATATCAAATCCTTAATAACTATCAAGTGCCACAATGGCACGTTCAAGAGGACATGGACTTATTCAAATTAAAGATCTTGGGATAGGTATACAAATATGTTGTCAAATTGGGAAAAAGTATGAAAATAGAAATAGAAAAGAAAAAGGCAACAAGAACCAAAATACCAAGTACAATCCCAAGAAAGGTAAGATCAACAATCCAAAGAATCATGGTATTGATAATCTGCCTTGGAACTAGGATTAGAAATAGAAAAGAACCATGCAAAGAAAATCCATAAGACCAATACTAGCAAAGGGTGTAACTATCATATGAGAAATTGACAAGGGACACGTTTCATGCAATTCAATATGATATGAAACCATATACATCAACTATACTATAGCCTAAACCTCTACATGCCAAGTATAGAGGGAAGTAGATTATAGAGGTTGAAACAAATGTGACCATTACCACCACACGAGAGAAGTACTCTTTCACTCACAAATGTGGGTCAATCGTAAGTCATTGCATTTTATTATTGATAATTGGAGTTGAAAGAATCTAATTTTTATTGAAATATAAAGGACTTGTTACTCTTAACTTTAAGGAATGAAAAAATTGCAATGAATTTTCTTTCCATTTTTTACATATTTTATTTTTATTTTTTGTATCTTTTCAATGTTTATAGATTTATTACAGTAGTAGGATATTCATCTATACTTAGTATTATCTAGTGAATTAGAACTTAAATATGTTAATCTTGAGTGTTGCTATGTCATGATTATTTCTTTCTTAAACCCTTAAATATGAATGTATGTGTGATGTTGTACTCTTGGATGTTTGTGATGTAACCCTAGGCCAACCATTCATATGGAAGAGATATGGTGTGTATTAGTCAAAACCTCAAAGGATTTTCATCACTATTCAATGTCAATGCTTCAAAATAGGAGACACATCTCCTCTTAACTGAAGGTTTTTTCTAAGATAGCTTAAATAAAAGTTAAGTTCTTATAAAACCAAGTAAATTTACATAAAGATAAGTTATTCTTGACTAATACAATATCAATTGATTTAGATAAGTAAAACCACCTAGCTAGAAACTAAATGTAATTTATTGTAAATAAGTCTTTGTGAAACATAATAAAAGAATATATTCACCATATTTCTCTCAAATTCAACATATAGAAGACAACATGATGAAACAATTATGCCCAAAAAGAAATCAACCCACTATATCTAATGACAATGGATTAAAAATATGAATTTAGATCATGAATACAAAATTGCTACATGTTCTTATATTCAAAAAATCCTCTCCATATGCATCCCTCTTCTCTCTTCACTAGGCCTTGTCCATACAACCACAAATTTATCTTCACTACATCTTGATCTAGGCAATTGAAATGAATCATAACTCCCTCCACTATCTAAAGTGCTTGATCATCAAATTCTCTGGTTAGGATATCCAAAAATTTTTCTTTCAATGTTATTTGTTCTTTTAGTGAAAGCAGGAAAATCATGCACCATACAATAATAATAAACACATGCATGAATTGAAACACTATGATAAAAATGGTAAAGATGGATCTTTTATTGATTTATCTTTCTCAAGGTGTTTGTATCGCTCCAAAATTTTCACACCCTTACCTTTAGGCTATAGGATCCATGCCCGAAAGGGGGATGTGAAAAGGATGGGACAATACCTCGAACTGAGAGGCCTTTTGAAGGTCCTGCCTCTCGGGGAGGTGTATAAGGGTGAATTTTTGATAGATGGTGGGTTCATCAGGAAACTTTTGGATGGCAGTTTCCACGCCTAGGTTGATAGTGTGTTTGATGTGTTCATTTTTATGCTTGATCATTCAACTCCTAGGTTTGGCCAATATGAATCTAAGCTATTCTATATGCCAATGTAGATTTAAATGAATACAGAAAACATAAATGGATGCAAATAACAAAGAATATACTAACTAGAAGAAGTCATACCTAGTTTCAGATGTTTGATGGAGATTCTGAGTCTTGTAGCAGTTCATATCGTCTCAGTTTATATGTAATCGTCTGATATTTCTTGAGATCATCTCAAATCACAGCAGGTCATCTGAAATCAAACAGGATCATCTAAAATTTGACGAATTCGTAAGACAAATTCGTTAGAAACCTGCAATCACAGAAACAGACACAAAATACCAAATATGCAAATGCAAAAGCAAGGGATAATGGTAGAAATAATAGCAAACATGCCTAAATAATAGTGTCTAATAACAAATGAGGAAATGCAACAAATTTAATGATTGATTTTATCTTTATCATGCAATTACGCTAAATGAGGTGAACTCCAAGATGCATAAAACATAATAACTTAAAACAGTATAGAGATATGTTATGAAAGATGCAAAAAATCTTAAGAGAATGCAAACTCTAAACTCGGACTGCCCTCAATCTGAACTATAGTCAGGATCGCCTCCAATCGTATGAAATCGTTCGAAATCGTTCGAGATCGTCTACGACGATCCAAGCTAGCTCCGACTGAAAAACAGTAGAATTCCTGCAATAAAAAAATGCATAATACCAAATGCAAGCAATAATTAGGCAGGGAGGCAGGGGAGACCGGGGGATAAACTAGAAAAATCCTAGTTTATATAGGATTAGAAAGAGGTTTGGGAGGTTGGGGATCATCCCAATCTAGGAGATATCCAACAGGGAAATCTCTAACTGCGCCGACACGCTTCTGCCCGAGTTGGAGAGGCTGTTGAAATAGAAGTTAATTATGAAAATTTGGTTTTGGGACAAAATTGTCTGGACGTTCTATTCCAGACGACTTTGTCAGATTGGGGACGATTTCGTCTTATCTGAGACGATATCATCCAACGGTCAAAACAAATCCTAAAAATGGCACAAAAAACGAGGAAAGCAGGTAAAAGGCTATTTAACGGGCAGTTTGGGGTTGAAATTCAAATTTTAATATTTTATCCTTTTACTAAGGTTTTAACCATGCCAATTTTAGGGTGCTACATTTTGCCCCCTCTTTAGCAAATTTTTCGAAGAAAATGCATTAAAGATGAGTTTTTCCCGTTTTACGAGAAAGCAAAAAATATACTCAAATTTTTAGATGATGATTCTTGGTCGAATCATACGAATGCTGACTATGGTGCCCCATCCGTGTTTTTATCCAAATCGAACATTTGAGATAAAAACGCGAAAAAGCAAAGATTTAAAATGTTGATTTTTAAATAAATTAAGAAAAATAGGGTAAAACCCTAATTCATTTTTTTATTATTCATTTTTACTGTTCCAGAGCTCTATAGAAAAAAATGGTGGAGACAACGCACAGAGCGACAGAGGTCCGGCACGGGCTACGGGTAAGGATCTAATCCTAGTAGATTAGGTTTAATTTAACTTTGTGTAGTTCTTTGGATTTAAATTTGATTGTTTGGGGCATCGCGACCGTTTTTAGGTCGTCGACACCGTCGGGACGAAATCGTCTCGATTTCGTCGAAATCGTCCCTAGATCGTCGATTTTGTCTGACGACGAAATCGACGAATTAGGGGCAATTTCATCCAACAAGGGGCGATTCCCAAGTTGCGAAATCGAAGACGATTTTGTCCTCACAGAGGATGATTTTGCCCAATGTGGGACGATATCATCCAATGGTGGACGATATCATTTAAAATTTGATTTTAAGTTTTTTAATTTGAATGATTAAGTTATTAATGATTTTGTTGTTTTATTGTTTGTTTTGCAGAAGGGATTACTAAAGAGCCAAAAATGGAAGTACGACAGGCTAAGAGATGACATAGCCACACTTGACCAGGCAGAGCATGACCGACTCGGACAAGTCGGTCTGCAGCATGTGGCAGAGATGCCACAAGTACTAACTGACATGGGGCTACTGACAGCCCTAGCAGAGAGGTGGTATCCAGGGTCATCCTGTTTTTGGTTATCGATAGGGGAGATGGCTCCTACTCTAGAGGATGTATGGAGGATCATGAAGATCCCCATACAGGGATGGTTGATGATGCCTACGGCCAATCAAGGCCAAGCGATGATGAGGCTCACAGGAGACCCGAGCTTCGCCCTTGAGAAGGGTGGAGTGAAAATCGAGTCACTGTGGCAGATGCCTGGGGCATTTAGTCTGACATGGGTTTTGGCAGGAGTTGTTGGTGGCTTACTGCTATGCCACCAGAGCGGATGCAGACTATCGTAGGTGCTCTCAGACATAGTTTGCAACATGAGAGACCACAGGCACAGATTTGCATGGGGCAGCTTTGTTCTGTGCCGCTTGTATAGGATCCTGTATTGGGTCGTATATAAGGGAGGTCGATGTCTAGTTTTGACATCACCACTGCAGGTTTGGTGCTGGGAGCACATTACGATGCGGAGGCCGGTAGGGCTTCCATTGACAGGGGTTGACCAGGAGAGGCCCCAGGTTTTCTATTGGTGGTTGCAGCGGGGGTCACAGCGAGGGATAGATCTACCAATGTCACGAAGGTTGCTAGACGACCTCATCCCAGACCAGATCACCTGGAGGCCATGGCGAGAGCACCTCGGGTGGGCAGAGGATGGGCAGGAGCTAGCTCGCATCAGGCGAGTCTACGGGTTGAGGATGGAGCGGGGAGAGGTAGAGCTCCATCGCTATGATCGAGTACTATGATAGTTCGATCTATAGCAGGGGATCCCTTCTCTCAAGGATTACGAGTACTGCTAGATTATTCGAGATAGTACTACACTGAACAGGGCTCCAGATATGCAATGATTCTAGAGTCAGGACACAGACGATGCCCCCATATAGCTAGTGGATGATGATGACACCAGAGTCACAGATGGCTACGATGCTTGGTATGCAGGCATCTGCCCTCATCAAATGATGAGGGCGTAGGGTCTAGTGCACACTACGATGCACCAGATGGAGGCTGCTATTGAGGCAGCACAGGGTCGCGGGGGAAGAGAGTAGCGATGGATCCCATAGGAGAGATGCCAAAGGATGGCATAGGCTCTATATATGCCGTGAGAGATAGGGTAGAGGGAGGAGGGACTCCCTTCATAGTAGGAGGAGAGACCACCATCGCCTGATAAGGGCAAGGGTGTCGACACAGGGGAGAGCAGCGAGACAATGACTCTTCGAGCTGAGGTTGCCTGCCTTTGGACTCAGGTGCAAAAATTGCAGGAGGAGGCTACATGGATCAGAGTTCGAGATGGAGGAGCAAGCAGGGATGATCTAGTGCAGTTTGACCATATTATACTTGGGGCTATACTATCACATGGTTCCAGAGAACTAGAGGGTACCACTACCAGCCCCTATTGCAGCGCTAGTCATGATGGGATCATCGAGGACATCCTCACGATCGACGATGAGGACCCGAGATACAACCTGGACCTCTATGGGACCACCTCCTCCATGTTAGGGTGGGGGAGGATATGAGGCTAAGAGCTTGAGGGCTTCTCGAGGCTAGGTGCTAGAGACTATAGATTTTATATAGATTTTTTTGAGAGGATTGAGTATGCCAGGGTATGGATTGTGGCATACCAATCCTGATTTGATATGATGTATAAAATTGTTTGATATATATATGATCTTGTTTCTGATGATATGACTTGTTCATATGTTGTGATGATGCTTTAATGGTTGAATTGTTTGTTTATTTGAGGATTCATGTAATTATGTCGTGTTGAAATATGATAATTTGATGTCATGCTGTAAGATTTTTAAATGAAATAATTTGATGTAAACAATTGGTTGTGGTGGTGTGATTTGATAAAAAATAAAAGAGACTTCTAACAATAATTTCAAAGGACATTGTCGCTGTTATAGACCATTTCATGGAGTCGTCACTCACTCGGTCGTCAAGCTAATCCCAGTATAGAAATATTGTTAAAAGTAAAAGAGTGCTTAAGAGACTGTCTTAAGACTTTGTGTTGTGATGATGGAGATAATGATGGTTTGATGATTTGTTTTCAAATTTTCATAAAAAATATTATGCATGAGATACTAAAAGAAATATGATTTTGCTAGGCATAAATTCCTAAGTGTGATAAAATTTTGAACAATTCCTTAGAAATTATACCATGGTTGCAAAATCTGATTTTGAACAGAATGACATGAAATAGAATAAGTGTTCGTTTGATTGTAAAGCATAATTGTGTAACATAAGTGTCACCTAAGGTATAGAAACCATAGCCAAGAAAGAGTCATATTGATATGAAAGCATAACCTAACCTAAAAGGAAAAGAGAAGAGTACAATGGATTAGAAGCAAAAGCATTAATACTAAAGTGTAGTGAATTAGAAATAACAATATTAAGTTAATATTGTGCAAAGGAGGAATCGATCCAACGAGATCCATAGAGTCAACACAAAGAAACAAGTAGCCAATGAAGAAGAAGTATACTCTAGGGTTTATCCAAATTGAATCAGTATTAGAAGTACCTAAATTGAACCAACATAGTTCATGATAAAAAGTACCTATGCAAAGTTTTCAAAAGCTCAATGTACTATACAGTGAATAGAGCTATCCAATCTAGAATAGTGAGCCATAGCTCATAACAACATTTAGAATGTCTTACTCAACCAATGACATCCTAGATATAGTACCAATATAATGCAACTTAGAACGCAACTTGAAACTTGGAATGTGAACAAGCACATGAAAAGGAACATTGAAGGGAATTTTGAATGAATCATTTGGAAGCAAAGGTTTCTTTCTTCACAAGCATGCAATAATAGGCATTATAAAGTCATTCGAAGGATAATAAACATTGCATATTTTTTGGGAACATTATATTATGTAACATAAGCGACACCACCTACCATGTAAGAAGTAAATGAACATGTATTAGAGGTTAAAATATTTTGGAGCATGTAGTTTAAAGAGGATCTATTTAAAGAGCTTATCGGACGAATTTGGTTGTAGTAAGGAGCAATCAAGATTACTTCAATGTTGTCAGACAACTATAATAGCACAAGGTATAATTTAGAGTGCACGAGATCATAGGTAATATTGAATTTGAATTTAGGGTTTCTCACGTTTATATTTTGGAGTAATAAGGTTTAGTAAAGGTTTTTCTTAATTATTTAATCTTAGGAGAGATAAGGCATTATTTAATTATTACAGTTATTAAGTTTAATTAAAACTAAGGAGTGATAAGTGATTGAATTTTTTTATGGATGATGATATATTAAGTTAGAAGTTTAATGTTTAATTAGTTGTTTAGAGTGATAAGGTTGAATAGATAAATTAATGTTTTATTAGGAGTGATAAGGAAAGTAAAGCTTTATTAATTCATTTAGTGTGATAGGTTTTTAGAATTTGTTTGAAAGCTTTAATATTTTTAGGAGTAATAAGTTTTTTATATTTGAAATTCAAATATTACTGATTTTTTTCAAAATAACTATTTGGGAGTCAAAAGGCCTACATCATAAAATTTAGAAAAATATGAGATTTGCAAAATTCATATTTTTTAAATTTCTAAACATGAGGGATATATAAGGATTTCTACTTCATAGGATTTAATTTAAAAAATTTGATTTATTTAAAACCTAGGGAGACATAAGGTAGACTACATCAAAGGAAATATTTTCTTAGTATTGATTGCATATCATGGAAGAAATTGTTAAGAATGCATTCAATAATGAAGATATAGTAAATAAAATTAAAGGCTATTTTCAAAGAATGATAGATGATTTTGATAATAAGGAGGAATCAACAAGATTACAAAATAGTCAAGAGAATACACCATTGGATCTTGTTATTACAAAATCTTATTCTAGTAATTCATCAATCTCAAAAATAAAGTCTACTAAAAATATTGAAGATCTTCATCATCTACAATTTATCTACATGGAAAATAAAGATAGAATAGATTTGGTTGTACATAAGTGGTTATGCTATTTTATCAAGAGAATAAATGAACTTGAAATTCTAAGAAGGATGAATAAAATAATAAAAATATCTTCAAGGTGTGTTTATTGCAATAGAATTGGTCATGAAAAAGCAAACTACTAGAATCCTCATCCATGTAAATATTGTGGAAGAAAATCTCATTCATCTATTTCTTGCTACTACAAGGAGAAGTTTTATAGAATATTTGAAAGAGCATTACTATTCAGAATAGATTATCTTTTTTAAATACTCATTTTTGAAGCATCTTCTAACAATGAATTCAAGTGTGGAACTTATTATGTATAGGAAGAAAATTCATTTAGGGAATGGGGGAAAAGATAATGGATCATACATGGTCCAACTTTTACCTATGAGATAATAAGATCACATGCACTACAAGGTCACTTGTAGATTTAAGGACGAAGATATAGATTGAAGACTAAAGTCTTAAATAACCAAATAATGTAATATAGGGGGTGTTGGAGAATATTAAATTATTTTGTACATGCTAATATACCCCTGTAGACACCTAAAACATGTCATGTCGAGGCAACTACTCATATGGGTATGCTAATAGACCATATGAATGATCTTGGACAACTCCAAGGTGAAGCAGTGGTCTTAACCACTCAATTTGGGTAGAGTTGGTATACTCGGCCTTAGCCACGACTGACACCCATGGTTAACAAAGCTAGCTACATCTTAGAGCTATGGTTAGCATCAAAAATATTTTGAATCCCATGCCAAGACAAATTCGGTTGTAATAATATGGGCAATGAGAATTCAAATGGTTTTGGGTGGGAAATCTTTGAGAGTTTTCCTCCCAACTGATCCAACCTCCTGGATCTTGATCTTGGCTTCCCAAGAAAGCCAATATTAGGGATTAGGAGGGCTATAAAACCCCCCTCCAAATTGGGGAGAAGTCTAGAGAAATCTTGAGTTGAAACGTAGAGAAGCTCTTCCAAAATGGACAACAAAGTGAAAACCCTTGAGGAGAGTCGAAATGCTGCCCAATTGTGGAGTGACAAACATAAACATGTCAATGGAGATTTCAAAAGACTAAGAAGCATCAATTGCAAAATCAAGCCAATCAAATGTGAATCTCATCAAATTTTATCGCCAATTCATCTTGGGACATAGAGGTGACCCTTGATCATCAATTCCATAGAGGGAATTAGAGATCTAAGTCTTGATTATAAGAGCAAGAACACTTTCAGCTCAGTCACAACTGTCAGTTATGGCTAATAGTGCCAGTTGCACCTCAGACCCACGATGAGGTTTTGATCTTTAATTTCCTTTATTTTAGTAGTAGATTTCCATTTACAATTATACAATTAGCTTAATCTAGCATAGATTAACATTTTAACAGATATTTGACTGGTTAATTTAGGATTTAGAGGTAGGTTTTCTTCCATTTCCTTGCAAGTATCAATTTAGATTAGTTTCATACTTTTCAAGTTATAATTACTAATTAGGCTTCCTAATTGCTAGATTTCATGCTTTCTTTACATGCTTTACAATAGTTTGGTGATTCCTTGCATACCTTCATAGATTTACATGTTTCTTGATTTATTTATCATCAATTTATGTAATTGTCTCAAAATCCTCATCAAGAGAGGTCTCCTTTATTATTAACCCCTTTCATGTTGTTTCTTGAACATAGGGTTTATAGGACCTAATCATTTTCAAGGTATTCAAGGCAACATATGCCTCTAACCAAAGGAGAAGAAGACTATATTTAGTATTAAGCAATTCATGTACCTTCTAAAAATTCTACAGATTACACCACCCCCTCGTTTAGAGGGTCTTCAATATTGTATCAATTGTATCAAAAATTGAGTATCCCTAAGAGGGACGTATATGTAATCTGGATTTGATAAAGTTTTAATAAAAGGAAACTCTATTTTCTTGTTAAATTCATTGTTGTATATTCTTTATTGCTTTAATACTCGATTTCAATTGATGCACTAGTTAAGTGTATGCTTTTTAGATCATTACAGATGGCGATCATGATGGGACCCCTAAAAATCATGTTGTAGATAACTAACTTGTGTTTTTTTGTTATAGGTCTCCACCACGGTTAACAACCATGGTGAATAGTCTTAGCCGTGCTTGATAGCCACGGTGAATAGTCCTAGTCATGCCTGACAACCACGACTAGTAGAGAATAGAAAACAATAGACAACCGAATATACATCAGACTTGTATCTCAGGTAGGAGACAATTCCCTATGTTTTCCTGTGTCTATCTATGTTTTATTTACTGAGTGTAGTAGATGAAGTTGGTTTAAAGTAGAAAACATAGAGAAAGATTAAAAGTGAAATTTTATATTCTCTTAGGTTTTCTTCCAATTCGTTGCTAGGAACATCAAAATTTTGATTGCAATTTGCCCTAGTCTTCAGTAGTCTGGGTTATGTTTGTAGAGTTTGCTTTCTTGAGGCCCAATTAGTGGCCAATTTATCATGTAAATGCATTCTCTAAATTTCATTTAAACAAGTAGATGCATCTTTCTAAATATTAAAACACTTTTATCATTAGGCATATAGGAAAGAGCATTGTATGCTTGGTGTTGCATTTTTCCTTTCATGTAAAGTATAAAATGAACACACACACACACCAAATAACACTTAAATGCTAGTGATTTGGAAGTCATATCCAACCACTAGTAGGGTTCAATGATGGTGGTAGTGATTTCCATCTATTGTCCCAACTCCCTCAAACCTTGTATTATTGGCCAATACCAACTCCAAGATCCATCCTAACCATGCAAAATAGCATGCATTCCTCTTTAGAGGGGTGTATCATTGTGCACGGGGTGTTGGGTGAGGATCAGTAGGACCTGTGCTCCTTGCCTAGGTGTGGATTTCATCTCCACATTTTGGGGGATTTACGTGATCATGAATTTCATTGTTGGTTGTTGAGATGCGAGCATACATGTGAAAACCCTTAAATTATTGAGCATTACATCAACAATTTAAAACATGTGAGAGTAGTTTAAGTTTTCAACAAATTTTAAAACACATAAAACCAGTGTAGGGCTCACAAATAAAATTTAAAAGAGATAATAATTCTTGTCTTCTTTGTTTTCTTTAAAATATACATACGAGATAATACACATTATGGTTAGAACATAGAGAGGTCGATGTTGATGTAGAACCAAGGTCAAAGCCGGAGCTCCACCCAATGCATAGCATAATACGTCAAACCCTCAATCACAAGATCCTCCCAAACAACATTTGGTGAGCATTAGAGGGAATAACTCTATGTGCATGGGTTCTCATTAGAATACCCCATCTAGATGAGGTAATGTACATGCCTCATGAGACTTATATGAGTATAGAAGATCCCAACATGGGACCTTTGAGCATGGGAGCATATATTGTGATCGTACACCTCATGGATCCATTGGATCCATTGAAGAGTACATCATTGAGGAAGGAACTATAACAAAGTTAGTGCCCATCCATACTCAAGCTAAGGGGGGATCTAGGCCCATGTTAGTTCAAAATAGATAAGTAGAAAATCCACCCATTTAGGGGTAAGAAGAGAGGGCTACTTCAAAGCATAGGCTCGCATAGACTCCAAACAACAATGAACTTGGTAAGTTCAAATTTGATATATCTAATATTGGAGTCAATGGTATGCCACCACATGAGCCATGGTGCACTAGATAATTAGATGGTCTAGATAAATTCCTAGGGTAGTTAGGGTATAAACCTTCGGTTGTGCACTCTCATTCTGTGAGTTCTTGTAGTGAGAGCACAAGTAGGACCATATGAGAACTAGGAGAATGCTCTAAGAAATCTCATAGTATACTTACCCCATCAACCCATGCAGGCATTGAGCACAAACAACACTAGAATGTGAATATCATCTACTCAGACAAAGATAAGAGCATGGTAAACAAGTCCATTGGATATCATATCGATAAAGCCACTTGAATAGAATAGATACACCAGAGACCACATATGATAGATCTTATAGATCGATCATAGAAACTAGTATCAGAACAATGGTAGCAGATCTTCCAAGACCAATTGGAAGATGTCTATGTAGAGTGTGAGCACCTCAAAAATGAGGATACTCAAAGACAAAGGTTGCTAAGGTAATATATTTTTGAGCAACGCATGTGTGAGCAACACATCCTTGATCAAAAGGAGTGTGTTGAGCGAGAGGATCAATTGGCTCACACCAATTTATCTCCTTGTAGTGAATACAGGGAGCACACTCATAAATGAGCTTCTTTATAAATAAATTTGTGCCTTGAGCACATTGAAACTCATACTCACCACATGTTCCAAAACATGATATAGTGCCAAGCGCTAGAACATAATGGGCGTGTGTAGTACAAATAAGTAGTAGGATATGAACAAGAACATAAATATTTTGATATCTCCCTAGTATACATGGAGGATGAGCCTAGTCCTCCACCAAAGAAGAATTTACCTCCAAAGGCTCCCCAATGACCTCTCAGAGAAAAGGAAATTCTATATTCAAAGGCCTATTAGGTCTTGGTAGATAAGGTTCAATCTATAGAGAAATAAGGGATGACTTATCAGAAGCTGAATTTAAAAAACTCACAATGAGCCTTTATGCCCTTCAGTGCCCATTATAGCATATCTTGATCATTTCAAGATGCTAAAGCTGGAGAATTTCCAAGGTGAGGAGGATGCTGAAGAACATGTTACAAGATTTATGGATATGTGCTTTCAAATAGAGAGCAATGATGCTCTATTGCTGAGAACCTTCATCACAACCCTTTCAGTCCTGACCCGAGAGTGGTTCAATCAACTAAAGAGGCATAACATAACAAACTTCAAATAGCTAGCTAATGTGTTTCTTGAATGCTTCTCCTTCAACATCAATAAGAAGGTAAACCTATTTGATCTGGCTACTTTAATGCAACATGATGATGAGTTGATCATGTATTATGGGAAAATATGGAGAAAGATAATGGTAAAGTTGCCATTTTCCATTCCAACCATAGAACTAACTTGGATGTTTACCAAGAGTTGTGTGAAACACATCTTGCTATTGATGTAGTTGCAACAGTATCAAACATTTGAGGAGGCCTTGGTGCAAGCCAAGGTAATAGAGGATATCAAGTTAAAGGAGGGTAACTTGAAGCTTTAGAACAAGAAGGAATGGAACAAGAAGAACACCCAAAATAAGAAATAACAGGCCAAGCCAACCCATGTAAACCAAGTGGTGTTAAAACTCCAAAAAGGGGATAAGGAGCAACAACAAAATTATCAAGCCCAACCTCATCCTGCACAATAGATCAGTGCAATAATAACAAGAAGGGTAATAATAAAGAACAACATCCACCTTGCTAGTTCACACCTTTTTTGGAGTCAATGACATTGATATTCCATCAACTATGCAAGGCCAAGGCCATCAACTTATTGGAGATCAAATTAATAGACCCTAATCAACCCAAACCAAAGGGGTATAGGGATGATCTATATTAAACCTTCCATAGGATGAAGAGACATGACATCGAAGGATGTTGGAGTTTTAAACATATAGTACAAAACATGATCAAAAGATGTGAGCTAATGGTGGACAACCCTCAGGCTCCGAACAACCAAAATATGGGGAACTTCAAGAACCCCTTACCGAATCATGAGACATCGAGGAAAAATGCTGGTCATGTGAATAAAGTGTGGGTGGAACTGCCAACTCAAGGATTCATTGGCATGGTCAATGTTGTCATGATATAAGGAAGGTATGAGTGACCAAATACAACTCTAGTTATAATTAGAGTTTAATTTGTGTCCCTTCAAAGGCCAGTGCAAAATATTCCAGGCCCACCAACTAGATTGGTGGTGACTATCAGGAGTAGGCTAGTTCAAAGCCTGCAGACAACTCCAGTGAAGTTGTCAATCTATGAACTAATTCATTGGTCTCCTAAGCACAAGGAGATGTTCATGGACATCCTAAGGTCTATCAAAGTTTAGTCCCAAAACCCTGAAGCATTCACGAAATTTGTGGGACATGTGGAGCAGTGTAGTGAACCAATGATTCAATTCAATGATCACGATATTAAGATGGTCTCCACTGCTATAGTGGACCTATCGCGACATATTATTGCATATGTTAATCGCAAATTGTTCAAATGGGTTTTATTGATACGGGATCATCATTCAACATAATTACAACCAAGGCATTGACGTATCTAAAGTTTCCTAAAGTCACACTTTGTACCTTCTACTTTTACCTTGAGAGCATTTAACGATGCACTATGCTCAACGATAGGTACCATAGTTCTTTCAATTTAGGTTGGACTAAAGACCATCCTTGTGATGTGTCATGTGATAGAAGGCACCATGCAGTATAACATCCTCTTAGAGAGGCCTTGGATTAGAGAAATGCATTGTATTCCCTCGATTCTACATTAGTGTATTAAATATATACATGAGGGATAGGATCACATGGTTCCTTCCGATGAGGAGTCATTCAAATATGTGAACTTAGCTGATTTTATAGGAGAATTCATTCTCCCCTCAACACATATGGATATACACTGACATCACCAATCAAACATCCAGAAGGTAAATTAAAAGGAGTGTGTGTAGGACCTTCCACGGTAGCACCACAACTATCAGAGCACACAACAACAACTTCAACAAAGCCTATGATATCTAAAATGCTTAGGAATGATAAGAATCTTAAGGCAATTATGGGTGAAAAAGAGCCAAAGCAAGCACCCAAGGTAGCAACTATCAAGGTTCCTAGTCCCATGGATGAAGGGGATGCTCAAAATCAAGTCAAGAAGGCACCTTAGCCTGCCTTGCTTGCTTCTTCAGTAGGGTCATTTGCACCATAGGTGATTGTACATTGTGGTTAATCTTGGATTAGTGGAATATATCATGCATAACATGAAATTCATGCCATTTATCCAAACTGCATAGGATATGGGCCGACCTCAAGCCCATCGCTTTCCCATGGGAACTATGGTACCACTGGGGGTGCTCCCTAACCAAAAAAACTTTATTTATGGAGGGATGGATCAACTTGCAAATCACACACCCATAGATGAGGATGAAGATGAACCATTCATGGTGAATGTTCATTATTTTTCTAGCCCTAAATTTTCCTTGTGCTATTTCAAACGTTACCATTGGCATGGTTATGATTTAGGATTATTCGATCAAGGGCACTGAACTCCTTATGAACCACAATATTAGCTACCAACTGATAGATTTAGGTTAGGCTACCATATAAGAGGGTAGGATGAGCTCCTAGTAGCATATTTAGATCATCTAAACTTCAATTTAGAGAATGATGTGGATTGTAATCCTTATCACCCTAACCCTTATCACATATGAAGGGGTACTAAGCTAGTAACCTACATCTCTATTGAGCCACCTGAGATCTATCATGATAACATCATGGTAGAGGTCAATCCAAGATACACTCCAAGAGCTGACTTGGACATTGAAAGCCATCAATCTACCAATGATACTGGTATGCAAATCTAGAATTTGTGTATAACAATCAACATTAAGTCATAAGTTGCTTCTAAGGAAGTGCAAGCAGAGTCCATTGTTGAAAGTGATGGACCAAATTGTGATTCTAGAATAGATGATAATGAGAGATCCTTAAGCAATGAACTATATGAGGATAATACTAAGTTGGCTTACTTAGGTCCCCTATATTTAGATCATCTATTACCTATGAATATAGTGGTCGAGGATGAGGGAGATCTCATTAATGATAGTGGCTATGAAGAGAGGGGCTACCTTGGACCTCATATCGCTAATCGTCTAGTTCTTATAAGACATAGTGAAGGAATCATATACGATAGCAATGAGAAGGATGAGATCGAGAGAGCCTATCTCGGGCCTCACTATTTATGGCATCATCATGAGCTAGTCGACATTGATGAGATGCATCAATAAGTCTATCCTAGCTCATGCCTTAGAGGAAGACCACCTAATTTGGATATGATTGATCATATATTATTCCTTGATCCACCAATATACATGTAGCTCCTTGAGCCAAGTGATCCTGCTTTTTGGTCTGTTCATAGATTAGATCTAGAGATCCCCATACCCCTAGAGCTACATCTTGGGTATGGGAGTAGCACAAATAAGTTATAATTTCACACGTGGTTTTGGAGATCTAATCCATTCCATAAATATGATCTCCATTGATTTGACCACTCCACTTCATAATCCAATCAACCCCTCCAAACCATTGTATCTTAATATAGATGTTATTGATTGGGATTACACTGATTTACCACTAGAGCCTGAATATTTCTTCCCTAACAAAGAAATATTGCAACCTTTCCATTTTGCACCAGGCTATGCACATGATGTTTATCATGTTGAGGGTAACTCTGATGTAGGATTTTTAAACCCATCTGATGACATCCACTTGATTCCCACACCTCACCAACTTGAGGAGGGATCACATATGTTAGTAGAGGAAACCTTCAATATGGATATTAGTGATGAACCCACTAATCCTAATAAGGTTAAGTTTAGAGAGAGTCTATCTCCTGATGAGTATGCCAACCTCATCCCTCTGCTAAAAGAGAGACCTAATCTCTTTTCTTAGACATACAAGGATATGTCAAGACTAGATCCAAAAATGGTTACTCACAACCTTTAGATAGACCCATTTAAGAGACCTATCAAGAAAAATCTCAGGAAGATGCATCCTATAGTTACTTTAATGGTTAAAGACAAGCTATAAAAGTTGTTGGATGTAGATATCATTATCTCCATCAACTATCCAAAATGGGTATCAAACATGGTAACTATAGGAAAACCTGATGGAAGAATATGTATTTGTACAAATTTTAGAGACCTCAACAAGGCAACACCAAAGGTTTCATTCCCATCGCCCAATATAGATGCTCTTGTAGATGCAACTGTAGGTAATGATATGCTCTTCCTTATGGATGTTTTTTTTGGTTACAACCAAATTTGAATCAAAGCTGAAGACTAGCACAAAACCGCATTCACAATGCCATGGGGAATATTTTATTATAAAGTTATGCCATTTGGCCTTAAAAATTATGGTGCCACATATCAGCAAGCCATGACATACATTTTCCATAATTACATGCACAAAATATTAGAATATTATACCGATGACTTATTGGTAAATTCATTGCTCATTTTGAGCATGCAGAGATCCTGAGGAAGGTCTTTGATCGTCTAATAAAGCATAATATCAGGTTGAATCCTAAGAAGTGTGTGTTTGGTATAACTTTAAGAAAGCTCTTGGGATTCATCATTTCAAAATGAGGAATTTAAGTTGACCCAGTGTCGGTCAAGGCCATATTAGAAATGTGTCCTCCCATAAATATCAAAGAGGTAAGAAGCCTACAGGGCAAAGTAGCATCCATAAAGTGATTTATCACATAATTATCAGACAAATGCCAATCCATGAATCGACTTCTACACAAGGGGGTCCCATTCAATTGGGATAAGGACTGTCAAGCAACCTTTCCTAAAATTAAGCAATATCTAAAAATGCCACTAGTGCTAGCTCCACCAAGACCATATGTGCCTTTATTTCTATATATATCAAAAATTGATTTTGCATTGGGAACTATGTTAGCCCAAAAGAATGTGCAAGACAAAGAGCAAGTGATATATTACATTAGTCGTACCTTGGTGAGTTATGAGCTAGGGTATGTATACGTGGAGATGTTATGTTTAGTAATGGTGTTTTCTATGAAGACATTGTGCCATTACATGCTAAGTCATAAGATGTATGTGATATCCAAAAAAAATCCTTTGCAGTATATGATGAGCAAGATATATCATAATACACGTACTATGAAGTGGATCATGCTATTGATATAATTTGATTTGGAATTCATCAATCAAAATTCCATCTAGGGATAGGTCATAGCTGATCAGCTAGTGAAGGTGCCTCTCGAGAATAGTAGACCCCTCACCATAGAGCTTCCTGATGATGCAATCTTTACGTTATCAGAATATCCCAAACTTGAAGAACTAGATAACAAAGCTGACATGAATTTGTTCTTTGATGGTTTGAAGTGTGAGCAAGGGGGTGGTGTAGGAATTGTATTCTTCACGCCACAAGGTGCTCCAATGCCCTTGTTGTTTAAATTAGACTTTCCTGTTAGAATAAATATTTAGTTTTCTTAAGTTCTATTAGGATAGTCTAACTTGAGTTACCACTCTTCCATGAGGTAAGTGAACTCTTAGTTTAGACTAGTTCAAATTTGTTGAGTTGTAATCCAATGACTCATATTGATCAACTTTGCTATTTATACAAAGTTGATCCCATGGAATAATCAATCAGTTCTTGATATTTTTAGTAATGCTTTGCATATCTAGTTTCTTGGTTTAATATTGATTCTCAATATTTCTAACATGGTATCAGAGTGGGGCTAGTTTTTGCAGCATTCTACTTTTCATAGACCTGGTTCAACTTGTCCTCTATTTATAAATAAGTATTCTCTAATTGTTTAAGCTTATTTGAAGTTGTTAAAACAAGTCATATTTTTTTATCTATACTCCCATATTGTGTTGAGCAACATATTTCATATAGATCATTACTATTATTGAAGGTCATTAGATAGAAGCAGTCACTATTCATATAGTGTTTGAGTAGCTATATTTCATTGCTATTGTTGAAGGACATTAGAAAGAAGTAGCCACTTTTTGCTACCTCCCTTTGTGATTTGGCATGACGAACAAAATTATTTGGCATTCAATCCTTTTTTGCGTGCACTCGAGCTATCATTGACGTCCAACGCTCTTATCAAGCCTTGGACTTCAACGTCATTGTATTCCTACCTATTCAAGTATTGAGGCTCATGCTCATTGAAAGTAATTGGGATCTAATCTATGTAATGGTATATTGAAGGAGAATGGTGCAATCTCTTTCATGTATTGTAGCCCAAAGGCATCTCGAGCGCTCCGCTATCTGAAGGATGTCGAGCATTTTCCACAACCCCCTACCATTTCATTTTGCACCTGACAAAGTGAGTTCACTGCTAAGTCATTATTGAGTTCTTAGAAATGGCACACTTCTCTCATTAAGTGATGCATTCCACTACTAAAATTTTAGGTAATATCTGGTCGTATGCAGTTTTAAAGGAGTTTTTGTCTTGATTCTTCCTAGGTATTGGTGCGTACCATATCTTTTAGATTGGTGCATTTCATTTTAATGGAGGTTTTGCTATGTACATTGATTAGTACATCATGTCTTAGTCACTATTCCAAATGGTCCTCTTCAAACACTTTAGTACTCCGTTCCACTTGGCAATCATCATCAGTCGTGGAAAATTTTACATCACACTTCAATTTTTTTAAAAAGCCTTCAAACTATCACTCTCCTCATCCTTTCTTCAACAAGCCTAGGTGTCCAATTTTTTAAAGTTTGAAGTTGGAGTCCTTCCATGAATAAAAATGAAGTCCATCCATCGAGTGGTGCCAAGAAGGTGTTGTTGACTATGTTTTTTTTCTCCTTGAAGCCACTAAGCATGATACGTTGACTGTATTTTTTGGAAGAGACTGCCTCATTCTCTCCATTCGTAGCGATATTGCTCTGCATGTCATTATGCTTCATTTATTTTGAATGTGCAAGTTTAAAATTGAAGTATTTTTCTAGGCTCAAAGGACGATTCATTTTTCTAAAAGATTCTTTGTATTTATCCTCGAAGGCACTGTTGAATGTGTTTTTTTCTCCTCGAAACCACTAAGAGCGAGAAGCTGACTGTATTTTTTGGAAGAAGACTGCCTGGTTTTTTTTGTTCGTAGCGAGATTGAAGTCTGGACCACTAATTACTTTGATTGGTGTCTTTCAAAGTGTACATATTAGAACTGGGTTGTGCTATACGAAGTCTACATTTATTATGCGTTATACAAAGTCTACACTATAGGCATATAGTGGTATTCATTCCTTTCTTGATGATGGCAGATCTTATTGAGAAAAATATATTATGGTAGAAATCATCCTATTTTAGGTTGATTATATTCAAGGCCAATGAAAAAAAATCTAAATTATTTTCCTACTTTGCATTAATCTCTTTCTTTGATTATGCAAAGTAGTATTGTAAAAAAAAAATCTTTTATGATTCAAGTTTTCATCCTCCAAAAAAAGTCGACAAACAAAATTGTAACAGGATCATTTTTGGTTTTGTGTTTATAGGATTTCACATTTTTTGTAACTCAATTAAATACAATTGGGGGGGTGGGAGGTTAGGTGCTGATTTAGTGCACCACTTTGTTCTCATTGACGAGGGAGCTCCTAGTTTACTGTTTTCTTCTACACAGTTAAAGGGGGAATATTGGTTCATTGTAGTTTTTTATTTGGAAAAATAAATACAATTGACCTACTCACCCATCATAACTACCACACATGGAAACAAAAAATATTAAATATCATTTCTCAAAAAGGGCTCACACACTTGCTAGAAGAGAAGCAACCAAAATTTAAAAAGGAATGTGAAATATTTGTTCATAAAGGAAGATGTATGAAACAATGGGTATTATAAGCACAAATGTAAATGAAAGCCTATGGTTTCACATTTCAGAATGTAAAAATCCATTTGAGAGTTGGAAAAAACTAAAGAACTTGTTTGGTAAAGTGGATCAAATAAGGTCAATGCAGCTAGAGGCAGAGTTAACAACATTATCTCTTGAATACTTCAACAATATTGTTGACTTTCTCACCAAATTTAAAGAGGTAATCACACAATTTTAAGGTAGTAGAAAGAATAAAATAGAAGAAGAATGCATCTATATTATTCTTTATAAGTTAAATGGAGTATTTCAAATATTTGCAACCACTTTTTTGTCTACAAAAGATGCACTTGGTACAAGTTTTAAATGCCCTCCTTAGAGGATTTTTGTGATAGGCTAACTAGAGAGTAAAAAAAATTAAAAAATATGAGATATATCCCTCTTCCTCAAAATAATTAGTAGCATCCACCTCCACTAAAGAAAAATTCAAAAATAAAGAAAGAGGCCCTATAACTTGTACACATTGCAAAAAGGATGGTCATTCTGTGAACAAATGTTGGAAAAGACTACAACAACTAGAGGCAAAAATGAAGGATCACAAAATAAACACTAAGAAGCATATAGGAAAAACCTTAAATGTTCAAGGCAAAGCTATAAAAAACTTCATCAAAATACTGGGTTCTAGATTTAGAGGCAACTCATCATATGACTTCCTCTCACGAGTCATTCACTTCAATCTCCTCAAGCTCAACTTATAGCATAGAAGTTGGTGACTCATTATTTATTCCAGTCAAATAAAAAGGTGACATATCCATTTATGGTGGTTCAATCAATAATGTTCTCTATGTTCCAAATATAGCTACAAATATCCTCTCCATCTATTAGATTTGTACTTTTGCAAAGGGTAAAATAGTTCTATTTTCACCAACAGGAGTTGAGATAAGAGACTTTCAAGAACCACACTATCTCATAGAAAAAGGAGATATTGATCATAACACTTGCCTATTTCACTTCCAGGGATTCAAAAATTTAGATGGGACCTCCTGTTTTGTTGCACATGGAGATATTGAAAGTAAAATTTGGCATGAAAGGTTTGGACATCTCAATTATAGCTATCTAAAGGAGTTGAATACTCATGAAATGGTAACAAGATTTCCAAAAGTCTCTTCTATTGATGGAGTATGTCCTAGATTTTATCTTGGAAAGCAACATCGAGATACTTTTCACCCAAGTGGGTCTCAAAGAGCCTCATCCCCTCTAGATTTAATCCATAGTGACTTGATGGTCTTCCCAGAGCCTTCTTTCAAAGGAGCAAAATATACCTTAACCTTCATTGATGATTTTTCAAGAAGAACTTGGGTCTACTTTCTAAAATACAAAAGTGATGTTCTATCCCACTTCAAAATATTCAAAGCCTTAGTTGAAAATCAAGCCACTTGCAAAATCAAGCAAATGTTGTACAAATAATGGGGGGGAAAACTTCAGTAATGAGTTCTCCATATTTCTCTCAACTCATGGTATAATTCATAAACAATAAATCTCCCATAATCCATAGTAAAATGGGATTGTAGAAAGGAAAAACATAAATTTAAAAGAAATGGTAAATTTTATGCTCCACTTAAGAGATCTTCCAACAATTTTTTGGGTTGAGGTAATTAATTGTGCAAATTATATTCAAAACTGCACACCTCATAAAAATCTTGGCCATTTGACTCCCGAGGAAGAATAGAATGGCTCAAAACTTGATGTCTATTTTTTCAAAGTTTTTGGGTGTACAACTTGGGCACATATCCCAAATAAAAAGAGGAAGGCTCTAGACAAAAAAATCAAGCAACTCATCTTTGTTGGTTATTGTGAGGAAATCAAAGCCTACAGGCTCCTTGATCCCACAACTCATGAGGTCTTTTTTCATAGAAATGTTCAATTTGATAATTCATTACCAAATAAAAATCCTCAATAATCCTCTTCAAACATTAATTCTCTTGAGCCATCTCCAATATTTGAACCTCAATATAATGAAGATCCCATCCTTGATATAGATGACCAAAATGAGGATCCTATACTTCAAACTCTAACTCAAAGTCATGCCACATCCATTACTCCTTCCATAATGCCAAAATGGGTCCACAACACAATTCAAGAGGCCACTCCTTAAATCCAAAATCTTCCATTATCCATATTAAGCAACTCCATGGGTTCTGGTCTTATATTTCAGTACATTTCCATAGAAATATCTCTATGGTCTCAAACAAGCTCCACGGAGAAAATATTTCACTAAAATTTTCTTAATCAATCTCTTGGGAATCCTTCCCAATTACAATCATTGCCCTGGTTGATGGATCTATATCCACAGGAGACTCTGTCCTCTCTACTCTATCACCTCCAAAGCTCTATATCAATTCTATACTAAACACAGTCCAGTCGGTCTAGCACAACTCTACTCAATATTGCACTAAACATAGTTCATTCGGTCTAGCACAAGTATTCTCAATAAGCTCACTCAAATTTGCACTAAACATAGTTCATTCGATCTAGCACAAATTTGCTCAACTCTTGCACTAAACATAATCCAGTCGGTCTAGCACAAGTCCACTAAAATCTACACTAAACATAGTCCAGTTGGTCTAGCACAAATATGCTCAATAGGTCCACTCAAAACCTACTCAAATCTGCTCAACAAGTCCACTCAGAACCTATCCAAATCTGCTCAATAGGTCCACACAAAACCTATCCAAATCTGCTCAATAGGTCCACATAGAACCTATCAAATATGCTCAATAGGTCCACATAGAACCTACTCAAATCTACTCAACAAGCTCACACAGAACGTGTCCAAATATTCTCAAAAAGCTCACACAGAACTTGTCCAAATCTACTCAATAATTCCTCTCTAGGACTTGCTCAAATCTATATTGTAAGCTTCCACAAAATCTTACACAAAATCAGTCCATACAAAACTTGTCCAATATCATAGAAACATAAAGAGAATTGTTAGAGACTCAATATGTTCTATACTCAAAAACTCAATCACTTTCTCAACTCAATCTCATAGAAGCATAAAGAGAATTGTTAGAGACTCAATATGTTCTATACTAAAAAAATCAATCACTTCTCAACTCAATATCTAGACATAAAGAGAATTGTTAGAGACTCAATATGTTCTATACTCAAAAACTCAATCTCAACTCAAATAAGAATATAGAATAGTTTGTTTTATGGAACTTGAACAATCTCTTCATACATCCACTTGACTAGGCTCAATCAACTCTACTCAACCAATCAATTCATGAAAAAACTCTTGCTCACAAAACCTAGCCCAAGCATGTATCATCCAACTCAAAATATTTCCAACAATGCTCAACAATAAATCTCACATAACAATGATACTCATGATCTTTTCAAACCCTAGTTCAAGTTCTTTACATAACAACTCACTTCAACAACCATGCTCATCAAATAAGGTTTTAATCACAACTCTCAATTTAAGAAAACCTTGAAGCATTAACTCAAACACTTCACTCAACCAATGATCTCAACAAAAATTCTAATAAAACAAGGTTTTAATCTCAACTCTCAAATCAAAAAACCTTGAAGCAATAACTCAACCACTTTTGAAAAGGAAACCCTAATCAAGTACTTTTCACTCCAAACTTAATTTTCAATAAAGTCAATCAACCAAGTCAACCAAAGAAGAATTTGCCCATACATTTTGAATGTCAAGTAGTTGACCTCACAAATCTGCCACACTCACAATTACTTCTTTGCCAATCTCAATAAGGGTTAGAGGATAATTTTATTCAACAAAACATATCACAAAAATAATATCAAAATTACACCTTATCACTCCAACTTAAATAATAATCAATATCCTCACAATAGTCACAAAAATCCTTAAATCAAAATAACATACTACCCACAAAGTCTTAACCTTTCAATATTCCAAAATAGCAATTTTAAGACATAAAAAGAAAAATAGAATTCTCCTTATAACTCCTAAAGATAATTCTCAACTACCACAATTTTATCACAAAGCAACCTTTCCAAACTCAACCACTAAACAACATTATACCTCCAACTTAGGCATTTAACAAAATTTAATTAAAAAATCATTTACCAACCTTTGGAGGGTTTGAAAAATCTCAATGCAGCCCACTCTAACATATCCACCATGGTGTCAACAACCACATGAGCTACACACTCATTGAAGATAGATGAAGCACCATGTGCTTCAAAAGGATGACTCTACCTGGTTTTTCAAAACATGCGCCTCACGCTTGGTGCCTTCAACACACCTGCCAAGCGCTTCCACCAAGATTCGAATGCTGGTATCTGTGTGTACAAAAACTAAGCCATAGCCCTCTTGCCACTAGGCCAAGGTTCCTAGTTGGCTTACAAATATTCGACTCTATCCTTTTTATTTCTTTCACTCGCAATTCAAACATAAAGTTCGCACATCCGTTTCATGAGCTCTGCATTAATTAATTTGTATGATATCTTTTCAATCGAGCAAGGACAATAGATTTAAAATTTAGGCATAGTATTTATATGCTTCTTCCAATACTTTGAAAACTTCAGTGCTTTCCTTCTTGTCTTCTATGACGTCGGTGGAGATCGAAAAGGCTTCGAATGCCTTTGGTCTTAAACCCAACCTTTGGGTTTATTAAAATATCTTTGGACTTTATAAATCCCACTTTTGCCTTATAAAACATTATAATAAGAATTATAAATATTTTATGTGGGTCTTCATCATGGCATATTTAATATTATAATAACAACTATTATAATATTATACCTTTGATAATGTACCTTTAATATTTATCTATAAAATTTAAATTCACACTAAATTTAAATAATTTATAAAATAAATATTATAACCCCTTTTTAACTTCTGTATTTTGCACTGTTCCACTTGATATTTGGCCTTCTTCCTGGATATCAAATAACCATTTTTATCCCCTTTTTTTCCTACTAAAATATTTGGTATTAATGATGACTTCATCTGGTGACATCAATGACAACTTTGACTTAGGGACTCAAAATGTCCAACAATCTCCCCCTTTGTCATTGATGGCAACCCATACTCTCTTTACAAAAACCTGACCTTTATTTTTCTTTCTGCTCCCCCTAGCTCAATTCTCTCTCAAATATCAAATCTCTCCCCAATACACAAATCTCTCCCCCTTTGACATCAATGGAAAAGGGTCACCTTTGGGGCTCGGGGCTAAGAATGAGCCTCTTAGCTTAGCCCCTCCCCCACCTCCTTTGAGGTGGTTAATTATGGGGTGGGAGTATTTCTACTCCCAAAAGGTATTGTTTTTTGCCTTTATCATCTTCCTTTATTTTCTAAATTTTTTGATTCTTCTGATTGTTTCTATCTGTGTCATCATTCATGTTCCTATCATTATTCATGTTCTTGTTTTTGTTCCTATTCTCATCCATGTTACCATTCCTATTCCTGTTCCTATTCTTGTTCCTATCATCATTCCTATTCCTGTTCATACCTATTTCTAGAATATTTGCTCTACACCATTTTGCTATGTGACCATCATTATTGCACTTTTAAAACTTAATGTTATTATTCCTTGGAGGTGCAAATGTCTTAGGATTTCTCCTAGTGAAGCCATATCCTCTTCTATCATGAATCCTGCAATTCATTGCCTTGTGACCAAACTCATTGCATGAGTAGCAATACCCATGAAAAATTTATCCTTTCCCATATTCTTGTCTTTCATGTGTCCTACACTGTGAAGCCATGTGCCCAAACATGTGACATGAAAAACATCTTCCATTGAAGCTTCCTTGTCTTGACCTCATTGGTCTCCTGTTATGATTGTTGTTCCATATGTATCTTTTCTATGTATTGTTCCTATCTTTGTTGAACTTTTTATTTTCCAACTCATCCTATGATGTCTCACTCCCTCTTACATTGTCTTCTTCTGATGTATCTTCATCTGAATTTTCTTCTTCTTCAAGACTTGAAGTAGACTTTTCTTCCCATTTATTTTGTACCTATTTAGAACCAAGACATGTCTTGTTTGTTGCTCCTCTTTGTATCTTGACTATTTTATCCACACACTTTGCACTGTTTACATATTTGTATAGCTTATTCTTGGAGTCTTCTACATCTTCCTTTAGTAGAGCCACTTCTTGTGTTAACTTCTCACATTCCTAGATATTTGCTTCTAACTTATCTTTGAACTTCTTTGCCTTAACCTTTGATTTTTCTAAATCCTCTATGAGCATTAGTCTTTCTTCATCACATTCTTGAAACTAAATTTCAAGCTTAGAGTGTTGCTTTCTTACCTTCTTTACCATGTCAAGGGCATAGATGAATTCTCCCTTGAGATCATAACCATTCTCTGTTGAATAATCCTCTATTTGTTTTCCTTTGTCCACATTATTACTTTCTTTTGGCTTGTCTTCTATAGGATCACTCACTTCTTCTTCTAATGCCATTAGAATATTTTCATCTGGTATTTCAAGTGCATCTTCATAGTCATCATCACTGAAACTATAACCATACCTTGTGCAATCATATTCAAGATGTCCAAATCTACCACATATAAAACACTCTAGAATAACTGGAGTCTTTTTCTTAACTGGTTCTTTCTCTTCAATCATAAATTGGACTTCATCTCTATCATTGTCTAAAAAGCTAGCATCACTATCATTTGAGTACTTAATTGCATTATCCGCATAGTAGCTTCTATTTTGTCTTTGGAAGAACTTATTTCCTTGTCTACTTTGTCCATCCTTGCTTTTATTTTGGTGCCTATATATTTTTGATTCCCTGTACCTATGATCCTATTTTTCTTCACCATTGTTGTTATTTGGCTCTTTACAATCTGTTGCAAAATGTCCATACTTTCCACAATTGAAACACTTAACAAATATTAGATCTATGGGTCTTTTGGAACCTTTATCTCTTTTACCATAATTAGCTTCTTCATCACTAAATGAATCACTACTTGATTATGACTTCTTACCCTTTATATTCTTGTTTGCTTTGAATGCAACCTCTTTCGGAGGGATAGGATATTTTGTTCTTATCTCAAAAGTTGTAAGCATGCCAAGTAAAGAATTTCTTGTTAGACAATAACTATCATTTGATGTTTCTATAGCAGAAACATTTTCACTATACCTTTTTGGAAGTGTTCTCAAGATCTTATCACAAGCATCAAAATTCATCGACCTTCATTCCAAGACCTCTCATCTCATATACAAGTTCATCAATCTTACTGAGATAGTCACAAATGTTTTCATCATCCTGCATTCTTAGATTTTAAAATTCTCCTTTGAGATTTCTGATCTTAGCTTTCCTGACACCTTTATCTCCTTCATATATGTCATGCAGTAGTTCCCACATTTCTTTTGTTGTTTTACAATCCATAACCTTCATAGATTCTGATCTATGCAATCCTTTTATAATTACATTCATAGATCTTGAACTTGCATGCATTAGAAGCTTACCTTCATTATATGTAGGAGGATTGACTTTTGAATCATATCCAAGTTCCACTACATCCTAAACTTCATTGCCAAGTGCCATAAGGTGAAATATCATTAGCATACACCAATACAAAAAGTCACTTCCATCAAAGACTGGTATTATATTATTGATGGACCCGTACCTTTGATCCTTTTGATCCATTGTGTTCTTGACCACTTTTCCTTCAAGCTATCAAACTCTTATGAAGGAAACCGCTCTGATAACAATTGAAGAACACAAGATTATACTGAGAGGGGGGGTGAACAGTATAAGAGCACTTTTTACTTTTCTTTCAAATCAATATTATGCAGCGTATAGATAGTAGTATAAATAGCAATAATCAAAGCAATGCACAAAATACCATACACAATAGAGACACCACAATTTATGTGGTTCACCCAATGTGGGCTACTCTACGGAGAAAATATTTCACTAAAATTTTCTCAATCAATCTCTTGGGAATCCTTCCCAATTACAATATTTATGGACCTTTATCCAAAGGAGATGTTGATCCCCTAAATCAGGTTTGTGGATCTCTATCCACAAGAGAACTCCTTCTCCTCTACTCTGGCTGGTGATCCTCTAGAAGACGACTACCTCCACTACACTGGCTTGTGGATCTCTCTCCACTGAAGACTCTTGTCCCCACTCAGAAGACCTATCCTCACTGCCCTAGCTAATGGATATCTATCCATAGAAGACTCTATCCTCTCTGCTCTATCACCTCCAAAGCTCTGTCTCAATTATATACTAAACATAGTCTAGTCACTATAGAATAGCTCTGCTTAATCTTGTACTAAACATAGTTCATTTGGTCTAGCACAAGTTTTCTCAATAAGCTCACTCAAATCTACATTAAACACAATCTATTTGGTCTAGCACAAATCTGCTCAACTCTTGCACTAAATACAATCCGATCGGTCTAGCACAAGTCCACTCAAATCTACACTAAACATAGTCCAGTCAGTCTAGCACAAATTTTCTCAATAGGTCCACTCAAAACCTACTTAAATATGCTCAACAGGTCCACTCAGAACCTATCCAAATCTACTCAATAGGTCCACACAGAACCTATCCAAATCTACTCAATAGGTCCACACAGAACCTGCTCAAATATTCTCAATAGGTCCACATAGAACCTACTCAAATCTGCTCAACAAGCTCACACAGAACTTGTCCAAATCTGATCAATAAGTCCTCTCTAGGACTTGCTCAAATATGTATTGTAATATTCCACAAAAGCTTACACAAAATCAATCCACAAGTCTTCTCAAAGACTTACCTCAAATCTGCTTAACAAGTCCACACATAACTTGTCCAATATCATAGAAACATAAAGAGAATTGTTAGAGACTCAATATGTTCTATACTCAAAAACTCAATCACTTTCTCAACTCAATCTCATAGAAGCATAAAGAGAATTGTTAGAGACTCAATATGTTCTATACTCAAAAACTCAATCACTTTCTCAACTCAATCTCATATAAGCATAAAGAGAATTGTTAGAGAATCAATATGTTCTATACTCAAAAACTCAATCTCAACTCAAATCAGAATATAGAATAGTTTGTTTTATGGAACTTGAACAATCACTTCATACATCCACTTGACTAGGCTCAATAAACTCTATTCAACCAATCACTTCAAGAAACAACTCTTGCTCACAAACCCTAGCCCAAGCATGTATCATCCAACTCAAAATATTTCCAATAATGCTCAATAATAAATCTCACATAACAATGATACTCATGATATTTTCAAACCCTAGTTCAAGTTCTTTTCATAACAACTCACTTCAACAACCATGCTCATCAAAAAAGGTTTTAATCACAACTCTCAATTTAAGAAAACCTTGAAGCATTAACTCAAACACTTCACTCAACCAATGATCTTAACAACAATGCTAATAAAACAAGGTTTTAATCTCAACTCTCAAATCAGAAAACCTTGAAGCAATAACTCAACCACTTTAGAAAAGGAAACCCTAATCAAGTCCTTTTCACTCCAAACTTAATTTTCAATAAAGCCAATCAACCAAGTCAACCAAAGAAGAATTTTCCCATACCTTTTGAATGTCAAGTAGTTGACCTCACAAATATACCACACTCACAATTACTTCTTTGCCAATCTCAATAAGGGTTAGAGGATAATTTTCTTCAATAAAACATATCACAAAAATAATACCAAAATTACACCTTATCACTCCAACTTAAATAATAATCAATATCCTCACAATAGTCACAAAAATCCTTAAATCAAAATAACATACTACCCACAAAGTCTTAACATTTAAATATTCCACAATAGCAATTTTAAGACTTAAAAATAAAAACAGAATTCTCCTTATAACTCCTAAAGGTAATTCTCAACTACCACAATTTTATCACAAAGCAACCTTTCCAAACTCAACCACTAAATAACCTTATACCTCCAACTTAGGCATTTAACAAAATTTAATTAAAAAAATATTTACCAACCTTTGGAGGGTTTCAAACTCTCAACGCAGCCCACTCTAACATCTCCACCGTGGTGCCAACAACCACACGAGATACACTCTCATTGAAGATAGATGAAGCACCACGTGCTTCAAAAGGATGAATCTGCCTAGTTTTGCAAAATGTGTACCTCACGTTTGACATCTTCAACACACCTGCCAAGTGCTTCCATCGAGACTCGAACGCTAGTCTCTGTGCATACAAAAACTAAGCCACAACCCTCTTGCCACTAGGCCAAGGTGCCTAGTTGGCTTCCAACTATTCGATGTTGTCCCTTTTTTTTCTTTCAATGGCAATTCAAACATAAATTTCACACATCTGTTTCATGAGCTTTGCATTAATTAATTCGCATGCTATCTTTTCAATCAAGCAAGGATAATAGATTTAAACTTTAGGCATAGTATTTATATGCTTATTCCAATACTTTGAAAATGTCGGTGCTTTCCTTGTTGTCTTCTATGACATCGGTGGAGATCGAAAAGGCTTCAAATGCCTTTGGTCTTAAACCCAACCTTTGGGTTTATTAAAATATCTTTGGACTTTATAAACCCCACTTTTGCCTTATAAAACATTATAATAAGAATTATAAATATTTTATTTGGGTTTTCATCATGGCACATTTAATATTATAATAACCACTATTATAATATTATACCTTTGATAATGTACCTTTAATATTTATTTATAAAATTTAAATTCACACTGAATTTAAATAATTTATAAAATAAATATTATAACCCCTTTTTAACTTCTGTCTTTTGCACTGTTCCGCTTGATCTTTGGCCTTATTCCTGGATATCAAATAACTATTTTTATCCCCTTTTTTTCCTTCTAAAATATTTGATATTAATGATGACTTCATATGGTGACATCAATGATAACTTTGATATATGAACTCAAAATATCCAACATATTATTGGTTACACAAATTCTATTTGGGTAGGTTCAGTTGATGACATATGTTCCACCTTTGGCTATATTTTTTGTCTTGGTTCTTCACCTATTTCTTGATCATGCAAAAAACAACAAGTAGTGGCACTATCATCTATAGAGGTAGAATATAGGGCAGCAATTTTTTCCAGTCAGGAAGCTCTTTGGCTTCGTTAGATAATGAGGGAATTTGGTTTTTTTATGACCAACCTATTATCCTTTGGTGTGACAATCAAAGCACAATTCATATTTCTCTCAATCCAGTTGAGCATTAGTGCACCAAGCACATTGAGATTCACATGCACTTCATTTAGCAACATATTCAACAAGGTGATCTAAGCTTGGAGTTTATTCCCACAAAAAATCAAATTACAGATATCTTCACCAAGTCCTTTGCTTCTCCACATTATATTCAGTTGCATGAGAAACTTAGGATAAGGCATTTATATTAGAAGGGTGCAAAGAGTTTTTCACCTCTCCATTCTTCTTCTTCTTCTTCTTCTTGGAAGATGGTTTTTTCCCATGTTTTTTTTTCACCATCTCTCCAAAATGTAAGTTCATTGTACATGAGTACCTAATAAGGCCATATTGCTAGGACTCATTATTTTTGGTAGCACCATCATTGTACATGAGTACCTCATCAGGCCTTGTTGTCGAGACTCATATCTTATTGTTACTTTCACCCCTAGTATCACTTAAGGGGGGGTGTTAGAATAAATATTTAGTTCTCTTAAGTTCTACTAGTATAGTCTAACTTGAGTTGCCATTCTTCCATGAGACTAGTTCAGATTTGTTGAGTTGTTGTAATCCAATGGCTCACATTGATTAACTTTGCTATTTATACAAATTTGATCCCATGGAATAATTGAAATGGGTAGAAAATGACATTTGATAATCTAACGCAAAGTGCAATGATGCATTAAACAGAGAAACTGTATTCCATTGATATTAATGAGCATGTGTTACAAGAGGGTCTTGATGCCCTTTATCCATCTCTATTCCTAACAAGGTTACAATCAATCTGATGCCTTCTTCTAGCATCCCTCAATGTAGGTGGGCTTCTTTGTATGTGTGCCACCATAGGGTTGTTGTTTGTATGATGTTCCTCTTCCTTAGATCTTCCAGATAACCTGTGAAAGACCTGCAAAAGGGGATTAGTGTGATGGGGGGCTTGCCTTAGTCAGGCCCCATGTTTAGAAAGATGAAATGACTATAAAATCATAACAAAAACTAAAATAAAATGTGTAGAAGGTAATAATATGCTAAAAAAGAGCTTACCTCCCAAATTTGGGGTGATTTGGGGCTTGTAGACCCAATTCGTGACCCGGGTTGTGAATTTAGGCTGGATTCACAGGGCAGGTTATGAATTGAGTTGTGATGCTCCTCTGGTAAGATCTCTTAGGTAGATCGGTCCTAAGGTAGTCGGGGTGCCTCTATATGCTATCAGAATCCATATGTGCTCTCCGTAAACTGACTATCTAATGTTCAATTTCCATTTTTGTAGAGTAACTATGCTTTGTTGAATATGTGAGAGAGATAATTAGGGGTTGAGGACCCATTATTTATAGGAAATAGCAAGGTGCAGGGGGGAGTTAGATAGACTAAACCTAGGTTTGATTCTGACTAGGGTTAGGTTAGGAAATGCAATGTGGCAACATCACATTCCTTATGAGAAATATCTCATCCTCACACATGTGTGAGGATGGATTAGGGCTAATCCTGATTAGGAGGTGTTTAAGTCAATTTAGGACATGATTAAAGAAATATCTTGAAAAACCCTAATTTCACACATGTGGGAGGATGTAATTAGTGCTAATCAAGATTAAAGGTTCTTTTAATCAATTTTACCCTAAAAAGGTGACTTAAGTGAAGTCAACATTAAATTAGAATTTAGGTAATTGACTTATTAATTGTTTTGGCCAACTAATACCCCATGGGGGCCTCAATTGAGTGCAAATAGGTTGTCGAAGGATATCCCAATGCATAAGATATGATTTTGAAGGCTTATGAGGGTTTAGGACCTGAAAGCCAGTGAAGTAGTATATGGGAGTCTACATGATGCTATGACAATCTATGGTGATCTACGCATGACTATGACCATCTACGCATGACTACACATGACTACAACAATCTACGCATGTCTAGGAGGATCTACAATAGTCTACATTGGTATATGATAGCCTAGGGGTACCTAGGATGGCCTATGTAAACCTACAAGTGTCCAAAAGGATCTAAAAGTACGTAGGTATAGCAATGTGCAACTTTTGGGTGTCTACATTTTCCCCTTTTTGTACTATACTATGTGGAACATAATTTAATACAAAAATGTGAAGGGTTTGTGTAGAAGGAAAAGGGATAGAAGGGGAATGGGATCCAATCAAAGGTATGTAGCCACTCGAAGCGTGACCATACAACATTGATCGATAGCCAAGAAGAGAAGGGAAAATAATGGGATCCAATCAAAGGTATGTAGCCGCTCGAAGCATGACCATACAACATTGACTAGATAGCCAAGAAGGAGAAGAGAAAAGAATGGGATCCAATCAAAGGTATGTAGCCACTTGAAGCATGACCATACAACATTGACTAGATAGCCAAGAGGGAGAGAAAATAATGGGATCCAATCAAAGGTATGTAGCCAAGCATGACCAACAACATTGACTAGATAGCCAAGAAGAAAGAGAAAAGAATGAGATCCAATCAAAGGTATGTAGCCACTCGAAGCATGACCATACAACATTGACTAGATAGCCAAGAAGAGAAGGAAAATAATGGGATCCAATCAAAGGTATGTAGCCACTCGAAGCATGACCATACAACATTGACTAGATAGCCAAGAAGAGAAGGAAAAGAATGGGATCCAATCAAAGGTATGTAGCCACTCGAAGCATGACCATAAAACATTGATCGATAGCCAAGAAGGAGAAGAGAAGAAGGAAAGGAAAAGAGGAAAGAAATAAAAACAATGTTGGTAAAAGGAAATGGATGATTGTGGATGCAATGAAGTGAATTTGTTGAGTTCGTATGACAATTACGATGCCATACTAGTTGCTTGAGAATGAAAAATTTTGACTGCTTTGCTTTTGTGACTAGATCAGCGTGGTCCAAAAGTATGATTAGGACAAAAGCCTAACTAAATATTTGTTGTTGATTGATTGATGAGAACATGGTGACAAGTGTCAAACCATTTGAGTTAGTTAACATTTGAATTATTCAAACATGTCATTCATTGTGCTCCATGAATGCCAGAGTGAAGTCTTCCAAATGTTGCATTGAATTAGTCACCCATGTCATTCATTGTGCTCCATGAATGCCAAGATGACCTTTCCATTGTCATGCATAACTCTCTTGATGTAACCCATGTCTGATTGTGATTGAGATTATTTTGTATGATAATCTTCAACAAATAATTTTGTAGACAAATGCGCTAACCGTACTTTTGGATTTTTGATGTTGTGATTGCATGCAAAGCTGACATTGGATATGAATACCCCCTCAAACGAGGAATCAACAATGAGGTGAATGGAATGTGATGAGTTGATGATGCAATGATTGATAAGATACCAATGCATGATGATTATGATGACAAAAAACAAATTAGAAGAGTGTTTTGGGAAGTTCCTAGGGTTTTAGAAGAAATTTGCATGATTTCCTAGGGTTTTGGGGGCAACTTGGTTGATTTTGGAAGGTTTGAGCTGAGTTCGCCACCCGAGGGGAAATTTTGACCTAAATCGCCACCCGGGGGGCAAATTAGGGTTTTGAACTGTTTGACACATGTGTAGTGTTTTGGTAGTTTGGGGAACCAAACGATGTCAAAATTGGACAAATATTATACTATTGGAAAGCTCTTTCTAATCCTGATACAATGGTGAAATTTTTAGGAAATTTGGAGATGATTTGATAGGTGAAAAGTTAGACCAAAGATGACCCTACTTTTAGAAGTGGTGAATGCACAATCTCAAGCCTTGGGAAGGTTGCACATGGAAGCAAAATATTTGTAAAATATTGTTGTGTTACACTAGGCTATGCTAGGCTATGTATGATATGTATGCTAGGCTAGGCTAGGCTATGTATGTTATGCTATGCTAGGCTAGGCTAGGCTATTTTGCTGAGGTTTTGAGACAAACCTATCCAAATTTTTACTAAGGTTTTTGGAGAAACCTATCCAAAGTTTTACTGAGGTTTTTGGGGAAACCTATCCAAAGTTTTACTGAGGTTTTTGGGGAAACCTATCCAAAATTTTATTGAGGTTTTTGGGGAAACCTAATTTTCTAAGAGCTTTTTAAAAAGTATGTTCAAAATTTTTGCTAAAGATTTTGGAAAAAAACTTAGTGTGTTAAGACTCTAAAAAGAATGTTTGTGATAAAATGTAAGGCAAAGGGTGAAACCTTTTGGACCTAGTGATTGATTTGATTTGATGAAGGTGAGGTAAAGGATGTGACCTTTTGAACCTGGTGGTTTGTTTTGATTTGATGAGGGCAAGGTGAAGTTGCCCCAGTTTTGAATGATGGATGATACATATACATACCTTTTGGTTTCGGTTGTTACATATGCATGTGTGATTTTGATGGTTTGGAATGTATTGTGTTTATATTTGCATAGGTAGCACAATATGATCTGTAGGTATGTATGATAAATAGATGCATATGTGTGAATGGTTGAGATCTATTATCGTTCTTTCATGTGAATGAATTTGTAGCCTAGTATGCATGATTATGTTTCGAATGCAGTGTGATGTGATATCAAATGTGATGTTGTAATAAATGCACATAGAGTAAATGCAATGTTGTAATTTGATTTTGGGATGTATGTGATTCAAAATGTAAGAATGTGATTTGCTATTTTAAATGCATGTAAGATGAATGCATATAGGTGTGTATGACATAGATGCATGAATGCATGTATGGACTTACTGAAATGTGCCAAGGAAGCACTTGTATCATGACATTGACCTGTATGGATGCGGTCCATTCCATGATTTTGGGATGGTGGATAATGTAAGGCATGTGTAATGGCTTTGACTAATATAGTTATGACCATCAAATCTCAAACCCTTAGCTATACAAGCATTTGTGGCAACTTATAACATAATCGGGCTGGTTCAAAGTCTATCTTGGACCTATGTGTGTGAACATGTAAGGTTCATTTATCCATTTTGAGGGAGGTAGGATTAACCCATTGTAGATGCTACCGGACTAGCTAGCTCATCCATCCACAAAAGTGATCTATACAAAAGTGAGATGCTAATGTGAGAGATGTGTTGTCACCCGTAAGACTATTCCACTGGTAGGCAGGCTCTTGGAGCCTATTGCTAGCGATGGAAATCATCCCATGGTGTTATGTTGGACCTAAGGACCAAAGGTGATAAGCATAACATGAGTGATATCAAGAGGCGTTACCTTTTGTTTTTTGCCCCTGTTCTAATGTTGACCTATGTGATTGTAGTGCTCTTTTTTTTTTTTTTTTGTGGTGCTCTTTTTGTATGGGCGATGCAGTTTGTTTTCTACCCAATCATTTATTTTTTCTTATGCTTGATCCCTTTGTTTATCCCTAGGTCGTATGTTGACCGTACAGGCGATAGGATGAGCAGGGGATACCATTCGCTAGATGGCGATATCTACTCAAGATGTCCTCTTTCCTAGGCTCAAAATTGTTTAATGTGTAACCTATTGTGAGTGATCCATGAGAGAAGTTGAACCAACCTAAAATACCATAAGAAGAATGTACAAGACTCAGTAGCTATGGGTGACACTTGATTGCCTAAACTACAGAGTAGTCAAAATTAAACACGACACCTATGTATACCCTGATCCTGAAAAGGGGGAATGGACATCCAGGTGGTGATGCTAACAAGTGCATGTATTACTCCTGTTGAGGTGCATTTTGAGGAAGAATGTACAAACATGAATTAAAATTTTAACTATAAAGCATATGAATATGTGCAATGGATGTAACTGTAAATGATGCAAGTGGAGGAATGCAATATTTACAAGAGGAAAGTTATGCTATGTAGAAGGAGAATTTTAGAAGAACCTATTTACAGATGAGTAAAGTGTGTAATGATGACAAAAAGTGTGATGCTATGATCATGGTTGCCCCAGCATGTGGGGTGTGTGTGTGTAGTAGATGTATAAGTTGTGAGCTGTATAAATGTATGTAATAGTCATCGAACGAGGGAAGATGTAAGAGTAGAATGTACATATGGAAGAAGTGAGAAGAAATAGACTTTGGTAACCAAAAAGAAGAGGGGATTACCAAAGTCCAAAATATGATAGAAGAGGAGAGTGAATTAACATAGGTATATGATTGCTCAAAGGGGCCATGTAGCTACGTGAGAAAATTAGAAGAAATATGGATGAGGAAGTGGAAGAAGGATATAAGAAGGCCTACTGGTGGGAAAAACTATGCGAGTCAGGACATGTATGAGAAGGTGATGTGATGGTGTGGTTACCATGTAGCATGTTGTTCACCCAGTTTTTGAATCTTCTACACTCTTCAATATCATGGCCTGGTCGGCGGTGGTAGATGCAGTATTCACTCGCATGATAGTTATGTGGTTTAGGGCATGAGGTATCGATAGGTCGAGTCTTTGGTAGAGTCAAGTGGCCTTGGTGCATTAGGTGGTAAAATATTTTTGATAATGGGGTTAGTGGGAATGTCATGGGGTAAATATGGGGCTCTGTTGGAGGTGATGAAGGTTGGTCTACCTACGGTGAGGATGGATGGGTCATGGGAGACTGTCATGGATGAACGTGGTAATGGTAGTGGCTCATCTACAACTCTAGAGCTTCGATACGGGAGATGAGATGTTGTATATCATGGTGTGGTGGTAATGGTATTGGGGAAGGAGGTGATCAAGATTCCAATGTGAATGGAATGACTCGATGCATGGTAGAAAATAGATGTGACTAGGATGACAAAATAGTAGAGTGGAATGACTATGGTGAATGCAAGCATTGATGGGATGGTATACCTCATAGGTGAAGGTGGTGTCTTGAGGACATATGGCATAGGTGATGGCTCTAAGTGGTGGTGTGAATGGGAATGAGGTATGTTTACATGACCAGCTTGAGCCGTGTGAGCTTGCAAAGCTTGGGCATAGGTAGACTCTCCATTGGGAAGGGGAGCGGGTAGAAATGTAGGGTGAGGTTGATGAGGTGTATACTCCCTATTAGGTGGGTGGTAGGATCCTATGGGATGATGGGGGTGATTTGTAGGTGAATAGTGATATCTGAGATCATCAGACAGATGGGAGGGTGATCCCTATGCTTGGGGTTGGGTGGATTCCTCTTTGTCATCGAAAGAGGATAGGGAGATCTGATTGTCTCTAGAGTGTGGTGAATAGGATGAACCTCGATGGCGAGGGGAATGGTGTCGAGGTGATGTGTGATGACCTGAATGGGATGAATATGAAGAGCGCCTAGTGTGGAGGGCAACTGGTGGTCGGGCTAGATCGGTTGGTGTAATGGGTTTTTGTTGTGGTTATAGATGGTCCTGCATGGTGATAGGTGAGGCCGATGTAGAGCTCTCCTGCTGATGATGTGAGTCCTACAAAAGGAAAAATAAATACCCAGAGCATAAAAATGGTAGAAAGGTGAAAGTACATGTATAGAGAAATAATAAAGCAGAAATAATAGATTCACATGGTGATGTGCTTGGTGATTTACTTCTAATACTATGTGACACTTGTGATGGTGAATGTGATTATGCATCATGCATTAAATGCATGAAGGTGCAAGATGTTGATGGGTTCAGGATCATTAAAGCCTTCAATATTGGCTAGATGATATGCTCCTGAACCGTATTTGTGTGTGATAATGAATGGGCCCAACCAGTTTGGAGTGAATTTATCATGCTACTGGTGAGGTTGACTTGTGATTTGCTGGTTCTCCTTGAGAACCAAGTCGCCAATATTAAATTTGCATTGATGTACCTTACTATTGTAGGCATGAAGAAGGTGATCTTGATATACTCGTGTGTGCTCGATGGCATGGATGCGATGTTCATCGAGGAGTGTTAGTTGATCTAGACGAGCTTGGCGAGCAGTGTCATCATCAATGAAATCTTTCATAGATATCCGTAAGGAGGGTATCTCAAGCTCAAGGGGCATGATAGCTTCTACCCTATAGACAAGTGAAAAAGGTGTTGTCCCAGTAGGAGTATGGATGCTCGTACGATATGCCCACAAGGCTAGGGGTATTTGATTATGCCAATCTCGGTGAGATTCTGCTATAGTTTTATGGAGAATAGAACAGATGGTTTTGTTCGTGGCTTCTACCTGGCCATTTCCTTGAGGGTAATATGGGGTTGAAAAGCTATGGTGTATGTGAAATTTGTTACACAGGGCTCGAACAGTCTTGTTTTTAAAATATTTCCCATTATCTAAAATAATTTGGGAGGGAATTCCAAAGCGGCATATGATATGCTCCATGATGAATGTTGCAATTTTGGCTCCTATAGTTTGGACCAGTGGGATGGCTTTGACCCACTTGGTAAAATATTCTATTGTTGTGATGATAAATTTATGACTACTAGAGGAAGCAGGTGTAATTTGTCCAATCAGATCCAGACCCCATTGGGAGAAGGGCCACATGGACTGGATTGGTTGAAGTGCTTGGGATGGTAAATATGTTAAGTTGGCATGTTGTTGGCATTTGATGCAATGTTTGACATACTCACAGTAGTCTTGCTCCATTTTAGGCTAGTAGTAGCCCATACGGAGAATGCATTTGGTAATTGCCATGCCACTAAAATGGCCACCACAAGTACCATCATGGGTTTCTTGTACAACTCATTGTGATTCTTGTGGTTCTAGGCAACGCAAGAGTATGCCATCATAGCTATGATGGTAAAGGATGTCCCCCAACAAGGTATAGTGGATCACTCTTTGTTTAAAGGTTCGATATTGAGCGTGGGGTAGATCACATGGTAGGAAACCTAACTTGATGTAGTCTTTCATCTACGAGAACCATGGGTCATGAGGTTCGATGTTTACCACATACACACCACCATCATCTATGGGAGGTGTGGGTGATATAGCAGATTGTGTAAGTGTATGAATGGATATAGATGTTGTGTTGGATGTTGGATTTTGTAGGATGAGGGACCCTAAGGAGGCCATAGTGTCTACAAAATGGTTTGATGATCGTGGAGTGGCTTCGAGGTAATACCATTCAAATTGGGATAGGAGTTGTTGTAATTGCATAGCCAAAGTTCCTGCACTTGATTGACTATCAAAAGTGAATCACCTATGATGTGGAGGCATTTGATGTGCATAGAGTGTGCTTGTTTTAGTCCTAGGATTAGGGCTTCATACTCTACATTGTTATTGGTACAAGGGAAATCAAGTTTGAATGAAAATGGGAGTGGTTCTCCTTCAGGTGTAAAGAAGACAATGCTTGCACCCCTAGCGTGGAGACACCTGGAACCATCAAAGAACATGGTGAGGTCAGCCATGAATTTTGTTTGACGTATTCCTCATCTTTGGTTATGTGGAAGATAGAGTCATCGAGGAGTTGAATGAGTAGGGGTTGATTTTCAGTTATAGGGGCTTCAGCCAGTTGGTCGGTGATGACTTGCCCTTTGATAGACTTTTGAGATATGAATTCTAGGTCAAACTCGGTTAGGAGCATGATCCATTTGGATGTGCATGAATTGTGATAACTCTTGTTCATCATATACCATAGGGGATTATCTCGGGCGATGACAAAAGTTGTGTGATTTAACATGTAGTGGTGTATGTGAATGCTATGCATGTGCTAGGTTGTGAGTGTGCTATAACTATGCTAGGCTAGGCTAGGCTATTTTTGCTGAGGTTTTTAGGACAAACCTATCCAGATTTTTGCTAAGGTTTTTGGAGAAACCTATGTTGCTAAGGGATTCTAAAAAGAATGTTCCAAAATTTTAGCTGAGGATTTTGGAAAAACCTGAGTTGCTAAAAGATCCTAAAAAGAATGTTCCAAAATTTTAGCTGAGGATTTTGGAAAAACCTGAGTTGCTAAAAGATCCTAAAAAGAATGTTCCAAAATTTTAGCTGAGGATTTTGGAAAAATATGGATTGCTAAGAGATTCTAAAAAGAATGTTCCAAAATTTTAGCTGAGGATTTTGGAAAAACTGAGTTGCTAAAAGATCCTAAAAAGAATGTTCCAAAATTTTAGCTGAGGATTTTGGAAAAACTTGGCATTTGGAAAAACAACTATGATGAAGGTAAGGTCGGGGTGTAACCTTTGACAAAAGGATGGCACCTGTTTGGACCTAGTGATTGACTTGATTTGATGAGGGTAAGGTAAAGGGTGCAACCTTTTGAAACTTTTGACCCTTTTGTGTGACAAGGTTTGAAACTAGAATGGTACCATTATCGATAAGGTCCTCAACTAAATCATGAAAGGTGTGACAAGAACGTACATCATGACCTGGCTGGCGATGATAAACACAAAAGGCATGTTCGATGTGCCCATGAGGGTTGGGTCGATTTGGATTGATGGGTCGAATGTCTGGTAATGTAACATGGCCAGTCTCAAATAGCCTCTAGAATAAAGTAGGAAGAGGCTCAGAAAGTGGAGTCCAATTGCGATGTCGATGTGGAGGATGGGGACCATGGGCTCATTGTGGTTTGGATGGAGGGGGTGCATTAGTATGATATAATTGTTGTGTTGGAGGAGGCATATTAGTATGACCTGGCTCATTGTAGAATGTATCATAGGTTGGCATTTGTTGTTCGTAGCTTGTGATGTGCACATTTAGCCTTTTAACTTCATCTCATAAGAGTTGAAGTTTGGGTGTCATAGAAGTGGGGGACTGAGCTATGGTAGGCTTTCCTTATGGATGTGGTGGATACTGGTATTGTTGTTCTTCATAATACTATGGGGAATACTATTGTGCTTGATCATGATAAGGTGGGTACTGGGCGACATGTGTTGTCATGTCTATGGGCACACTAGGTTGTGGGGTAGGTGTCTGTTGTGGGTAGTAATACTGTGACTGTGAGGCATATGGTTGTGGCATAGGTACTTGTTGGTTTGGAGCTTGCTATAATGGTTGGGTCATGGGTGGTGATGACCAAAATGGAGGAGGCATAAAGAAGCTAGGTGCAGTTGGTGGTAGTGTAGGTATCGGTACTACTGGTGCTAGGGGTGGTCGAGATGAGGTATCAAAAGATGGGATCTATCTCTACCTTGGAGGGTAGGAAGTAGGGAAGCTAAATTGTGTGGAATAGTTTGGTTGAGTAGGTGCATAAGCTATTGGTGTTGGTCCATAGGTAGGATGGATATGGGTAGTGGGAACCCGAAAAGGAATAGGTGGTGGTATCCTAAAGGTCATCATAGGCAAAGGTGGCTCCAAGGGTTGGGTGTCATACACTCCAAGTACCTGGGAGATAGGCAGGAAAGCTACCAAAAAGGTGGGATAAGCTATCGAGGTAGGAGCTTGGGTTGAGGGGAAAGTGTAAGTGTACACTCCCTCTTGGGTTTGTGCATCTTGCTCCTGAAGAGGTTGTTGGGAGGTACCCTCAGATATGGTGAAGAATGGCTCTTGGGAAGAGGATGGTTGGTACTCTTGTGAAGAGTACGGGTGTGAGGTTTGAGGGAATGTTTGCGGTTCCTATTGGGTAGGGATTTGTTGTGCAGTTTGGAAGGATGGATTCTAGCTTCCTATAGTGGAGGAGGATGGGTCAGACACCATTCCTACGGTAGGGGTGAATGATGTGACCTCAGGATGGGTATGGTTTAGGAGGGAGGAATCATTCTCAAACAGGGATTGAGATAGATTCTGGAAGAAGGGATGTGCAAAGGTGGGTGAAGTAGGCATGACCTCCTCATCTATGGTGAAGGATGGAGGAGATTGTCTTGGTGCTGTGTAGATCACATGGTCATAGAACGTGGTCGATGGATTAGGTGAGGATGGGGCTGAAAGGAGTGGGTAATCCTCTACGAGTGAAGTAGCGAGGATTTCACTCAAGGTTGATGTCTCATCATGAGGCATCATGTGTGTGAATTGTACATCGGATTCTATGTGTGAATCAGATGTGTCTATAATCTTCTCCTTCATGATCGAAGGAGTAAGAGTGGATTGACTAGAGGAAGGGGGAGGCCATTCCTCCATAGAGCGTGATTGCTCATGCGCTCTACTACGGGTGACCACAGGCATAGTGGCATGTGTCAAAGGGGATTTTAGGAATAAACCCTGTGTGATGTAGACTCAATTGTGTCTAATGTGAGTGTGAAGTAAGTGACATGTTGTGTGTAGCAAAACAATATATAGTGTGATGTGTTGAGACCGGTCTATGATCATGCAAACAATGGTAGACCGGAATCAATTCTAAATGCTGAGAAAATAAAAGTGTTATGTTCATTTTGTGTGTTGTAATGTTGATACTCCCTATGTAGAATCATGGGTAATGGAGTGAATACTCTAGAAAATCGAGAATGTCATCAATAACAAACCTCCTACAACACCCAAAGATGCACAGGATAGAATGGTACCACAACGTGCGAATGGTGACCTGTATGGAAGGTGTAGTAAAATGGTATCCTAAAGGGGTGGAACTCACTATGCTGAAGCGAGTTCACAATATCCTCTCATGAGAAGAGGTGGCACTATCTAAGACCTGCTACCAGCATACCCATGCTTTTGCTTCACCCTCGGGTGGGCTTAGTCAAGAATGATAGTTACCAATTCCACAAATTATACAAGCCTTGTGGATGAAGGTGCTAATCCTATCCCACTCTATAGGTAACCGTTGGTGATGAAATCCAGGGCCCAATCACAAAAGTGGGGGATTTTTTGGTGATGAAATCTAGAAAACCACTCATGTGGGGCTACTAGGTGTCTAGGGGGTGAGCTGATGGAGAGTAAAACACCTACCACACCAATCTCGAGAGATGGATTGGGGATGAAGTCCAATATCACCACTTGTTTAAGATATCACATGAGTGTGTGTGGGTTTTGAGAAACAATGGTGAAATTGTTCTATTGATCAACAATGTATTACATAGTTTTATAGTTCTTGAAAGAACTAAAAATAGACATGATGGTTGAGAGAAATCCTCTTAAAATTATTACAACAAACTAACTTAAAGATAGATCTTATCCTAACAACATGTTAATCTTGGACTATGGTCACACATTGATCAACCAAGCCAAAAACTCAACGTATGCTAATCAAATTGACTAGAAATATGTAAATCAAAACATTAAAATAAAACTAAACACTAGGACTTAATACTTAGGACTAAGGAGGCAATGTTGAAAATATTCCAACATTCTACCCCTTGATGCTAAAGACACTCATGCAAGAGTTCTTTAAGCATCACAAAATTGGAAGACAATATTTCTCTTACGGTTCCTCCAATCTTGAATCAAGAAATCAAAATTTACAAAATACTTATGGTGGTACTCCTTCCACTCTTCATGTGGAATTTCCTACAAATGCTTGAGTGAATTCTTTTGTTTATTAGCTCCCCCTTAAACAAAAGTATCTCCTCTTGTGGTTTTCAACAACCTTTCTCTTACATCTTTATCATTATGGTATTTAAACCATGCTCTCACATTTTGATCTTCTTTTACATCTTAAAAACTAAATAATACTCCACATGAGTATTTACAATTAATCATCTCACATAGATGATTATACCATAAAACTATTTCACATATTTCCACACAAAATATCATAATAAATATGGCCATATAATGACCAACTACATATGCAACATAAAGTTGCTCCTCACACAAATATTCTCTCACAACAATGACTTTACAAGAATCCTTCTCCCAAGGAATTTTGAACACATCATTTTGATCCATGTGGTCCAAGTTCTCCATCACTATATTCTCTCCAAAAATATTCTTCATCAAAGTTGTATCAATGAGACAATCACCTTTCTTTTCATTCCTTCTCACAAAAAACAAATCATTAATCATAAAAACATTACCTTTAGTATGAGTAGATTTGGTGCTTCCCATAAAGCTATTTTGTAGCAGTTCTCCTTCAGGGTATGTTGCTTCAATATCAACCATCAACTCTTCACTAAGAGTTCTCCTCCTTGCCTTTTCAATAGAAACTAACCCTAATGCATTTTCAAATATTGTCATTATTCCAACATGTTTTTGTTTTGCTAATGGTGTATGTAAGATAAGAAACTAGCTACTTGCATTTTCAAAAGAAACTAACCCTAATGCCTTTTCAAAAGCAAATTATTAGATACTATTCTTTGAAGAGAAGTATTCTAGCCCTAAATGCCTTTTCAAAAGCAAATTACTCTACTTTTGAAAACATAGAAACATGCAATCCAAGTGTGTGGAGTGAAGGGGATTAGAACCCTGATTTAAACTTTTGAATGCAAAAATTTCTTTCAAACAAAGGAAGAAGGGATTAGGAACCTTAATTTTCTATTAGAATGCAAAGACATTTCAGAAGTAGAAGAGGGGATTAGAAACCCTGATTTACTTGAACATGTATAGTTCTTTCTAACAATGAAAGCTATTAGTGAAGTGAAATCAACGTAGGCTTGTGCTACATGCAAGATACAAAGAAATATGCAAAATTATTTGAGAAATAAATTTTATGAACTTGCTAGAAAGTTGCAGGTCCTAAAAATTTTAGAAACCCTAATGCTTTAACCACTTTGCAATGAACCCAAAACTAGGCCTAGTAATGGTCATTCAACTAGTCAATGTATTTCTACTTCCAAAACTTGCAACAGAGGCAACAAAAATGAAAATACCTGCATTCTAATGCTAAGGGGGGTTTTCTTGGCCCCTGAAGAGGTCACTATAGTTTATTTGGGGGTTTTTGAGGTGTCTATGCTCAATTCATGACTCAGGTTGCAAATTTGACCTAAATCATAAGGTGGATCGCGAATCAGGTCTAGAGGCTTCAAATAAGGGATCTGATGGCCTAGGATGGTTCCTAGGGCTTTGGAGGTATCTATGAACATATTTGGTACCTAAAATACACAAAAATAGAGGATAATGTCATATTTACAAAGAAAATGAATCTAGCACTATCCATTGTGGGGGTCCCATCGGGCGTGCCAAAATGAAATGGGTAGAAAATAACATTTGATAATCTAACGCAAAGCGCAATGATGCCCTTTATCCATCTCTATTCCATTGATATTAATGAGCATGTGTTACAAGAGGGTATTGATTCCCTTTATCCACATCTATTCCTAACAAGGTTACAATCAATCTGATGATTTCTTCTATCGTCCCTTAATGAAGGTGGGCTTCTTTGAATGTGTGCCACCGTAGGGTTGTTGTTTGTATGATGTTCCTCTTCCTTAGATTTGCTAGATAACCTATGAAAGACCTACAAAAGGGGATTAGTGTGATGGGGGGCTTGCCTTAGTCAGGCCCCATGTCTATGAAGATGAAATGACCATAAAAACATAACAAAAACTAAAATAAAATGTGCAGAAGGTAATAATATGCTAAAACAGAGCTTACCTCCCAAATTTGGGGTGATTTGGGGCCTGTAGACCCAATTCGCAACCCAAGTTGTAAATTTAGACCGGATTCATAGGGTAGGTTGAAAATTGAGTTGTGATGCTCCTCTGGTAAGATCTCTTTAGTAGATCGGTCCTAAGGTAGCTGGGGTGCCTCTGTATGCTATCAGAATCTATCTGTGCTCTCTGTAAACTGACTATCTAATGTTCACTTTCCATTTTTGTAGAGTAACTATGCTTTTTTGAATATGTGAGAGAGATAATTAGGGGTTGAGGACCCACTATTTATAGGAAATAGCAAGGTGCAGGGGGGAGTTAGATAGACTAAACCTAGGTTTGATTCTGACTAGGGTTTGGTTAGGAAATGCAATGTGGCAACATCACATTCCTTATGAGAAATATCTCATCCTCACACATGTGTGAGGATGGATTAGGGCTAATCTTGATTAGGAGGTGTTTAAGTCAATTTAGGACATGATTAAAGAAATATATTGACAAACCCTAATTTCACACATGTGGGAGGATGTAATTAGTGTTAATCAAGATTAAAGGTTATTTTAATCAATTTTACCCTTAAAAGGTGACTTAAGTGAAGTCAACATTAAATTAGATTTTAGGTATTGACTTGTTAATTGTTTAAAAAAAAAAAAAAAAAAACAAACAAAAAAAAACAAACAAAAAAAAAAAAAAAAAAAAAAAAAAAAAAAAAAAAAAAAACAAAAAAAAAAAAAAAACACTGTTTTTGTCAACTAATACCCTGTGGGGGCCTTAATTGAGTGCAAATAGGCTATCGAAGGATATCCCAATGCACAGGATGTGTTTTTGAAGGCTTATGAGGGTTTAGGACCTGAAAGCCGATGAAGTAGTATATGGGAGTCTACATTATGCTATGACAATCTATGGCGATCTATGCATGACTACGATCGTCTATGTATGACTACGCATGACTATAGCAATCTACGCATGTCTAGGAGGATCTACAATAGTCTACATTGGTCTACGATAGCCTAGGGGTACCTAGGATGACCTATGTAAACCTACAAGTGTCCAAAAGGATCTACAAGTACGTAGGTATAGCAATGTGCAACTTTTGGGTGTCTACAATAATCAATCAGTTATTTATATTTTTAGTAATGCTTTGCATATCTAGTTTCTTGTTTTAATATTGATTCTCAATATTTCTAACATTTCCTTGTACCAAAAACAATGTTGAATACGAAGCCCTAATATTGGGCCTCCAAATAGCTATCACCATGAAGATTAAATGATTAAACATCTTTGGTGATTCCCTTCTCATAGTCAATCAAGTGAAGGGACTTTTTCAATGTAGGTGTCCTTTACTAAAAGCTTATAAAGATCTTGCTGACACTTATCTAGCCTAGCTAGAGTGGTACAACATCAAGGTAATCCCTTGTACATCTAATAGATTCACATACACTATGAAATATTTGGGATATTTAATCCCTTAGAATCTATCTACTAATTTTACTACCATTCATGTAATGATGCTATCGTATTCCATGATGCGATGTAAGGCTTTCAATAACAAGGAATAAGTCAACATAATTCATGTAGAACCAAACCATGAGTGGTTCTATAAAGCCAAAGAATTTATTAAGAAGGTACCCTAGGGGTCTTTGATATTTTAGGGTCCTATAGGGAATGGCACCACCATTCACCACAAGGTTGTATCCCAACATGCATTCATGCACAAAAAAATGCCAGGGGAACAATTCGTCTTGTCAGTCGAGATAGAAGCTTATCAGGATTGGATGTCATAATTGCATAAATTCCTAAAGCCTGGTTTAGTCCCTTAGGGATTATTATGTGCCATGAAGTGCACATTCAGATAGAAAGTGACAAAATATGTCTTTCTAGGAGACATCTTGTATCGTCGAAGCTACAATGGAATTATTCTTCATTATCTTGAGCTCCAAGTATCAACTTGGGAAATTTTGTAAGCTCATGATGGTACATGTGGTGGCCATTTTAGCGATATGGACATTATCAAGTGCATCCTTTGAATGGGTTATTATTGGCCCACTATAAATAAGGATTGCACTGCGTATGTCAAGAAGTGCATCAAATATCAACATCATGCTAATATTATGCACTTGCCATCACAGGCCTTATAGCCCATCTAAGTGGCTTGGCCATTTGCTCAATGGGCTTTAGATCTAATAAGTAAGATCTCTCCCCTATCATAAGGTTGGCATACATTTATTATAATGGCTATTGAGTATTTTACAAAGTGGGTGGAAGCAATCCCTTTAACAACGATAACTGGAGCACGTATTGCGGAGTTTATACTTCACAATATCATTAGTCATTTTGGGATACCATCCAAGATAATATTGGATAATGGAATGTCATTCAAGAACAAAATTGTAAGGGCTTTAATGTCCAAGTACAATATACAACACAATTTTGTGACTCCATACTATCCGTAGGAAAATAGGTAAGCTAAAGCTTCAAACAAGACAGTGGTAGCCACCTTGAAAATGATGGTACAAGAAAACCATGAAGATTGGCAAATACAAATACCCCTTGCATTATGGGCTTATAGGACTAAAATTCGGATGCCCACTAGGGCAACATCATTTTTGTTAGTATATGGCATTGAGGCCATTATGCCCTTAGAGTTAGAAATTCCAATGTTGTGCATTGTATTGAAAGAGTTCATTGATGACGACACTGCACGACAAGCTCACCTTGATAAATTTATGCTTCTTGATGAACATCACGTGAATGCCCTTGATCATCTCCATGTTTATCAAGAGCACTTAAAATGAGCTTAAAACAATAAAGTCCATTTGAGAGACTTTAAAGTTGATGATATTGTGTTGAAATAGAACCAACAAAACTCAAACCTATCGCCGCACTTGCAAGATAAATTTATGGCTAAATGGTTAGGTCCATATATCATCTAAAATCATATTGTACCTGGAACCTATCACCTATCATTGCTTGAATTTGTTGAAGATCCTGAACCTCTCAACATACTTCATATTAAGGTGTTCCATACATAATAATTCAAAATTTCAAAACATGGAAAATTTTCAATATCCATAAAAATTAAAAAGCAATAAAAGCTAAAAATATTGCAAAGCATAAAAATTAAAAAAAACTTGCATCATGCATTTCATGTTACACTTGCATTCCATTTAATTGCATTGCATTAGGCATTTCCATTCATCACACTTGCATTAGGATAGGTTGTGTTTGCAATATTACAAACGACACCACATTTGTAGTTCAATCATGCATCTATGCATTATCATCATTCATCACCCTTGTGAGTAATTGTGTTTCTCAACACAACCCCCTGTTGCTATGAAGAATATACTAGGGTTTTTTGATCATTCAACCATTCCTAGTGGTCTTCTCAGATTTAGTATAAAGCTTGATTTGCTTTTGTATATGAGGTCTAGTTTTGATAGCACTTAGCATATCAAAATCCCATCACTAATCAAACACATTAAAAATCCTAATTAGGGTAAGGAAGGACGAACACCACAAAGTGGTCAGGGTCACCTAAAGTGAAAGGTTTTGTTACTTTCTCATTTGTGAGGTGCAATGGTCTAGAGTAGAGGTCATTGGAAAAAGGATAAGTTACCTCCTACCCAAGAAATACCTTGCTTACAAAAAGGAGAAAAATCCCAAAATCAAATCAAATCCCTTGCTCAAAAAAAAAATAATAAACAAAATATAAAATAAATAGTGATTTTTATCACTATATATGAGCAAGTATCCCAATAAACTAAAGAAAAGAAGGGGGTGAGCTTGAATCCCTAGAATGGTCAATACTCGAAAGCCATAAAGTGATCCCCAATATAAAAATAGGCTGAATGAATCCTACCTAATATTGGGATAGGTCTAGCAATTCATAAATGATCTAGATTTAGGTGGCTTGGAATTCCTAGTGGTCAAATCCAACTAAGTCCAAACCTAGGATCAGGTGAACATTTGAGGATCTCTAATAGATCAATGGGATGAATGAATCCTACTTGGCATTGGGATATGATTATGTTTTATCTAATATATTCATGTGCACACACAAGGGTAAGGAATAGCTTGGTCTTTCATAGTGAAAGCTTTATCTTTCAAAAGTCTAGTATTGTCATTATACAACTTTTGATAAGTCAACTAGGGTGTTTGAGTCTCATGGAAAAACTCAAAAATTTCCAAATAGAAACAACTCATTTCACGTCATCAATTATCAATTTATTTTTATAATATTTTTTTTATTAAGGGGTGTTCATAACATAGGTTAGATACTGGATGAATATCAACAGTGATATTTAGACGACCATTGACTATGTTGTGCATATCTTTTAAATTATAAAAGCTTATGAGTAGAAACAATACATCATTTCATATCACATATGGGTGTCTAATTGATTAATTATTATGATAAGATATATCAATTACATTCATGATTGTTATACATTATGTGGTGTCATCCATTATATTGTTAACTCATATTGCATTCATTCTTTATGTTTTAAGTGATTAAAACATACAAGTTCATTTACACTAGATTACATCATGTAAATATGCATTACATACATTGCATTCATCATATCCTAACATCATAAATTAAATGCATACAAGTAAATTAAACATGCATTTAACATCTAACATTGCATCCATATGCATACATCATAGTATTCCATATACATATCTAGATCACAATATCTAGGCATATATCCATTATCTAGTTAGTGTCATCCATACATCACATCATATAGCATCAGATAAACATAACATGTAAGAATTGCACCCATATGCATCTCATAAATATAAAACAATAAAAATCTACACATATAATAAGTCTCATAAAATGTCATATCATATCATATCATATATATATGTGTGTGTGTGTGTGTGTGTGTCAAAAACAAAGTATATAGGCATATGTCCAAAATACCCATAGGCTATAACTGTGTAGGTCCTCAGAACTTACACCCAAAAATGGTACAAACATTTGACAAGATATGTACTAAGCAGGTCCTGCACCCCCTGTGTGGGAGTATTCTCCACAAGTACCACCCTCCCAATGAGTTCACTTGGAGCTGGTACCTGAGGATCGCTCTATTCGCTGAGTCCTATGGTTGGATCATGTATATTACTACCCTGTATCCCATGTCCTAGTCCACTAGGACCCTACAGTAGTAGTCCTCTCTGGCACCTCACCCCCAAGCAATTTGATCTCTCCCTCCAAGAGAGCGATGTGAGCCACATCTGAAGAGTGCTAGGTATTAGCCTCCTAAACAAGGATACACTATCTCTGGATCTCTGCACCCACATCCAAACCTACTAGTATCGATATGGCTGGAGTAGTAGAAGCAACCTATAAAGTTGAGGGACCTCCCATCGTAGACCGAAGTAAGTCTCACTCTATGGTGATAGCATCTAGATAAGCCTAGAGAAGATCACGTTGCCTAGTGATCTTCTGTATCTCAGTGTCAATAGTGGAAATTTGTACCTAGAGAGATGTCATCTCCTCCTCAAATCCTTACCACTACATCTATCCTTGTACTAACTGATCCTATGCTACCCTCAATTATACCTGTAGAGTTGCCATGGATGTGTCCCTCTCTAATATCTGGATCCCTCCAACCTATAGATGTGACTCCAAGCTAGCGATATGGGTCTGAGGTTATGATACCTCATCATCGAGATCCTCCTTAGCCTCCTCCTTAGCATGAGGATCCTCCTCTATTACTAGAGCCTCACCTCAACCACCCTTTATCCTTTGGTAAACTTATATCTCATCTAGGCCCTCAATTGTTGCCTCTAAGGCTACCTCAACTCTAGCCCTACCTAGTGGACCACCACCTCACCACAACCTAGTAGTCCACCAAGAATCATAAAGTGCTATAGCCCCAGCATCTATAAGCCTTGAATCCTACAAGACATCATCCTCATCCCCCAGTGGAGTCACAGTAGGCCAGGCTATGTCTCTCTCCACCTTAAGGTAGTGATAAAGAACTGGATCATCTAGGATGTCCTGGCATATCCCAAAATTCTTGGTGACACATGAGTGTATCCACCATAAAGGCTCACACCTGATCAGAATCCTCTTCGTAATAAATAAAAATGATAACAAAATGCATACAATCAATAAATGACAACAAAATAAGTAATAAATACTTTATTTCATTATGAGGTCAAATCCGGGTTATAAGTACATCCCTCTTAGGGATAATCATGTTGATACAATATTACAATGAGGTTCTTGTAATTGCTTCTCTTTCAAATATAGGTGTGATAATCAAGATGCCTTTGTAGGGTGACACGAACTACCTTAGAGTGGAGTATACCCTCTTCTCCACATTGAGGAAGGATTATGATATAGACTCCTTTGAATGTAAATCCCTACGATCAAGAAACAATAGAGGATAGTTAAACAAATAGGTAGCCTCTCGTAATGAGGCCCTTTAAAGGGTAAATGCATGATAAAGCCATAAAAAGCATGTAATCAAGAAAGTATACAAGCTATGTCTAAACTATGCTAAATTGATAAAGATCCAAGAAAATACATAAAAGAATGTACCAACTAAGTATTGAATGGTTCAGTTATGAAATGAAGCATAAAAATATATAAAGAAACCATTATTGCCCACTCTATGCTAATGTAATCAAGTTGCTCTAACACTGATTCTACTGTTCAGAAAGCTCTAAAATTGTAACTAATCCATGAAAATTATTAATCTATCCTAATTAAGTCCACTGGAAATAAAATGGTAAGGGGATCTATCATCTGTTGCAAACCATAGCTCTGATGAGCGGTCTGCACTATAAATCGTAGCTAAAAGCTGGGGTGAGAAACCAAATGGATTTGCCCTCCAATTCAAGGGCAGTGGGCTTGATCCTCCTTGTCAAATTGATGATCAAGGGTCACCTCAATGTCCTCTGACAGGTTTGGCGGTTGAATTGTTGATTAAGGCCTCTGTTTGCCCAAATTGGCATTTCTTGGCTCTCTAGCTCCTTAGGGCATCCATGGCACAATTGTCATGATGGTTGAGTTGGAAAAGTGATAGCAACAAATCTCTCTCTTAGTGCACTCAAGTGAGTTCACAATTTGACAGGGCTTCGCTACTCTAATCTCCAATGATTGCTTGATAACTTTGCCCTAATTTGAAGGGGTACTTATAAGACTACCCAAGGGCTAGGGATGGCTTCATGGAGAAGCCAAGATCAAGAAGGGGTGGTTAGGACAGTTGGATTGGAAGCTTCCATCCTTTAACCACCTTCTTCTAAAACAAATGGTCGTTCAAACCAATTTGGCTCGAATGAAGGCCAACTGAACTCTAGTTAAGACCGTAGGTTATAGCTATGGTTCATAATGCAAACCATAGGTGTCAACCATGGTTCAGTCTATAGACTGTAGGTCTAGACTGCGGTTCAAATTGATTAGGCTAGGGAGCCCAAATTGAGTTGTTAAAACCACTGCTCTATCTTGGAGTCTGTCCAAGATTCTCCATATGGTCTTATAGCATGTCCATATGAGTAGTCACCATCAACATGACGTATTTTAGGTGTCTACAGATGCCCCTTTTGAGATACGTTGTGAGATAGAACAACGCTGAGCAAAAAAAAACCTCCTAAAATGATGCCAAAGGTTCTATGATGATCATTAGTTAGATCAACATTAGATGCATCTTATTTAGCAAAAGGACATGCATCCTAGAATCATTGCTTCCAACTAGGTGAAAGAATTACATTTGAAAATCTTGTGCCCTTCTCATCTCATTCGATGCAGTTGCGCATTCCATAGGTATCTTCTGACCCATATATCCGAAAGGCAGAGAACAACAAGAAAACTTCATATTTGCTATTTTCCTCAAGAAAAGGGGTAAGCTTATGATAGTTGTTGACAATGATTCACAAGGATGAATGCAATTTTGAAAATATCAAGGGATCTACGATCTCCGAGATCTTCTATTGATTTTGATTATGATTTGATATTATGACTACCCCCTCAAGTGATGAGTCGATGAGGGTAATGACAATGATTAAAGCAACGATGTCGCTTGACCACCATGGATGATCTAAAAAAATTTAGATTTGAGCATATTAATGCCTTGGCTAGGCCTAGTTCAACTTCTGATTCTAACTATTAATAGTGATTGCACATTTCTATCCCATGAAGTAGTCAGGCTACAATAGCCATATTAGGGAATCGAAATAATACAAATCTAATTAGTTTTGTGTTGAATAAAGTTATCGATGATTTGCTAAAAATATGTCATAGGAGACATGACACGAAATGCCTCGTTCCCATGGAGCGGTCCAGCCTTGAAGGCCTTCTTAGGGATTGAAAATAAGCATGTCAAGTCAATGATGATAGTTTTACCCCAAATGTCCTTATGGTAATTTACTCATCATGTCAGATTGTATGGATCACAAGTCACTACAACCGCCAAATATATAGGGTAAATAACTGGATACGAGGTGCATTTGGCTTTTGAATTATTTGATTTTTTTGTTTATTAATTTTGAATTTTTGAATTGATCCTGGTGCTTGAACATCACCAAATTTACAAAATTTGATTGCTTTTATTGAAATTTGATCCGTTAGGAGTAATTAATTTGTTATTTTAGACCTTCCCACAGTGGGATTTTATTGAATTGGCTACCAGTTGCAAACCGCTTCTAGGGCATGCGGTTGCCTTTTGCAATTTTTGGGAACCACGGATAGGGCCTACGGTTGGAAAACCCTAATTTTGAGACCACAGGGGTCAGCTGTGATCCACCCAAAATTGAAGAAGCTTATAAAAGGCTCAATTTTTAAATTTGTTTCATTATTACTTGATATTGATTGACAACTAGAGAGCTTTGGACGACAAAAAATAAACCTAACCTAAAACCCTACAAAAATTTAAACTCAATACCTTACAAACCACATGATGGCAAACCACAAATAAGCTTCATCTAGCCGAGGCAGCAGTGGGGTTAAGGTAATTTGAAACCTAGACCTCACATTCAATACTAGTTTAAAATTAACCCCATTTAAGAAATGTAGAAAATTAACCTCATTAAACCGATGGTAATGAACCTCATATTAGATTAGGCTAGTTAGGTTTACAATTTTGTTATTTATTTATTATTTTTTTTGTTTTTTAGCTGGGGAAATGACCGCAACAGAGTCTTAATCGGAGACCGTAGGTACCAGCTACGGTTCCTAATTTACCGATTGGGGACCGCAACTATTATCTATGGTCTGCACTTAAATTCCAACGGTTAATTTTTGACCGCATGCGAACCGTAGGGTTGACCCGTGGTTCCCAGACTTTAGGAAAATTTTATCAAATTTTTAATTTTTCTAAGGTTTAATAGGCAATTAATTTTATTTAATGCATTTTTGGCTTGCCTAATTGATATTTTTTATTTTTATGATTGCCTGATGACATATTTTTGTATTTTTTATCAATTTTTAGATGTTTTAACATTTTTTAGGTCGTTTTTAAATGTTTTTTGCTTGTATTTTTAGTTAGATTTCTTCTTATGCCATGATTTTATTTCATATATTGACCTCTAGAGCATGCGAGCTAGACATTCTTAAGACTCTCCATGGATAGCTCACTCCTGAGGGAGCGGAGATGGTTCAGAGCCATCGGCTTTAGCTATGTTCTAGATCTACCCACTATTAGAGTGGATCAAGCCTACTTGACCGCGTTGGCCTGACGCTTGAATACACAGACCAACACCTTTCACCTACCTACAGGTGAAATGATAGTTACCCTAGAGGACGTCTACCGGATCTTTAGGATCCCTATTGATGGTGAGGCCATCACCTCTTCTACTTCTAGGGCTAAGGAGCCCATTTTTTATGTGATCTTCGGTGACTAGAGTTGGGAGGCTCAACGAAAGATCAATCATGGAGGAGTTCATATTGGATACTGGTAGGGTGAGTAGATCTTCTCCATGAGGGAGGCCATATTTATGCACCTGGTGGTGCAGGTTGTTCTTCCAGACTCCTCAAGCGCAAGGATTCCCTGGAACCTCCTGGACAGTGTCAAGATAGTGACTTAGAGCTCTGTGTATCAACCACTATGATTGGCCTAGGGTAGCACTCTACTATACCATATTTACAGGGAGTTATACCTGATTACTAATTGGAGCCACAGCAGGATGAGCTGCAACCTGCTGCTACAGATCTAGGATTGGTAGCACATCAAGATAGAGCATCCTAAAGAGCTACCACTACACATTATAGATATTGATGATGCTCATCAGTGCTATGCCACATGCTGGCCTCATGAGGAGGAGGGCTTCAAGAGCAGGATCCATGCTGGCCATACTAAGCACTACATTACATAGTTTGCATCACTTGGGCCAAATGACATTGAGTGGCATCCCTACATGGATTACCCAGCTTGGACAGAGGTTGGTTAGTGCCTACGATAGGCTCTAAGAGACAGATGACTACTCAGCTGGAAGGTCAAGATTAGAGAGTACCAGTTCTACTCTCGGGTCCTACGGTAGTTCGGCCTAGTGCAGGACATTCTAGAGATTCCTTTTTCTTATAGGCATCTAGTCTTGGAGACACATCTACCATGGATTTAGCCTACAACATTAGGAGATGAGGTTGATGACTTCTAGGAGTCTAGAGTTGATAGGGCTAGGACCACCCCAACATATGATGCTTGGTGGTCAATGCTACGATGGTATGAATCAGGGCCTCTAGGCAAGGTAGATGACCAGGTAGAGGCAATGGTTGACCCAGATGAACGTAGGGTGTGACAATAGACTGACAGTGGATGAGGTGTAGAGGCTGTAGTAGAGGATGACCTCCCTATGGATGTTGATGTAGATGAGGAGGCTTCCAAGGAGGGTGAGGTCCCTCTTGACAATATGGAAGGGCTACTCCTAGCTTAGGTTGTTGAATTACAGAGTCATCTTGGGAGGTATCAGACTCAGCAGCTAGAGTGAGATACTACTATCACCAGTTTGGAGGTGAAGCTAGTTGATCGAGATAGGTGGCTAGCTGAGGCTCAGGAGTAGATCATGAGTCTTACAGTGCAGGCTATAGTGATAGAGATTCAGGTCTATAATCTCACTAGTGCACATGATTTGGCACTAGCACAGTGGGGTGAGGTTGTTGCAGAGAGAGATCTACTCAGGGCACATAGGGGGATCCTCCATCCTCTCAGATTATTATGGGACCTCTAGCTGCTCCATCAGTTACATTTCTAGGAGGTGGTGATCCTATGGTAGAGGTCAGGTGGCTCACTTCCCTCATAGAGGAGGGAAATGACCTTTGCAATGTGAGGGCAGCTCACATCTCTCAGCTAGAGGGCTATATCATATTGAGGGGCTTGGAGGTACCTGAGGATAGACATGCTATAGGGTCTTAGAGGACCATATCCTGAACTTTAGAAAAGTCCATGGTGAGATCTAGCTAGAGGACTCATAGGATAGAGAGGACACATATGTCATCTAGCACACATGGTGGCAGCTCTCATAGGAGTCACAAGGAGATGGGTGCGACCTCGAGTCACAGGTCTAGCCGTGTAGACATACCAGTATCCCATGTGCTAGACCTCTTCAAGTTAGGTGGTACATAGGGCCCTCAGTAGGGTGCACAGCAGGCACCAGAGCCAACTATAGAGTATGCTCCAGGGCATAAGGCTGAGGTGGGTGGTGAGAGCTCCAATTTAGGGGAGCAAGCTAGAGCTAGGGCTCTACCAGATCTAGGCTAAATTTTTACATATGTATCATTTTTGGTGTAAGGTCTAGGACCTACACGATTATAGCCTGTAGGAATTTTGTACTCTTGATGTACTCTTTTGGACATATATTTATATATGATATGACTTGATCATTTATGGCTCATTATGTGTACTTGTTTATATGTTTTGGTTTTTCTGTTTATTTGATGCACATGTATGCAATACTTATGTTAATTTGATGCTATGTGATGTCATGTATGGATGACATGCACTAGATAACTATTTACTTTATGATGATGGTATGCAGTGATCTAGATGCTTAGATGTGTGATTTGATGATAGATGCTTATTGATGCAATGTTTTTCTTTAAATGCATATTTGATTTTTCTTTCTTTGCATGCATTTAATTTATGCTTGTGTTTCGATATGTTGATGCAATGGATGTAATGCATTATTTACATGGTAATGATTTTATGTAAATGAACATGTATGCCTTAATCACTTAAAACTTAAGGAATGAATGTGATACGTGTTTATCAATCTAATGGAATGACACCACATAATGTATAACAATCATGAATATAATTGTAAATCCTCATTACAAGAATTTACTCATTTAAACACCCATATATGAGATGCAATGATATGAAATGGTATGAAATGGGTGATATCATATGTCACTTGATATTTCTTTTACATTTTGAGATATGCATGATATAGTCAGTGGTCGTCTAAATATCATTTCTAATATCCATCTGGTATCTATCCTATATCCTGTAAACTTTGTGTTTACTTGTAATGATGTATCCTGAATTTGATACTTTGCAATTAACATGAGTTATTTTGCAATTTTCATGATTGGCATGATTTATTTTTGGATGACTTGCAATATTTGGTATGCTATTGCTATTAGAGAATTTTTTTTAAGGTTTTCCATGAGACTTAAACACCCTAGTAGACTTCTCAAATGTCACATACTAACTATACAAGGCTTTTGTTGGATGAGGCTTTTGCCTTGAAAGACCCAACTATTCATTATCCCTATGTGTGCATGTGAGTATTTTTAGATAGATCATAGGCATACCCTAGATGTCAGTCGAGACTCTTTCAACCCATATGTGAGACCGGGTTCCTCATATTTTCGTATCATCCTTGTTTCAAATTTGATTGGACTATAATGCTAGACAACCCTAGGTACCTAGAGCTAGATTATCTTGCAAATTGATCAGGACTACCCCTATAAATGCAAGTGGGACTCTTTCAACCCATTGTTGCGGTTAGGGATCACCCAATAGAATTACTACTCCGGGAGTAGGTGGGACTCTTTCAACCCATTGCTGCAATCGGGGTTTACTCTATGGCTTTTTCATGGTGAACAATCCAGGGATTCAAGTTCTCACCCCATTTTTTGATACTTGCTCATATGTAGTGATAAAAATCACTATTTTTCATGTTTTACTTTGAGTGATAAAAATCACTGTTTATTCTCATTTTTCTTGAGCAAGGGATTTATATAGTGCTTTTTATTAACTATGTCATTTTAAGATTTGAGCTTTGAATTGTAAACTTTAAATTTTGAACTTTGAATTTTGATCTGAGATTTAAACTGTGTATCTATGTACGAGTAGGGGAAATTATTGTCCTTTTGCCAAGGTTCACCACTCTAGACCAAACTATTTGCAAGACAAATAGGTTATAAAACCCATCTCTCTAGAGACCTAGGATTATTTTCGTAGCTTTCATTCTCTCTTATCTTAGCAGGATTTTAAATGTTTTGCTTAGTGACAGGATCCTAATATGTCAAGCACTATCCCAACTACTGACCTCATCTATAAAAGCAAAGCAAGCTTTCTATGACACCTGAGAGACCCACTAGGTATGGCTGAGTGACAATAAAATTTTTGGATACTTAAGTATCTTATAGCAACAAATGTTGTGTATGTATGCAATGGATTATGATAAATGCAGAGGCGCATGATTTAGACATGAACGTGGTGTCATTTGTAAGACTAACAAACACAAATCATTATATTATAGAATGCAATGTATGACGCATGCCTATATGCAATGCAATGCAGCGAATGCATGAATGAATGCAAATGAAAATGCAAAATGCAAAAGCAAATGTTTTTGGATTCTATGCTTTACCATTTTTTTGTTTTTGTTGATTTTATATTTTTTATGAGTTTTGAGCCTCATATATGACCAAATGGTGAGTACATGCCTTCGAAGCCTTTTGGGTTGACCAAGCGATTTTTCAAAAATCCTTGATGCCTTTCTAAGATTGACCAAGTGGTTTTTAAGAAAACTCTTAGATCCTTTGACTGACATGACCAAGCGGTTTTGGGAACCCTTGGAGCCTTTTTGGGATTGACCAAAGGGCTTACTGATGCCTTTGGAGCTTTTAATTGACCAAGCGATTCTTAAGAACCCTTGGAGCCTTTTACTATGCTCTCAAGCATAGATTTCCTTAAGATGGATGATGTTGAGAGGTTCAGGCTCTTCAACACCTCCTAGAAATGTTAGGCGATAAGTACCCAGACTAATATTTTCATATATGATATAGGGCCCTAGATAATTAGCCATAAATTTCTCCCTCATATCGGGTGGCAAATTAGAGTTCTTTTGGTTCTATTTGAGCACAATATCCCCAACTTCAAAGTCTCTCTGATGGACTTTGATATTGTAAGCTTGTTTTAGTCACTCCTGATAAACACAAAGATGCTCCAGGGCATTCACGTGATGTTCATAAAGTAGCGTCAGATGATGAAGGCAAGCTTGCCATGCGGTGTCATCATCGATGAACTCTTTCAATGTGACGTACAACATTGGTATTTCCAACTCTAAGGGCATAATGGCCTCAGCACCATATACTAGTGAAAACGATGTTGCCCCAATGGGCATCTGAATGCTAGTCCTATAAGCCCATAACGCAAGGGGTAGTTGGATGTGCCAATCCTTGTGGTTTTATTGCACCATATTTTTCAAGATGGCTACCACAGTCTTGTTTGAGGCCTCAACTTGCCCGTTTTCTTGTGGATAGTATGGAGTTGCAAAACTATGCTTGATTCTATACTTAGACATCAAGGCTCTCATAGTTTTGTTCTTGAAGGATATTCCATTATCCGAGATGTTTTGGATGGAATCCCAAAATGACTTATGATATGCTCCAATATAAACTATGCTATAAGAGCTCCAGTTGTTGTTGTTAAGGGTATTACTTCCACCCACTTTATAAAATACTCAATAGCTATGATTATAAATGTATGCCATCCCGATTATGGAGGAGAGATCTTGCCTATAAGATCTAATCCCCACTGAGAAAATGGCCAAGCCACTTGGATGGTCTGTAAGGCCTGTGATGGAATGTACGTAAGATTAGCATGATGCTGAAATTTGATGCATTTCTTGACATACACATTGCAATCCTTCTCTAGAGTGGGCCAATAATAACCCATGCGAAGGATGTGCTTGATGATGGCCATGCCGCTAAAATGACCACCACATGTACCATCATGAGCTTGTGAGATCGCCCAAGATGACTCTTGGGGCTCTAAACAACGAAGGAGAACTCCATCGTAGCTTCTATAGTACAAAATATCTCCTAATAAGATATATTTTGTCACTTTCTATTTAAATGTGCATTTTGCGGTATGCAACAATCCCTCGAGGATCAGTCTAAGCTTTAGGAAGTCTTTAATTTGTGACATCCAATTTTGATAAATCTTACCTTCAACATCTAAGACGACTTGCTCCCCCTATGTATTTAATTTTAAAAATGCAGACTTAGAAATAACCCTATGGTGAATGGTAGTACCACTCCCCATAGGGCTTTGAGAGGTTAATGATCCCTAGGGTGCCTTCTTAAGAAAGTCTTTAGATTTGCAGAACCATTCAGCTTTTGGTTCTACACTGATCATATTGACCGATTCTTTGTTATCATAGGTTGCATGCTATACTGCTGGATGTGAGAGAGTCTTGACATGGATGGTAGTGAAATCCATAGACGAATTTTGAGGGATTAAAGATCCCAAAGATGCCATGGTGTCTACAAACCTGTTTGATGATCGAGGGATTGCCTCGATGTCATACCATTCAAATTTAGCCAAATATGTGGCAACTAGATCTTTATAGGCTTTCAATACGGGACATCAACACTAAAAGAGCCCCTTAACTTGATTTACTATGAGAAAGGAGTCACCAAAGATGTTCAATCTCTTAATATTCATGGCGATGACTATGTGGAGGCCCAACAGTAGGGCTTTGTACTCAACATTGTTATTGGTGCATGAAAAATCCAACTTGAATGACAAGGGTATTGGAGCTCCTTGTAGCATGAAAAACACTATTCCAGCACCACCTCCTTGCTCACATTTCAAACCGTCGAATAAAAAAGTCATATCAACATTGTTCTTTGGTTCTTCGGGTTCAGGAGCCTCAGATATGACAAAAATTGTGTCATCTAAAAGCTCAATGGTCAGAGGCCTACTATTTGAAAGTGGTGCCTTTGCTAACTGATCAGCTATGACTTGTCCCTTAATGGACTTTTGGCTTATGAATTCTAGATCAAATTCTATCAATAACATGATCCACTTTGCAACATGTGTATTATGATACGTTTTACTCATCATATACTACGAAGGGTTTTGTTTTGATACAACATACATCGTATGACTTAGCATGTAATGCCACAATTTCTTGGTAGCGAACACCACTGCTAAACACAAATTTTCAACATATGCATATCCTAGCTCGTAACTCACCAAGGTCTAACTAATGTAATATATGGCTTGTTCCTTTCCTTGCACATTCTTTTGGGCTAACATGGTCCCTAATGCAAAGTCGGTCACCAATATATATAGCAAAAAAAGCACATATAGCCTTGGTGGAGCTAGTACTAGTGACATTACCAGGTATTTCTTAATATCAGCAAAGGCTACCTTGCAGTCCTTGTCCCAATTGAATGGGACTCCCTTATGTAGCAGTCGATTCATGGGTCAACATTTATCCAATAATTGAGAAATAAATCACTTTATCGAGGCTACCTTACCTTGAAGGCTCCTTAATTCCTTGATATTGGAGGGAGGACGCATCTCGAATATGGTGTTGACCTTCACTGGGTCTACTTCGATGCCTCATTTAGAGATAATGAATCCTAAGAGTTTACCAAAAGTGACACCGAATACGCACTTATTAGGATTCAACCTGACATTATGCTCTATTAGGCGATCGAAGACTTTCCTCAAGACCTCTGCATGCTCTTCATGCAGTAATGACTTAGCTAGTAAGTCATCAATGTAATCTTCTAGAATTTTATGCATGTAGTCATAAAAAATGTATGTCATGGCCCTTCGGTATGTGGCACCAAAATTTTTAAGATCGAATAGCATTACTTTGTAGCAAAATATCCCCCATGGCGTTGTAAATGTGGTTTTGTGCTGGTCTTCAGGTTTAATCCAAATCTAGTTGTAACCAAAAAAACCATCCATTAGGGAGAGCATATCATGACCTATAGTAGCATCTACAAGAGCATCAATATTGGGCAACAAAAATGAATCCTTGGGTGTTGCCTTGTTAAGGTCTCTAAAATCCATACAAATATGGATTCTTCCATCAGGTTTTCCTACGGGTACCATATTGGACACCCATTCTGGATAGTCAATGGAAATGAAAAATTATACATCCAATAGCTTTTGTAGCTCATATTTCACCATTAAGGCTACTATTGGGTGCATCTTTCTAATATTTTTCTTGATCGGCTTCTTTGTCAGATCTAGCGAAAGGTTATGAGTAACCAATTTTGGGTCTAGACCTGGCATATCCTTGTACGTCCAAGCAAAAATATTTGGTCTTGCTTTCAATAGAGGGATGATGCTATCATGCTCATCTGGGGTGAGACTTTCTTCGAGTTTAACCTTCTTTGGATTAGTGGGATCATTGTCCATATCCACGTCGAAGGTTTCCTCTACTAACATATGCGACCCCTCCTCAAGCTGGTGAGGTGTAGGGATCAAATGGATGTCATCAACTGGATTTATATGTTCTGTGTTAGAAGCATTTTCAGAGTGATAAACATCATAAGCACAACTTGGCACAAAATGGAATGGTTGCAACATTTCTTCATTAGGTAAGAAATCCTCAGGCTCTACAGGTGAATCAGCGTGACCCCTGTCGATAGCATCTACATTAAGATACATCGGTCTGGACGTATCTGCTGGATTTCAAAGTGGGGTGGTCAAATAAATGGAGACCATATTGATGGAATGGAATTGATCTCTAGGACCACACAAAAACAACTCTACATCATCGATGCAGTTCTCATACCCGAGATTTGGCTCTAATAGCATGGGCATGAATGGGTCCTCTCTATGAAAACTATAGACAATTGGATCCTCCCTATGCACTACCTACAATATAGGATTATTTGGCTCAAGGAGATCCATGTATGTGCATGGACGAGGAAACAACAAGTGATAAATCACGTTGACATTCGATACTATTTCCCTAATATGAGGCTCAATATTAATCTCTCTGCATAAGTCCTCGGCTTCGTAAGGAACATGACAATGACGTAGGTGATGAGGGCCTAAATAGGCTCTCTCTATTTCACCCTCTTTATCACTATCATAATAGAATCCTTCATTCACCCCCACAGGTAGAGGATGATCCGGTAAATGCGACCCCATGAATCTCAATGTTTGGTCACTATCGTATGTATCCAAAAAAATTAGATAATTATACCATACATACGATATCTCTAAGTACACATGCTCTACTTATTTCTTAGAATGATCTATAGTGGGAAGAATCTCCTCAACAAACTATATCGATTCAATAGGCAATAAGTACCGCGTGTACCAGGGCCTCACGTAGGCACCTTCGACTTCATCCCCCGATTCATCATCATTTGAGGATTCCTAACCTACGTCATAGTCTGGTCCACTCATATCATAGGTGGACTCCACTCCATCTTCATTACAAAGACCTCCTATCTTGAGATCACTTACAGTAATGAGGTTGCACCCTTGCACGTCTGTGTTGTCGATTGTATCATAGGTTTGGTATCCTAGGTTATATTTGGGGTTCAGTTCTATCTCAATCTGCTCAATGATCCCTTCATGATGATCTTCGAGTAGCTCAATGGTGACAATAGATATCATTGGGTGATTCCTCAAAAACTTGAAAGGATCAAGATGATATGGATTAAAATCCACATCATCCATCAGACTAAGGTACATATGATCCAAGGATATTGTAAGCAAATCATCCTGCCCCCGTATCTACAACCCTAAACCAAACCTATCAATGACTAATTGATAATGTAGTTCCAGTAGATTCCTTCATCCTTGTTTAAAGAGACCAAGTCCATATCCATGCCAATGATATAACTCGAATATTCGCATGGCATACTCTGGGTTGGATAAATAACAAACATTTACTATGAACGGTTCTTCTTCATCTTCATCCATGGGTATTCACATTGGAAGATGGTCCATCCTTGCATAGATAAAGTTAGTCTGATTTGATGGCTCAACCAGTGGTACAACTGATCTAACCAGATAGTGATGGGTGGGTGGTCAGCCCATCTCCTATGTAGTTTCTAAAATTGGCCCAAAGGTCACATTCTGCACTATATACTTGCCTAGTCTGGTGCTAGCAATATGGACAGTCACCTGTGGTGTGGATGACCCTACTGCATATGTAGGTGAGGTAAGCTAAGGCACATCCTTGACTTTTTCTTGGAGTTCCTCGACTTCCATAGGATATGTTAACAATTCTCTTAATATAAAGATGTACATACTTAAGAGATGTACATACTTTGTACATGTCCACTACTATATACTATAGTATATACTTATAGTATATTGTTATCTCTTGACTCTTTATGACTTTGACATCCTGTCATTTTTTTACATGAATATCATATATCAATATGCTTTTATGATGCCATATTTAAATATTTTGCAATGTGTATGATTTATCATTTATTTAATTATTTCACAATGTGCATAATTTATTTTATTTTTTAATTTTTTTGATAAAAAATACATACATATATATATATATATATATATATATATATATATATATATATATATATATATATATATTAATGAAAAACTAGCCGCATCCTCACCTGGCGAACCCTATTTTTGGCAGGGGCCGCACCCGCACCCGCGATTCCCACCGCACCCACACCTGCAACCGCGATTCCCGCCGCACTTGCACCCCCGCACCTGGGAACCTTGCTTTTTTCTTATAGAACAATGTAGAGAACAAAAACTGCTTCTCCAATTTTGCCATCCACTTGAAGATAAGAGAAACTAGGTTAAAGCTTATGCACACGTTCCTTCAATAAACAATAAATTGTCCTTTTCTTTAAAAAAAATGTGAGATAATATTATATTAAATTAAAACTCTACTTAAAGAGATGCCCAAAGAAAGGTGACCATTTCATTGTGGGCAAATGGTTTGACACATGAATGGCATCACATCCACATGAGCTCATGAATGCTTGTAATAAAACAACTCCCAGAAAACAACAATCACAATAGGAAATTCCATAAATATAGCAACAACAAAAAACATGCACTAGAATATTCGCAACAAAATCAAATTTCAAAACAACAAATCCCTAATGAGTATAATAGATTTAGATCCCAAGTCTCAAAACAATCTAAGCCACTAGTCTCTTAGCCACTTAGAGAGGGTGAAGTCTGTTATGTGCACTAGAGGTGATAAAATTTAGAAAAAATAAATGATGGTCCAACTACATCACAACTCCCCTATTTATATTCCAACAAAGTAACAAAGCCTAACCCTAATGCTCAAGGGTTGACTATCCTAACCTAGGGTCTCAAGCCAACAAATAAAGGGAGCCAACATGGCTATTTCAAGGTTGTTACATACCCCCCATCAAAAAGTTGTCACCAAAGTAGGAAATTTGTGGAGAATGGCCATTGGTTCCCATGTTGCATCTTCTTTAGAAAGGTCCTACCACTTAACGAGGAACTCCTCCATCTGGTGAGACCATAGATTATGGACCTACGATTGCAACATTGCTTCTAGTTATAGGTCAACTTGTCCTTCATTCAACTCTAGAAGCTTCATTTGGGGTTGCATCTTATGATCACGTACCTTCTTAAGATAAAAAACATGAAAATCAAGGTGAATTTTGGAGGCAGGAGAAGCTCCAATTGATATGCAACCTCCCCTATCTAGTGAATCACTTTGTAGGGAGCATAGAATTTGGGTGCCAATGTTTGGCTAGATTTGGTCTTTAGAGGAAGCTACTTATATGGTTAAATTTGCAAAAGGGCCATATCACCCACCTCAAAGTGGCCATTTAGAGTGGTGCAAGTCCTGTTGCTGATTCATAGGATCATGGGCCTAACAAAGATTATCCTTGAGTTGGAGGACAGTTTGAAACTACTAAAGGAATTCATGTACTTGAGCGACAACAAAAGAGTTTGAAATATAATCTGCCAAGGAAGGGGTTTGATGACAATCCAACCCCTAAAATGGTGACATTTGATTGGAAAGATGATAAGAAGTATTGCACCACCATTTTGTTAACAGAAGGCATTTAACCCACTGATACTGCTTATCTTTGGTAAAACATCTTAGGTAAGTATCGAGGCACTTATACACTATTTTAGTTTGGCCATCCGTTTGAGAGTGATAAGAGCTTATATTAAGTTGAGTTCCAGTAAGAGTGAACAAATCCCGCCAAAAGTTGCTCTTGAAAATAGGATCACGATCACAAACAATAGACCAGGGCATACCATGCAGTTTGAAAACAAAATCAAGTATTACCTTGGCCACTTTGTTGGCAATGAAAGGATGCTAAAAAACACAAAAATAGGCATACTTGGAAAGGTGGCTCACCACCACAAAAATCACTGTTTTGCCTTTTGACTTAGGGAGACATTCAATGAAGTCCATTGAGATGTGTTTCCACTAGTAATATAGAATAGAAAGGGTTTATACCGGTCCCAGAGACTTAATTGTTTTACCCTTATTCCTTTGGCACACTCTACATTCAGCCACAAATTGCTTCACATCAACTTTCATTCCTTTCCAAGAAAACAACTTCTTAACTTGCTGATAGGTTTTAAGAAATATGCAATGTCCAACTAAGGAGAAGCATATCATTCTTTAAGGATATTATTGTTGACCTAGTAATATTTAATGAGATAAAGGCGGTCTTCCTACTTGCGAATCCTATTAGACGAAGAGAACAAGGGAGCAAGATGGTTACCAACCTCAACATCATGAAGTAAACAAACACTCTTACGATCCAAATGTCATTCATATTGATGCTAGGTGATTCATAGGGAAAGGGGGCTAGAGATAGCATATACAATGACAAAATCTTCATACTTGCATTGAAGAACACAAGCTTATACTGAGAGGGGGGGTGAACAGTATAAGACCACTTTTTACTTTTGCTTTAAAATCAACTTTCAAATCAGTATTAAGCAGTGTATAGAAAGCAGTATCAATAGCAGCAATTAAAACAATGCACAACACATCATCCACAAAGAGACACAACAATTTACGTGGTTCACCCAACGCGGGCTACTCCACGGATAAAATTTTCACTAAATTTTATCAACTCAAAATCTGGGAAAACCTTTCCCAATTACAATGTTTATGGGCACCAACCCAAAGGAGATACCTTCCCCTAACTCTGCTCTTATTGGTGATCCTCTAGAAGACCTCTGCCTCTGCTGCCCTTAGCAAGTGGAACTCTATCCACAGAAGACACCTGTCTTCCCTGCTCTGGCTGGAGACCTCTGTCCTCAACTCTTTCACCTCCTAAGCTGGTCCTCTTATCTGCACCAAACACAGTCCTTCGGTCTGGCACAATTCTGTCCTCTTCCTCTGTTCTTTTCTATTACAGTCGCACTTGGTCGAAACCAACTTTTCACTGTCTACGCAAACACAACAGCACTCGATCAACTTATGTACTTCTACAAAAACATAGTAGCACAGTCTTCGCACACTCTTCACAAACACAGCAGCACAGTCTTCACACTCTTTGCTTCTCGATGAACAAACTTCTCCCCTGCACTCTATCTACGAATCACACTTTGAACGCACACTTCGATCGATGCGACACAACTGCTCTTTGCGCATCGTGGACTTAACCTATGCAATTTTGATACTCGCATTCGATACCTTCAACTCGAAATAGCCCTCCTTTTATAGAGTAGAAATCATGATCAAAAATCTCAAACTTAGTCGGCTGTTACTCTTCAACTACGTCGGCTGCAAAACCCTACGCTGCGTCGGCCCAGATTTAACTTTGTCGGCTCAAGGTTAACTCTGTCCTTCAACCGCCTCTGGTTCTATAGCTTCTGGCATGAAACTTCAACATGTCATGATATCGTGACACCTTTGCCTGCCGTACACCTTCTATTGCCTGCTGTCATGAAATCGTGACACTTATTGCCTTTGTCTGCCTTGACTACGTTCTTGTCACGAAATCGTGACACTTCTGACTTTTGCTTACGTCATCTTCACTCCTATCATGAAATCGTGATGCTTTAGACTTCAATGCCTTCTTCTCTGCTTTTGTCATGAAATCGTGACACATCTACTTCTGCTGACGTCATCTGCAACTCTATCGCGAAATCGTGACACTTTAGACTCCATTGCCTTCTTCTCTGCTTTTGTCATGAAATCGTGACACATCTGCTTCTGCTGACGTCATCTTCAACTCTGTCATGAAATCGTGACCCTTATGACTTCATGGCCTTCTTCTCTGCTTGCACTAGCGAAAATGGAACATGTCGCGAAATCGTGACACTTTCGCTGCCATGAGCTTCTTTCTGCCTTACACCCGCGAAATTGGAACATGTCACGAAATCGTGACGCTTTTGTCTACAAAGCCTTCCTCTCTGCTTCTGTCATGAAATCGTGACACTTCTCCTATAGAAGACCTGCTTCCAGTTTCTGTCATGAAATCGTGACACTTTCTCCAACTGAATGCTGCCAACTCAACCTGTCGCGAAATCGTGACGCTTATCATTTCAGACTCTTTCCTTTGCTGCACGTCGTGAAATCGTGACAGTTGTCACTTTGAGCTTTTCAGCATGTCACGAAATCATGACAGTCCTCACCTCGACCTCTGCAGCATGTCACGAAAACATGACAGTCCTCACTTGGAACTTTGCAACATGTCGCGAAATCATGATAGTTCCTGAATAACTTTCTCTCTCTTCGATCTTGTCGTGAAATCGTGACAGCTCACACTGTGGACTCTCTCTTCTGCAACATGTCGCGAAATCGTGACACTTTTTCGTTCGTACAGCCTCCTTTGCAGAATGTCATGAAATCGTGACACTTTTCTTTCTCTGCCTTCCTGCACTGTCCGAGTCACGAAAATGCGACATGTCGCGAAATCGTGACACTTTCCATCTTGCTCTTCTTCTCTGCCAACATGTCGCGAAATCGCGACAGTTTTGCCTGCTTCGTCTCTGCCTTCCAGCATGTCGCGAAATCATGATAGTTTTGCCAAAAATTTCTCTCTCCTCAAACATGTCGCGAAATCGTGATAGTTTTTCCAGCACTTTCTCTCTCCTCAAACATGTCACGAAATCGCGACAGTTTTTCCAACCGCCTGCATACTTTTTCTTACTTGTCTTTTTCTTGATCTTTTGCAACTGGGCTACTCTGATCTTCTTGGAAAACCACTGTCCAAAATGAAACCTTCATCAAAACACATTCTTTGACATCAAATCAAATTGCTTCAAGAACTCTTTGACATCAATGACAACATCTACACTTAGAGCAAAGGTAATGTACCCAAGGTACCCAAAATTGCCAACAATCTCCCCCTTTGTCATTGATGGCAAACTTTTACTGAAACACATCTTTAAGAGCCAAAACTGAAACCAACTGATCCAACAACTGAGAATCTATCTTTAAAGTTTTTGCTCCCCTTGACTTGAAGCTCTCTTCTTCACTCATATCTCCCCCTTACTCATATCTCTCCCCCTTTGTCATCAATGGCAAAGGGCCACCTTTGGGGCTCGGGACTAAGAATGAGCTTCTTAGCTTAGTCCCTCCCCCACCTCCTGATGAGGTGATTAAAACAAGGGTGGGAGTGAAACTCCCATTAGGCACTCATCATCATCAGTGTCTACAATTTCCTTGTCGGGCCTTCTCTTGAACTCTTTGTCAATGTTTCTGTTCTTGTCACTTTTCTTGTTCTTGTCCACACCTTGATCCTTGGACCTGTTTATATCACTGTTTCTGTTCCTGTACCTTGGAAGATCAGCTCTGCATTGTCTAGTTGTGTGACCTTCATTGTTGCACTTATAACACGTAACAAAGTTATTTCTGTTCGGCATACCTGTTCTTTGAATCCGCCTGTTATGACTAACCGTGTTCCTATAATTAGCCTTGCAAAAAATTGCCTTATGCCCGAACTGTTGACAAGAGTAACAATACCCTTGAAAGAAACTAAAACTTTTGAAATTGTTGTTTACCCTCTTCATTTGATCTATGCACTGAGAAGCCGTGTGACCAAACCTTTGACACGCAAAACATCTGCCATGAAATATTCTTCTGTTTGACCTCTTGGGTCCCGAATACTTCTTCTTCGCATTCAGAATTTTGTTTTCTATTTCTGCGCATTTATCACTTACGGACTCTTTCTCTGAACCACTCTCTTCATCAGAACTCTCTTCTTTTTGAAATCTCTTACTAGATTCCCCAACCTGTTCCTTGTGTGGTTTAACAAAACCAAGACCTGTTTTATCTGTTGTCTTTCTTTGACCTTTGATAAGAGATTTAACCTTTTTGGAGCTTTCTTGAAACCTGTACAACTTATCCTTGTAATCTTTATTTTCCTCTTTCAAGGAAGCCATTTTCTGTTCTAATTCACTATACTCAAACACCTTAGATTCTAACTCATTCTTGAGTTCTTGTGTCTTAGCCATAGAGACGTCAAGACTTTCTATAAGTTCATCTCTCTCCATACAACATTCATCTAACTTATCCTTGAGTCTAGCATTCTTCTTTCTTTCCTTTTTCAAAACACTAAGAGCATTAGTAAGTTCACTTTCAAGATCCTCTATTTGATTGCATTTTGAAATATCAAGGCCTTTTTCAGATTTCTTATCACTAGAGGTGCTACCCTTTTCAAAAACCATACATGCATTTTCCTTATCATTTTCTGAAGCATCCTCATACATACTAGCAACCAATTCATTATTTGTGCAATCATCCTCAAGGTGCCCAAAATTTCCACATCTAAAACATTTCATGATAATGAATTTATGTTTCGGTTCTTCTTCCTTTTCTGAAATGAACAGCATCTCATTTTCATCATCACTAGAAGAACTTTCACTATCACTGCTAGAACACTTACTTGCTTTGTCCAGGTAGAAGCTCTTCTTGTTCTTGTGTGAATACCTCTTTCCTTGATTGTTGTGCTCATCTTTGTTCTTTCTGTAATACCTGTGCTTTTCAGAATCCTTGCTCTTAACATCCTGTATATCTTCATCACTTTCATTCTTGGAAACAGTACAGTCAGTAGCATAATGACCAAACTTTCCACAGTTGAAACATCTTATATTTTTCTTGCTTTTGTGCTTTCTAGAAAACTTGCCTTTCTTGCTGTAGTATGCCTCTTCCTCACTAGAAGACTCATCACTCTCTTGAATCTGTTTGCCCTTTGATTTCTTGGAAGCTTTGAAAGCTGCCTCTTTCTTGACATCAACTTTCACTTGAGTTCTCAGCTCAAATGCTGCAAGAATACTATGGAGCTCATCCTTTTTCAACTTATCTAAATCTTTAGCTTCCTCAATAGCAAAAATATTTTCACTAAATCTATTAGGAAGAGATCTTAAAATCTTATCACACACATCATTTTCAGCAAGCTCAAGACCTAGGTCTTTCATGGAGTTAACAACCTCATCCATACGAAGCATGTAGTCACTAATATTTTCATCATCATTCATTTTGAGTTGTTCAAACATACCTTTAAAATGTCTCAATTTGGCCTTTCGGACATTTGCATCACCTGTATGAACCACCTGCAATTGTTTCCACATTTCACTAGTTGTCTTGCAGTGAATAACTTTGGTGAGATCTGCTTTCTGTAAGCCCTTCAAGATTGCATTCATTGCTTTTGAATTGTTGTGATGTAGGAGCCTGTCTTCTTTAGTATAAGGGCCATTTTCAGGAATAGTGTACCCATCTTCAATCACTTCCCAAACCTCATTACCAAGTGCCATTAGATAAACCTTCATTCTTGCACTCCACAGACCGAAATCTGATCCATCAAGAATAGGTGCTGCATTGCCACTTGAATAATCCATTGTGTTCTTAACCAGTTCTTCCTTTCGATTGTTAAACCTTTTCGAAGGAACCCGCTCTGATACCAATTGAAGAACACAAGCTTATACTGAGAGGGGGGGTGAACAGTATAAGACCACTTTTTACTTTTGCTTTAAAATCAACTTTCAAATCAGTATTAAGCAGTGTATAGAAAGCAGTATCAATAGCAACAATTAAAACAATGCACAACACATCATCCACAAAGAGACACAACAATTTACGTGGTTCACCCAACGCGGGCTACTCCACGGATAAAATTTTCACTAAATTTTATCAACTCAGAATCTGGGAAAACCTTTCCCAATTACAATGTTTATGGGCACCAACCCAAAGGAGATACCTTCCCCTAACTCTGCTCTTACTGGTGATCCTCTAGAAGACCTCTGCCTCTGCTGCCCTTAGCAAGTGGAACTCTATCCACAGAAGACACCTGTCTTCCCTGCTCTGGCTGGAGACCTCTGTCCTCAACTCTTTCACCTCCTAAGCTGGTCCTCTTATCTGCACCAAACACAGTCCTTCGGTCTGGCACAATTCTGTCCTCTTCCTCTGTTCTTTTCTGTTACAGCCGCACTTGGTCGAAACCAACTTTTCACTGTCTACGCAAACACAACAGCACTCGATCAACTTATGTACTTCTATGAAAACACAGTAGCACAGTCTTCGCACACTCTTCGCAAACACAACAGCATAGTCTTCACACTCTTTGCTTCTCGATGAACAAACTTCTCCCCTGCACTCTATCTGTGAATCACACTTCGAACGCACACTTCGATCGATGCGACACAACTGCTCTTTGCGCACCGTGGACTTAACCTGCACAATTTTGATACTCGCATTCGATACCTTCAACTCGAAACAACCCTCCTTTTATAGAGTAGAAATCATGATCAAAAATCTCAAACTTAGTCGGCTGTTACTCTTCAACTACGTCGGCTGCAAAACCCTACGCTGCGTCGGCCCAGATTTAACTTTGTCGGCTCAAGGTTAACTCTGTCCTTCAACCGCCTCTGGTTCTGTAGCTTCTGGTGCATGAAACTTCAACATGTCACGATATCGTGACACCTTTGCCTGTCGTACACCTTCTATTGCCTGCTGTCATGAAATCGTGACACTTATTGCCTTTGTCTGCCTTGACTACGTTCTTGTCATGAAATCGTGACACTTCTGACTTTTGCTTACGTCATCTTCACTCCTGTCATGAAATCGTGATGCTTTAGACTTCAATGCCTTCTTCTCTGCTTTTGTCATGAAATCGTGACACATCTGGCTTCTACTGACGTCATCTGCAACTCTGTCGTGAAATCGTGACACTTTAGACTCCATTGCCTTCTTCTCTCTTTTGTCACGAAATCATGACACATCCCTGCTCGCAGTCATCTTCAACTCTGTCATGAAATCGTGACCCTTATGACTTCATGGCCTTCTTCTCTGCTTGCACTAGCGAAAATGGAACATGTCACGAAATCGTGACACTTTCGCTGCCATGAGCTTCTTTCTGCCTTACACCCGCGAAACTGGAACATGTCGCGAAATCGTGACGCTTTTGTCTACAAAGCCTTCCTCTCTGCTTCTGTCGTGAAATCGTGACACTTCTCCTATAGAAGACCTGCTTCCAGTTTCTGTCGTGAAATCGTGACACTTTCTCCAACTGAATGCTGCCAACTCAACCTGTCGCGAAATCGCGACGCTTATCATTTTAGACTCTTTCCTTTGCTGCACGTCGTGAAATCATGATAGTTGTCACTTCGAGCTTTTCAGCATGTCACGAAATCGTGACAGTCCTCACCTCGACCTCTGCAGCATGTCACAAAAACGTGACAGTCCTCACTTGGAACTTTGCAACATGTCACGAAATCGTGACAGTTCTTGAATAACTTTCTCTCTCTTCGATCTTGTCGTGAAATCGTGACAGCTCACACTGCGGACTCTCTCTTCTGCAACATGTCACGAAATCGTGACACTTTTTTGTCCGTATAGCCTCCTTTGCAGAATGTCACGAAATCATGACACTTTTCTTTCTCTGCCTTCTTGCACTGTCCGAGTCACGAAAATGCGACATGTCGCGAAATCGTGACACTTTCCATCTTGCTCTTCTTCTCTGCCAACATGTCACGAAATCGTGACAGTTTTGCCTGCTTCGTCTCTGCCTTCCAGCATGTCACGAAATCGTGACAGTTTTGCCAAAACTTTCTCTCTCCTCAAACATGTCACGAAATCATGACAGTTTTGCCAGCACTTTCTCTCTCCTCAAACATGTCGCGAAATCGCGACAGTTTTTCCAATCGCCTGCATACTTTTTCTTACTTGTCTTTTTCTTGATCTTTTGCAACTGGGCTACTCTGATCTTCTTGGAAAACCACTGTCCAAACTGAAACCTTCATCAAAACACATTCTTTGACATCAAATCAAATTGCTTCAAGAACTCTTTGACATCAATGACAACATCTACACTTAGAGCAAAGGTAATGTACCCAAGGTACCCAAAATTGCCAACATGCATGAAAGGGCATCCGCAACCACATTCTCCTTCCCTTTCTTATATTTAATTGCAAAGTTGTAGCCCAAAATCTTGGTCAACAATTTGTTTTGTTTTGAACAAGAGAGATGTTCCAAGAAGTGCTTGAGACTGTTATGACTAGTTTTGATAACAAAATGCCAGCTTAGCAAGTAGGACCCATTTATCCATTGCATTCAAGATGGCTAACATATCCTTGTTATAAGTATAATGACTCATATTCTTTCCAAAGAGTTGTTTGCTTTCAAAATCTTGGGGATGACCTTCTTGAATTAGAATAACACTGATACTTGTTCCAAAAGCATCACATTTAATGACAAAAGGTTTTTTGAAGTTTGGAGTAGTTAGAATAGGAGGGTGCGCATAACCTCCTTCAAGGTATTGAAGGCTCTTATAGCCTCATCAGACTAGACAAAGGCATCCTTCTTGGTGAGAGTTTTTCCCATAATTCTTGACAAATTTCTTGTAGTACCTATGAGACCTAAAAATCCCCAAAGACTTGAGAGATTTAGGCATGGGCCAATCTTGCATGGCCTTGATTTTTTTAGGGTCCACCTTGACACCTTCATGTGACACTACATGACCCAAGTACTCTACTTCATACACCACATAGGAACATTTGGACCATTTGACATATAATTGTTCTCACTTTAGAAGTTGGAGTACCTGTTCGACATGATGCAAATGGGCTTCCTAAGACTTACTATAGATTAGGAGTTCATAAAAAAAGGACCAATACAAAGTTTTGAAAGAGAGAATGAAAGAAAAAATCCATTAAACTCAGGAAAGTGGAAGGGGTTGTTAGAATTAATGTGCACTATGCCTTCTTTAGTTTGACACTTGTCATATTATTCATATAGGATTATGCCTATATATTGTACTCATTTGTTATATAATATATCTCATATGTTTCTATTCCTAACATTTGGTATCAGAGCAGGCTTTCCCTGCCATTTGTAACCCCTTAAGGGGGGATTTTCCTCATAGAAATCCTCCCCTCATTTTTTCCCCATTTTATTCTCCATGGCTCAGAGAGTATGCTCTCCACATCTGTGGATCAAAAACCAGAAAGCCAGATTGGAGAAAGAGAGGGTTTCATGGCTGCCCCTGAAGCTTCAATGCTTGGGGCCATGAATTTTTTATCTTTTTTATTTTTTATTTTTTTATGCAGGTATTGAGGCCTGGAGATCGGGCATTCACAACTTTGTTTGGAAGAAATCATGTTTTTTTGACCTCCAAGACACATGCAGTTGTGGGCGTCCTCTTCTCCGGAGCGGCTATGTAAAATCTTTGGCACGAATAATGAAAATGTTGCTGTTACATCGAGTTCAGATTTTTTTGCCAAAAATGAACGTATTTCTTGAAATACAAGCAGTTGGCGGCCCTATCGTCCATTTGGCATGTTTTCACACAACGCAGCCTTTCGAAGCAGCAAAAACCATATAGTATCTTTGGGTGACATCTGTTAGCAAACGTTTTGTATAGTATTCATGCTGTTTAATCTCTCGTGGAGAGTTTTAAATCTTATTAGAGAAGCTGTGAGATACGTGTGATAGAACTGCTCTCTGTGAAAATTTGACTATGGAGGAATACGATGGTATGCGTCTATAGCCTAATCTCAAATTTCTAATGGCACAGTAGTTGGAGTTTGCAACTAGAAGCATCTCTATGGATGCTATTGTGCGTAGACGCTCACCACAAACCGCGCATCGACGAAGTCCTCCAAAATCAGACTTGTTCTTGTTTGATTTTTTTGTAGTAGTACGAAGTTTTGCCACCTGCATCATTCGTGTTCAGATTGCACAAAAATAGAAGGCATTGACGGTGACGGTGCTCGTTTGCTGCACAGGTTGTATTTTTTTGTCCGACTGAGCCACGACTATTGGTTTGGAGCCCAGGGATATTAACAGTTTGATAACTTTCTATATTTGCAAAGTTTGAAGACCCAATCAATGCTATGAGCTTTGGACGCGTATTACGTGCACTATGCCTTCTTTAGTTTGACACTTGTCATATTCTTCATATAGGCTTATGCCTATATATTGTATTCATTTGTTGTATAATATATCTCATCTGTTTTTATTCCTAACAAGGGCATTTGTAAGACCAAAAGGCATGAGCAAAAACCCATAATGACCCTTTTGTGTACGAAAGTAGTTTTAGGAATATCCTTCTCTCTATCATTATTTAATGAAACCTAGAACACAAATCAAACCTCATAAAAAAAACTTTGCACCATGCAATTCATCCAAAAAATCATAATAACGGGATTAGGGAACTTATCTTTGATAGCTATCTTGTTGAGTGGGAAAAAATTGGGACACTTCCACCAATAATTGTCTTTGCACTTGACCATGATTACCGAGGATGCATAGGGACTAGTACTAGGGTAGATAATGCCTTGTTCCAACATCTCTTGAACCAGCTTCTCAATTTTTGTCTTTTGGGGTTGGGGATAGCGATAAGGACAAACATTGGGTGGCAGACTTCTTGGAATAAGGTGAATAACATAATCATGTGTCCACTTGGGTCGAAGACCCTTGGGTTCTTCAAAGACTAGAGCATATTTTTGGTGAAGAGACTCCATTTCGAAAGGAAGAATAGGAGGTGATTGCTAGGTAACCATGACTTCCATGTAATAGATTTGGGCGAAGATACCTTTGCTACATTTCTTCAATAATTTCTCGATCTGGTGGTAGTTGACATCCTTGGAGGATGTAGGTTGCAAACCCCAGAAATGGATGATCTTATCCACCGTATATACAATTGTTGTAGGTTCTAAGTAACATCTCCCAATTGATACAACCATTGACCTTCGAGAATAATGTCTGCACTACCCAAATCGATCACATATAGGCTATTGATCTAAGTGTAGTACTCATCAAGATGTGGAAATTAGCAACATGATCCATGCATTGAGCCTTACCACCATTAGTAATCAACACATGGAATTTGTCCCTATCAAAATTGTTGATATACAATAAAAACAATGACTGGTGTCGTTTTATGATGTCCTATACATTGATAGTGTGATGGGCGTGCATTCCCATTAGGGCAAATGCAAAGAAGGCCATAGTACTCATAGCTTTTTTAGGCTTGTTATTGGTTCCTCCTATTGTGATGAGGCAAGGACCTCCTCTTTGACATTTGTTTTCTCAACTTCCATGTGGAATTTACATCGCTTCTCACATGCTTGATCTCATGGATGTTGTGATCAACATTTGAAACAAAAATACCCTTGTGGGTATTCCTCATTGTGATTACTGAAGTAAGCCTTACTAGGATCGAAATCACGTTATTGTTAAAATCTAGGAAATTAGAGCTTCCTTTTAGCTGATCAAGCCACCTGATCAACATCATAGAGGGTGTATAGGTCACGCATATCTATTTTCTGTTGAATTACATCCTTGAGCTCATGCTAAAATGCAAAAATCACCATTGTAGGGTCCAGATGATATTTTATGTAAGTAGGCTTATGAAATCTATGCAATACTCATCCACCCTTCTATTTTTTTTGTTTGCATTAACTTGACCACATAAAAGGTAGAAGGACCCTTATCAAATTTCAATAATAACATCTTTTAAAGTCTAGTCAGGAAAGATGACAACCATGATATTGTAGTTCCTAAAGAAGCCATTAATTAGCATGAGTATCTAGCTTAGATGTGGTGAGCATAACCTTGCCTTGTTCAACAACTCGGTGCAAGTGTAGGAGGCAATCCATTTGCAAGGGTCACTGACATCAAAATTTGGGATATTAATTCGAGAACTGAAACATCATGAGGCCAGTCAAGTAGGTAAGCAACACCACTGGGTGTGGAATCCAAATCAGTAGCAAAATCCTAGTCATCATCACCCATACTTGTATGAGTTTCCCTGAAGGGTTGGGTATACTTAATGGACAAAACGAGAGCAACCGAGAACATGCCTGAAAGTTGACTACTGGAAGTGCCATGGATATTGATGCTGGAAGTGCCTAGGATCTTGCTCAAAGGTCATCCTTTGGAAGTGCCCTTAATATTGCCATTGGAAATGCCCGACGAGTGTTGCATAGTCCTTGGGAATCTCAGGTCCCTTTTGTTGATCTTGATTCCATTCAAGGGATACCTACTGGAATTCACCTTCTAGTGCCCGCTCTATTTTTAGAAGGTCCAAGTCTTGTTGTCCTTCATTACATTGAATAGGAAGATTCTTCAATCATTGTTTGATGTGTGCAAGAGCCTCGTTGCAAGTGATTTGACTATTATTTGTTAGGAAAAAATCCAAGATTCCACACTTGCAAGAGGAAGCACAATAACAAAAATATAGAACATGAAAACAGTAACACAAGTGACACAAATATTTTACATGGAAACCTGCAATGTGCAAGAAAAAACCATGGGGCAATGGCAACTTCTCTTCTTATTAATTTCAGCAAATATTACATTCACGTCCTTGGATGTTTTCAACAACTCAACATAAATGCAAGGGATCTCATCCCTTTTATAGAGTAGAGGAAGACTCCAAAACTGTTTGTTTCATCTTCCAATGCAAGCCTCCAAAATACCATTCATTTCTGCTCCCAATATTGTTGGTCTTCCACATTCCAAGACTGTTCGTCTTCCACGTATTGATGTCTACCTAGATGTCTGCTTCTTTGGCATCTTCTTGGCATGACGTCTGGCCTAGACATCTACCAACCCAGACGTCTGGCCTAGACGTCCGATAGCCCAGACTTTTGTAGCCCAGACGTCTAGCCTAGATGTCTGCCAGTCCAAATGTCTGGCCTAGATGTCTGCCATACCAGACATCTGGCCTAGATGTCTGCCATACCAGATGTCTAGTGGCCATACGGACTTCACACCTAACATTCTCCCACTTGAAGTCAGTATTCAGGAACTCTTATGCCAAAAGATTTTCATCCAGTGCCAATTGCCCAATGTTGCCCTTGTTACTTTTTCAGCAAGCCCAGAGAAGTTCTGCACCATTCAAACTTCTCTACCTTGACTAGCTTTGTAAGCATATCTGCAGGATTCACTTTAGTGTTGATTTTCTGCAATAGGATCCTACCTTCTTCCACAACATTTTTGATATAGTGGTACTTGACATCAATGTGTTTCGTGCGATCATGGAATTTTGGATTATTCACTAACTAAATAGCACTCTGGCTATCACAATGCAGCATAATTTTCTCCTGCATTACCTTGAAGTCACCCAACAATCGCTCTAGCCAAATTGCCTCTTTGTTGGCATGAGTTGCTACAATGTATTCTACTTCAGTGGTTGATAAGGCCACAACAGACTGCAACTTAGAAGCCCAACTCACCGCTCCTATAGCAAGGGTGAAGGTATATCCTGTAGTGGATTTTCTCCCATATCTATCTCTAGCATAATCAGAATCCACAAAACCTGTAACTTGCAAATCTGTCGATCCAAAGTAAATGGAAACGTCTGAAGTGGCTCTTAAATATCTAAATATCCACTTCACCGCATTCCAATGCTCCTTACCAGGATTTTCCATTTATCGGCTGACTACTCCCACTGCTTGGGCAATATCCGATCTGTTGCTCACCATGGCATATATGAGGCTTCCTACTGTCGATGAATACGATACACGAGACATGCTTGTCTTCTCTGCTTCCATTCAAGGACACTGGTTGGAAGACAACTTTAAGTGTGGAAGAAGTGGGGTACTAAATGGTTTAGCATTCTGCATATTGAAGCACTGTAGAATCTTTTCCACATATGACTTTTGACTTAACCAAATCTTTCTTCCTTTTCTGTCCCTATGTATCTTCATCCCTAAAATTTGGTTTGCTGCTCCTAAATCCTTCATTTCAAACGTCCTAGCCAACTGAGCCTTAAGATCAATGATTTTATTCATGTTGGGGCCTGCAACCAACATATCATCAACATACAATAGCAAAATTATAAAACTGCCATTGTCAAACCTCTTATAGTATGCACAATGGTCAGCTTCACTCCTGTAGAAACCTTGGCTCTTCATGAAGGTGTCATTTTTTTTGTTCCACATCCTTGGTGCCTGTTTCAACCCATACAGTGATTTCTTTAGTCTGCAAACCAAATGCTCTTTGCCTCTTTCTTCATATCCCTCAGGCTGATCCATATATATCTCCTTGAGATCACCATGCAAGAAAGCAGTCTTTACATCAAGCTGCTCCAGTTCCAAATCTTGTGCAACTACAAGTGCAAGTAGAACTCTAATAGTAGTCATCTTCACAACTGGAGAGAAAATTTCATTAAATTCAACACCTGACTTCTGCACATAGCCCTTTGCCACCAAGCGAGCTTTATAGCATTCCAATAGCCCGTTGTTGTTCTTCTTCACTTTGTACACCCACTTGTTTCCAACAGTATTTCTTCTAGGTGGGAGATCCACAAGTTCCCAAGTTTTATTCTTTCAAAGTGCCTCGATTTCCTCCTCCATGGATTTCCTCCACTTTGCTGCATTCTCAAACTCTCTAGCTTCTTGAAATGAACTAGGTTCACCATCATCAGTTAACAAAGCAAAAGAGGACTGATACACATGAGAATACCTTTTTGAACACTTTTGTGGATGTGTAGATCTTCTAACCCAATGATCTATTGGTTTTGGCTCTTGGTCTTGTGACCGTTGTGGCTGCTCTACTTCCTATTCTACTTGTTTTTCTGCATGCTGATCAAAAACTTCAGCATGTTCATCTTCATAGTCATCTTCACTCAATTCTACTTCAATAGGTACAACATTAGGATTTTTCCATACCTCCTTCCTTTGCATGGATTTTTCATCAACAATTACATCCCGACTAATAATTACCTTGTGGGTAGTAGGATCCCATAGTCTATACCCCTTCACTATATTTCTATAGTTGAGAAAAACACATTTGCTTGACTTTGGGTCAAGCTTGGACCTTTTTTCTTTGGGTACATGGGAAAACACGTCACAGCCAAAAGTGCACAAATGAGAGTAATCAATTGGCTTACAACACCAAACCTCCTCCGAAATCTGTCCATCCAATGTAGCTGTAGGTGACCTGTTAATAAGATAAACAACTGTATTAATAGCCTTCACCCAGAACTTTTTCTCCAACATGGTTGCGCTAAGCATGCTTCTTGCATGTTCCATGATTGTGCGATTCATCCACTCAGCCACACCATTTTGTTGTGGAGTGTATGGTATAGTATTATGGTGCTTAATCCCTTCCTGCATACAAAATTTATCAAACTCCTTGGAGCAATATTCACCCCCATTATCTGACCTGAGACACAAAATTGACTTGCCCAAACTCTTCTCTACCCATGCTTTGTACTCTTTAAATTTATGCAAAGCTTTCGACTTCTTATTTAGAAAATACACCCACACTGTCCTAGAATAATCATCTATAAAAGTTAGAAAATAGATGGCGCTGTTCAAGGAATGAGTGGGGACTGGTCCAAATATATCTGAATGTATAAGTTGCAGAAAATCAGAAATCTTACTAGGACTTGCGATGAAACCGAACCCTCTTCTGTTTACCAAAAATACAGTGCTCACATGTCTAAATTGCAAGACTTAATCCCAGATAGCATACCTCTATTATGCAAAATTTTTAGGCCTTTTTTCACTCATATGGCCTAGGCGTTGATGCCATAGCATTACTGCATCCTGAACATAAGTTGTTGTTGTTGCATGGTTTGTCACCGTATCACCACTTAAACGGTATAAGGTCCCGTAAGATTCTCCCTTTGCTACTACAAGAGCTCCTCTGGTAATATTGCAATAGTTGTTACAGAAGGTGACATAATACCCTAGCTTATCCATCATTTTTATTGATAGTAAATTCTTCCTCAAATCGGGCACATGTCGCACATCACATAGCATCCTTTCTCTACCATCGTCCAACCTGATCCTTATATCCTCTCTTCCCACAATTTCTAAAGGATGATCATCACCCAAATAGACCTTTCCACCACAGTATGGTTGATATTTGTCAAACCAGTCTCTGTGGGGAGACATGTGGAAGGATGCACCTGAGTCCAAAACCCAGGTATATAAAATTGATCTACTATTACTGATACAGAAGGCTTCACATGTTGCCATCTCTCCTGAATCTGTTGCACTAGCTTCAGCTGATGGCTGATTTTGCTTTTCACCATTCTTTAATTGCCAACAACCCTTCTTGGAGTGTCTTGGCTTCCCACAATGCCAACACTTCCATTTTTGTTTCGTCCTTTAGACTTAGATCGGGAATACTTTCTACCTTGTTTACTCCCCTCGAAAGATCGACTTCTCATGGATAGGGCTTCGTTGGTTGAGGGTTCCAGAGACATTTTTCGCCTCAAATATTCTGCCAAAAAAGTGGCTACCACATCATCAAAATTGAGAGTTCCTGATGATGAATCACTGATGGTCATCACCATATGATCCTAAGTGTCCGGGAGAGAACAAAGTAGGGTGATAGCTCTATCTTCATTCTCCATATTCACATTAACTGAAACTAGTTTACTGATCAGAGTATTAAACTCATTCAAATGATCTACCACAGATGAAATTTCCTTCATCCTCAATATATAAAGCTACTTTTTTAGAAAAACCTTGTTAGTTGCTAATTTTGTTTCATACAACTTTTCAAGCTTTTGCCAAAGGGCTTCCGCGGTCTTCTCTTCAGCGACATTGAACAAGAGGAGTCCGCTAGGCAAAGATGGATTGTAGAAACCACCTTCCTGTCGAGCGTTGTCCACTCCTCATCTTTCATGCCGCTCGGTTTATTTACGACCCTTTTCAAGGCTTGCACTTGGTCATTCTGCACCAGTAAATCCTCCACCTTCATATTCCATAGAGCGAAGTTCCTGCCATCAAATTTCTCAATCTCAAACTTGGTTACACCTTTTGACATTGTTGCAGCTCCCACTCGCAAAAAACCTTAGCTCTGATACCATATGTTAGGAAAAACTCCAAGATTCCACACCTGCAAGAGGAAGCACAATAACAAAAATATAGAACACGAAAACAGTAACACAAGTGACACAAAGATTTTACGTGGAAACCTGCAATGTGCAGGAAAAACCATGGGGCAATGGCAACTTCTCTTCTTATTAATTTTAGCAAAGATTACATTCACGTCCTTGGACGTTTTCAACAACTCAACATAAATGCAAGGGATCTCATCCCTTTTATAGAAGAGAGGAAGACTCCAAAACTGTTCGTTTCATCTTCCAACGCAAGCCTCCAAAAGATTGTTCATTTTTGCTCCCAAGAATGTTGGTCTTTCGCATTCCAAGACTGTTCGTCTTCTACGTACTGATGTCTACCTAGATGTCTGATTCTTTGGCGTCTTCTTGGCATGATGTCTGGCCTAGACGTCTTCCTGACCAGACGTCTAGTGGCCATACAGACTTCACACCTAACACTATTGACCTAGGTAATCCTATCATTCAAATTTCTTTCCAATGATTGAAGGTAATGGTGAACCCCTAGTTCTAGGCTTGAGAGAGGGTTGAATAAGTCATGGTGTTTTGTAGGAGGGGTGGAAGAGGAACTCATGGGGCCTATGGTTGAGAAAAAAAGAGGGTCAAAGCTATTGATGCCTTCCAGGATGTTATGGTGCGTGCCTTGATTCCTATGTTGACACTTCTTTTGGCTCTTACAATTACTATAATTAGATTTGTTTGCTGTAGACACCCATTTACTTATGCCCAGCTAGTGAAATCAAAGGATTGAACATACACCACTAGCCAAACATTAAGGCCTGAGAAAACCTCAAACTACTCAGGAAAAATTGTTACTAGAGATATATCTTGTTTTGATTAGCCCGAGGAGACAATATAAATAAGGTAGGTCTCTTGCAAAGGTCTTGAAACACCTAATACTCGAATTCAAGGAATATAAAATTCTCTGACTAAATGAGAATCTTATAGAAGATATCGCACCAGAAGATTGGTAGCAAAAAATAACTGGTTAGAAACTACCTGATTGGAAAACGTGAATTTGATTGAAAGAGGTTTTGAAACAACTCACTCACCACTTTGCTACCTTTTTTTGCCACCATAGGGAGCCAAAATCGTAGGTTTGATACCACTTATAACGGAACAACTCCTAGAAAACAACAATCACAATAGCAAATTCCAAAATAATAGCAACAAAAAACAACTTGCACCAGAATATTTGCAATAGAATCAGATCTAGAACAGCAAATGCCAACTGAGTATAATAGATCCAAATCCCAAGTCTTAGAAGAATCCAAACCACTTAGAGAAGGCAAAGTCTCTTAGCTACTTAGAGAGGGCAAAGTCTCTTATGCACACCAGAGGTGATAGAAGTTAGACAAAATGAATGATGTTTTGAATATGTCACAACTCTTCTATCTATAGTCTAACAAAGTAACAAAGCCTAACCCTAATGCTCAAGGGTTGAACATCCTGACCTAGGGTCTTGAGCCAACAAATAAAGATAGCCGACATGGCTATATTGAGGCTATAACATCGCCATGTTGATTGAGAGTTATTATTGTGTAACTAGATTTTCATATGTGTGTACGTGGCAATATATGTTCTTGGAATAAATGTTATGTAATATTATGGAGTGTTTTAATGTTTTGATGTATATGGGTAGTTTGGTGGTAGTTAGGCAATTGCCAACCATGTACTGGTCTTGTAAGAAAAATATATAAGCAACTATGTTGGGAGGATGATGTTGGTTGGTGTTGTTCATCAAAGTATGATGTTTGTCAATGTTGGTGAAGGCAAGATTATGAATTTATGCTGGACTACATCATATTGTATTGTAGATAATTGGGCTGTGCAGGATACATATGTGTAGTTTATCCAAATGTGACTATAATTTATGCCATTGTGTACCTTTTTTTATTTATACAATATTATATTATAGCATGTTGCATTCTATTTCTACATTTTGGTGTCATTGCCTATATGAAGTTGGGTTGAACTTGGTAACATGGAGTTGCAATGAACATTTCACTCAAGAAGGTATGCAATGACGATAATGGGATGATTGCAATGTGGTTGATGGACACAATCTAACTGTACCCTTGTCCCTTTGGGATGAAAGAAGAGAGGAAAAATTGAAAGTGATGCAATCTTGTTTATTGATGCCATTGAAGAGCCAAGTGACGATGATGACATCCATGATGAAGGTGTGCATGATGAGAGGTGTGATGAAAGTGTGTGTGACGTTGCAAGGCACAAAGGTGTGCATGATAACATAAAGTACGAGGAAGAGGGCTAATTGAAGATGAGTTTGACGAAGGAGATAACTTGGGAGAAAATTGTTCGACAAGAAACATTGATAGTGATTGCAGTGAGTTGTGCATTAGATGATGCACATGATGGGAGTCTAGCATGGATGCAATTGTAGGTTGGAATCTCCATTGGTGAGAGGGATGAGAGTCTGACATTGGATAAAATGCAAGATCAATTGGAGCAATTGTAGGTTGGTGTGTCTAATGGTGAACGACATAGAAGTCCAACATCGAAGGAACTACATGTTGGCACATTTGATGGTGAATGATACAAGAGTCTGTCATAGTAGAAATTACTATGTGGTGTGTTCTGACAATGTATGTGTCGGGAGTGATACATGCAAGAAACCATTACTTGTGCTAAATCAACTGGACATGAAATGACTAGTATTGGTGTGATGCACAAGTTTCTTAAGTTTCATAACAATGGAACAAAGGACCTAGTTATTGTTGGTTACGAATCTGCCACTAGGAAAGGATTTTAATCTTTTGCGCCCTAGATTCGCCCAGCAGATTGAAAGGCCGGAAGGAAGGGATGCCTTCCGTGCCAATCTCCGGAGAAGGCCGGCTCCTATACTAATCTATTTGGGGGTTTTTAGATGAGAGAACAGGAAAGAGATTGTAAATTGCAGAAAGAGATGTAAATAGCATGTGTTTCTGGTGGGAAAGAACAAGCAACACGATTACTAGCTAATACCCAAACCAACAACAATCAAAACAAAGCATGTAACAGAAACTAACACTGTTATTCCTTCCTATGTATCCTTCATTCAGTATTCCAGATTCAATTAATTGCCAATGCTTTAATCCAGAATGCAGAATTACAGCAATCAGAAAAATAAATGAGTATAAGCAGAAATACTTGCAGAAGGCAGCATAAAAGAAAGAGACAGATGTCAGAGCCAAGGATGCTTAGTATTGGAAGCAAGTGTTTGATACAGCAGAGCTCTCTTAGCAATATGTTCCCCCCCTTTTACAATGAAGTTCCACTGCTATTTATAGCAGAAATTTCCCCCCATTTACATTGGTGCACAGAACCCAAAGACTGCAAAAAGTGTCGGGATTAGACCTTTGCTGGCCGCGAGTGTACTTGCAACAAGATTCACCTGAAATTGGTACAGCTCCGGACAGATCTGGTGGGTGAGAAGTCAAGTCTGATTAATGTGGTAGGTTTAGTACAGTTTGCCTCTGAGGACACCATCAATGTTCACCTACCCTGTACCTTTGCAACACACCTTCTGTCCCATCTTGACAGGCTCGAATCCCGAAATCTGTACATGGTCTGCCTGAGTCTGAGGTTCCCTGAAATGGAGGGGGTTGACCAAAGTCGCCTGATGAAAACAGCGACCCCGGGAGTCGCTCCAGAATGGAGCGAACCCGGGATACACCTTGCCTTAGGAAATTTTGCAACTCGGTCCTTTCTCGCAGTAGCTGAATGGGGAGGGAGATGACGGCGGTCGCTGTTAGCTGGTAGCGACGACGGGAGTCGCTCGAAACACGAGCGACCGACGTCAACACTCCACCTTGTGCCTTAGTTGCATTTGGAGCCTCTTCGCCCGCGGTCGCTGAAAAACTGCAGCGACGCCCGTAATCGCTCCGAAACGGAGCAAACCCGGGATACATTTGAAAAGTGCACTCGCTGAAGTTCGCTTGAGAATTCGAGCAGCGACGACGATCGCTGGTAAAGTTGAGCGACGACGGGAGTCGCTCCAAAATGGAGCGACCGGCGTCGCCTCAACACTTAGACAAATTCTTCAATATTTTCCACCCGTCGACCATGGTCGCTAAAAACCGGAGCGACCACGGGCGTCGCTTGGATAAGGGAGCGATCAACGTCACCTTCTTTTGCGCCTGCTTACCGTGGTTTCTGAAAAGCGGAGCGATCGACGTCGATCGCTGAAAAACGGAGCGACCGGCGTCGACGCTCCAACACTTAGGAAATTTTTATGACTTTCTCCCTCGCCGCGGTTCGCTCGAAACTGCAGCGATGACGGGCGTCGCTGAAAAATGCTGGCGACGACGGGGGTCGCTCCAGAATGGAGCGACCGAGGGAATTTTAACACTTAGACAAATTTCATCATTTTCTCCCCGCTCGCCTTGCTGCTTGGAGATGTCGTCGGTCGCCGGAGGGAGAGGCAGAGCTGGGAATCGCTGGAAAGGGGGAGCGACTCCCGGAATCGCTCCAAAATGGAGCGACCAAGGGAGTGCCCCAGACTTAGAATATTTTAGGCTTTTCCCAAACCTGCCAAATCTGCTTGAACACTTGGAAGGAAAAACTGGAAACTGGAAACATAGAAACTGCCTGAACAAAGCTGGAAAGGAAGGAGGGAGGAAGAATCTGGTCCGAACGTTGCAGCAACAATTTTTTCAAATTTTTCAAAATTTCTACCCCTTAGCAAAATGTGGCAACATTCCTGGCGGCTCGCGGGGTATCGAGCTCGCCTCGATGCAAGGACCCATGCCTTCATCCTTTGGGCTCGGAGTCATCCCCGGTCCTTGTTTGCTCCTGCTGTGGCCCTTCTTTTTGCTGCTGCCCTTGCTCTATCTCCTGCTGCTCTTCCTCTTCTGCGCTGTCATCTTCGGACTCTTCTCCTGAATCTTCTTCTTCCGTATCTCCTTATGACTGCTCGCCTTCCTCTCCTTGCTCTAGGGGGGCAAGGCGGTCGTGAATATGCTGATAAGTAGCTTGAACCTGGGTCCAAGCTGCCTCCTGGAAGGGCTCGAGGTCGCTGATATCTTTCAAAATGCATCTGAAGGCTTCGACCTGGAGCATGTCGACCGCGTTGAACCTTTCACTCAATTCGTTGAGGCAGGTGCTAATCTTGCAGAATCGAGACACCAACTGTGTGACCTGCGCCTCAAGAATTGGGTCCGCCCAGTTATCTATTTCTGATGTATCCGCCTGGAAGGCTTCCCAGATTGGCATCAACTCCTCTCTGGGCCGGCAGTTTCCATCTTCGCCTATGAAATTTGGGAACCCAAGCGATGCAAGGGTCTGGAAAGGGATCAGGCAGATGCTTTTCTCCTTTTCCAATGCATCCAACATCTTCCTGGCCTTCCTGATTCTTTCTGTTTTTTCAAAATACAAATGCAAGGTTGCCCTTGCAGCAGCCCAATCTAGGGCAATCTGAGACATGGGGACAAATCGGAGGCCCTGGCGCTCGTATCCTTCAAGTTTAACCGCCAAGTCGAGCCACTGCTGAGCTTGGCGCTCGGCCTCCTCTACCGCAGGCTTGCCCTGGGCAGATACTTCTTGCACCTTGGAGATGAATGTGAGGACTGAGAGCGATCTGGCGACGTGGGTCTTGAAACCCTTCAGCAGGCCAGCGCGGATCTCCTTGACTCGATCTTTTGAAAAGGCCTTAAGTTGGCCCTTCAATTCAACTATTTGCGCCTGCGCTCCTTCTTTCTCCTTGGCCTGCTGTTCTATAGCCTCCTTTTGATCTGTTACTTCTTTTTCCAAGGCCGCTAGTCGCTCTTTCAGCTTTTGGGACTCCTCCTGGGCACTCTCCAGCTGTGCTTGCATTTTTGCCATATCTTCCTCCAGCCGTAATTTTTCATTCTCCACCTGGTAGAAGCGCTTTTTCATCTGGTGATGATTTACAAACAATGTATCGGCCCTCAGATGGATTCCTCCTATTTCATTCTCCACGACGATGTCGTTCAGGTCCTTGTTCCTACGGTGGTACTCGTAGTCGTCTGGAGTCATGTCCTTGATGGGCTTTTTCACCTTAGGGACCCTCTTTTCTGTGTGGAGCACCATATTGTCCAGGTCAAACCTGGCGCGCTTCTCTACTATGGCCAGCTCTTCGCCCCTCCTCTTTCTCACTTCCTGGAAATATCTGTAAGAGCTCTGAGCTGCTTGGGCCATCATGGGGTGGTCCTCCATCTTCTCCAACTGTTGCTCTATGAGTTCCATTTCCCCGAACATAGGATAGGCCAAAGGCAAGTTTTGTTGGGGCATCTGCTCGTCTGCGAACAGAGAAGCGGGGATGGCGCCTGAGGGTTCAGTCGCCTTTGGGGACGACTGGGCTTGGGTAGCGGCGGGCGATTCTTCAGGACGCGAAGATGGGTCTTCAATGAATGCGCCTGCTGAAGATGAAGGATGGGGAGAATGAGGGGTTTCTTCAGCGGCGGTGTTCGAGTGTGTATGGCCTAGGGTTTCAAAGGCGTTCGGATCTGAGGAGAACTGGCCGAATGCCTGTAGGCCTTGTTGGACGGGAGCAGAGGGTTGGGGTTGTGTGAAAGGAGAATGAGATGAAGCAACGGTGACGGGTTCAGCGGAGGAGGAAGAGGGTGCAGCAGGCAATGCTTTAGAAGATTGTTGAGAGAAGAGAGAAAACGTACCTGCGAGCTCGGCTTGAGCTGGCGTGTTGATGACTTGCGTTACCCACTTGTCCGCTTCTTCTTCTGGGGTGTCCTCCTTGACAGTTATGACTTCTTTGGCGGCAACTTTCTTCTGCGGAGTCACCTCGATCTGCTGCACAACCTCCTTTTTGGGCGTCGACCTTTTCTCCTTTGACCTCTTCCTTTTTTCTTTCTTAGGCGTAGCTGCCTTTTCACTGACAGCGGCTGAGGCTAGGGCAATGGATGTTTTAAACTTCAATTTCACCTTTGTCCTCAAAGGCTCCAGAATTTCCTCCGCCGCTTTGGCCAACTGCTCAAATTTTTATGGCTTTTCAGGAGGTGACTGTATCATGGGTCCTACCGCCTGACTCCTCTGTACTTCATTGTTGGACCCTCCTTCTTGCACAAGTGGTTGCTTGGGTGGGGCCTGCCCTTTTTGTAGGCGACGGATGCCTCGGGGCACGATGTCACGGAAAACGATGGGCCGCCACGTGGCGACGTTATCATCATAGAGGTCAGAGAACTGATAGTCATTGGCCAACAACTTTTCCGATCTTTCCTTCTTGGTGTGGGCCCTTGTGATCCACCATTGTGCTATCTTTTCGTCCTTCCACCCCAAAGCTTTCACCTTCGGCAGCATTCGCTTGTAACCCTGGGAGTCTGTCTTGTGAGCATCATTACGGACAGGGTCATACTCCGCCTCAATACAATAGAAATCATGCCACGGCGGGAGCGACTGCATCTCTTCTACGTGCCACTCCAGGTCGCCTCCTGTCGGATTATTCCGCTCCCCCATGATCTCTTCCTGGCGCGGGCAGGCGTGAAGATTTTTCAATTCCGTGAATCCCTTTATTACATCGAGTGGGTCATATTTCCACCGCTGGGGAAGCTCCACCAGGCCGAAACTTAGGAGCGTAGCCGCTAGATATTCATTCTGCCCAGTTGAGTGGACCTCAATATCGCCCCAGATGATCGGGTACTTGAAAATGTGGCCCCATCTTCTTCCTTGACCGTACTCTTGGTCTGCATAGTCCATCTGCCGAGCCGCCTCCAAGGCGAATACATATTCTGTGCAAAAAAAGGTAGAAGGAAGGGTTTGCCTGTGAACCCGAACACTCTGATAACAAATCCCTGCGTCAACTTGAAAGTGTCACCTATTTCTCCCCGCACAATTTTGTCTTTCATTTCTCGGGGGCGCGCGAGCATGTGCCGTTGAGGAGGGCTAGGGCAGGGCCCAAGAATGTCAAATTGAACTTATAGTGCGATTCCCTCCTCGACAAAACCCGGGTCCATTCATATACCGGGAGCTGTGCGCCATCTTTGTCTTTGCACTGGACCGGGATCGTCTTCATCTTGTTGTGCATATGGAACAGGAAGAGCCAGGCCAGGAACGAGCAATACCTGAAGGACTGGCTCCTTCCCTCTTTCAGCTCCAGAAGGCCTGAGTGTATACCGCGCGCCACGCAATCTGCCCAGTCGAAGAAGACTGGCTTAGTTTCTGGCTTCATGGCGTTGGGGTCGTAAAATTCCCCATGTAGGATGCACTCCGCGATAGCTATTTGGTATGGGTGCACCACCGCGTCAGTGTCGCAGCCTAAAACCCAGGCCAACATAGAGTAGAGAGACTTGCTTTTAAAATGCTCCTGGGGTATTGGCTGCGTCGGCCAATGCTTGGGCGGCGGTGGCTGGTGCAGCTGAGACTCGAGGAATTGCCTCATCTTTGGATTATCAGCGAACCTGTCTGTTTGCTCGCCCAGGTTGATTCTTCTGATTGTATAATTTCTATCCGGCGAATGCCGAGGCGCGAAGGCCATCTGCACAGTCTCCTTATAGAGCGAGAACAACACCGTCCCCTCATGGTCGCATACTTGTCTGGTGTTGGGCTTGTAATTCCTGGCAATGGCTGCAACCAGCTCCGGGCAATGGTGCACCGGAGGGCATAGAAACCAGAACAAGTGCGAGTAGTATGCCGCAGCGAAAGGGTGTGAAGTGGGCACTTTCTTCCGCCACTCCTCCACAGTGCGCCGAAGCTGTGTGATGCTGTGAGAGTAGTTGCCATCTCTGTATCCTGCCAAGTTATCTACAGGCGGCGGAGGAGGAACTCGTTTTGCTGACCCCGCTGCTTTCGCCTTCCCCTTGCTTTTCTTTTCCTTCTTTTCGCTCTCCGGTGTGCTCGAAGCCGCCTGCTCAGGCGCTTTACCCTTTTCTGCACTCTCCTTCTTACCCATGGCGCTTGAACAATTCGAATTTACTGCTGCTTGCCGATAAAATTCAGAATTTCCCCTCTGGTGCAGCTTGGAGTTCGTCTGGGTTTAACTGTGAGAGTGAAATGAGCGACTGAGCCTTTGATGGAGATAGGTAAAAAGTCTTCATTAATGGCGAGCGCTGGAGTTAAAGGCAGGGTGCGCGAAGTGGGTGGGCGCGCCGTTATTTTTTGGTGGTCATGCGTAAGATCTCCCTTGGGGAACGCAACTCATCGTTTATTGGCCCAAGGTTTGTCCTTGCCTTTAATGAAATCTGCTTTGAAAACCGGCTAGACATCCCCTTTTTTAAGAACGTGCGCCTTGAAGACGTCACCCGCCGCCACCTCGGCACGCGCCCCAAAGTTCACTGTGCTTGGTAATCGTGTCGGAGACGAGGGTCGCTCAAGACTGGGAGCGATTCCTAGAATCGCTGAAAAAATGGGCGATTTGGAGCAACTGACGGAGTGGCGAGCGACCGGCGTCAATTAGGACTTAGAAAATTTTCCAACTTCGTTTTCCTCCCTGAAGTCTTCATCTTGCCAAGGTTCGCTCGAGAAGGAAGCGATGTCCGTCGTCGCTAGAAAAATCGAGCGACCGCGGGAGTCGCTAAAGAAATGAGCGACGGAGGGCGAGTGACACTTAGAAAATTTTTGCACTTTTTTGCCTCCTTCAATCTTCGATCCGCCAAAGTTCGCCCAAAAGGTGAGCGACGACGGTCGTCGCTGGAAAACACGAGCGACCGTGGGAGTCGCTCCAAAATGGAGCGACGATGAGCGCCATCGACTTAGCATTTTATCTCGCGCTTCTCGGACCTCGACGGCGTTCGCTCAAAAGTTCGAGCGATTCCCGTCGTCGCTTAGAAAATGAGCGACCTTGGGCGCCACTTTGACACTTAGAAATTTTTTCGGGCTGTTTCTCCTTGACGCACCTCGTGCTTCTCCCACGCGATTCCCGGAATTGCTGAATAGAACGAGCGATCTTGAGCTTTTTTGAACACTTCGAGCGACCGTTGTCCTCTATCGTTTTTGGCTCAACCTTGGCGCCTCCCGGGGTCGCTGAATTTTAGGAGCGATTTCGGTCGTCGCTAGGATTTGGAGCGATCCTGGGCAACTTTTCCAGACTTGACCTTTTCCCTTTTCCTTGGGCTCCAAAGCTCGCTGAATACTGAGGGCGACTCCTAGAGTTGCTGGAAAATTGAGCGACTAAGGGTGCCTTTTGACACTTAAACATTTTTTATGCCCTTGCTTAATTGGTTGAGCCGCTTCGAACATAGTCGGAGTTCGCTGGAAAACCTGCGCGATGACGGTAGTCGCCGGCTCTTTTGGGCGAACCTCAGCAACTTCACTTGCATGGACACTTAGTGAATTTTTCAGTTTTTTCTGCCCTCTTGCTTTCTTCGGCCTAAGGAGCTTAGCAAACCCTGCTTTCCTCCTCTGCTAACAGGAACCTTCTTCTACACAAGACACTTGGCTCTTTTTCTTGGATTAAAAGCAGGAAACTACCTCTACTGAAAGCAATATTTACATTCAGAAAGATAAACTCAAACTTAAACTGCAGAAAAGAAAATATGTACACAGGAGAAACCTCTGGATCTTCTTAATGGTGATAGGCTTTCAGATGAAAGCCATTAACTGGTATTGGGAGGATCTGACCCTCCATATCTCTCAGCACAAAGGAATTGAACTGGTTCACCCGGGCAACCTAAAAGGGGCCTTCCCAGAAGGCGTCAAATTTATCATGGTTCCCTGGTTTTGCCTTCAACGAATCCCATTTCAGCACTAGGTCCCCAATCTTGAAGACTCGGGCTGTAGTCCCTTTCGAGAACCAGTTTCGTGTGGTTTCGGTGTGCTTCATAAAAGCTTTGTAAGCTTTTTCTCTTTCCTCTTCGAGTTGCAGCAACTGAGCCAGCCGGGCATCAACAGGATCCATGTTACCCTTTTCATCTTCTAACAGCCAGAGTGCGGGCATCTCGACATGGGTGGGCAGGACGACTTCTTTTCCATAAACAAGCGCGTATGGTGATGTCTTGATGGATTTCTTAACTGAGATACGATCTGCCCATAGCGCTCGATCCAGGTACAGGTGCCAGGATCTCTTGTTCCTTTCTAGAGTCTTCTTTATGATCTTCATCAGGTTCTTATTGGTAGACTCGGCTAGGCCGTTTCCCTGCGGGTAGTAATTGGAGGACATTTTATGGTAAATCCCATATTTGCAGGTAAACTCTGTGAGTACAGCCCCTGCGAACCCTGGTCCGTTGTCTGTCACTATTGCTTCTGGGATCCCGAAGCGAGTGATTAGGCTTTCAAGGAAGTTGATGACCGTCTCCTGGTCAGCGTGCTTGGTAGGTATCGCCTCAGCCCATCTGGTGAAGTAATCCGTGGCTGTCAGAATGAACTTATGCCCTGCCGAAGAATTTGGCGTTATTGTCCCGATGAAATCTAGGCCCCATTGCTGGAAGGGAGCCTCAGCCTGAATTGGCTGGAGGGGCATAGGTGCATTCCTATTTCTGCCGGCGAACCTTTGACATTTTTCACATTTTTGGCAGACTGCATATGCATCTGCGAAGAGGGTGGGCCAATAATAGCCCGCTCTGATGATTTTTAAGGCCGTTGGCCTTCCCGAAAGATGTCCTCCCGACATTCCAGAATGGAATTCGCCTAGGACCTTCCGCTTATCTGATTCTTTGACGCATCGCAAGAGGATGTCGTCCACGTTCTTGAAATACAGCCCCTCGGGGCGCAGTACATATTTTAGAGCTTGGAGCCTGAATCTCCTTCTCTGACTTGCATTAAGGTGATCTGGGAGCCTCCCAGTGCTGAAATACCAGATGATTTCATCAGCCCAGTCGCTGTCTTCTGCTGAGGAATTGGCAAAATTGCCCTCTAAGACTGGGTCCTCCCACTGACAGGCAGCGACTTCTGCAGCAGCACTTCTTGCTAATTCTTGACATAGTGCCCGACCTCTGATCAGCTTGGTGGGTCGCACTTCTATATCAAACTCCTGGATCTTGGCAATCCAACCTGCCCTTCTGTTTCCCATTTCCCCCTGTATGATAAAATTTCTAACATCTGGGTGGACAACGAACACGGTCGTCCGACTCTGGGAAACAAAGTGCTTAAACTTTTTTAACGACCTCATGACAGCATGCACTTGGCGTTCGATGAAATTATACCTCTCTTCATGGGGCTGGATCACCTGGCTCAGGAAGGCTATTGGCCGCTCTTCGTCGTCATCTCCTTTCTGAGTCAGAACTGCAGCATAACTTTCGGGCTCTCCCACTGCATAAAGGATGAAATCCTTGGAGTAATCCGGGTTTATTAGCACAGGCGCCTGAGCAATCCTTGCCTTAATCTCCTCAAAGGCTTTCTTCCTCTCTTCAGTCCAGACAAACTCAGCATCCTTCTTTAGGAGTTCGGCCATTGGCTTGATTACTTGGGCAAAATCGGGCACGAACTTCCTCACGAAGTTGATTTGTCCAAAGAAGGACTGCAGCCCTTTCTTGTTCACTGGAATTGGCAACCGGAGAAGAGCCTCTGCTCTGTCGGGGTCAACTGCAAGGCCCTTTTCTGAAATGACGTGGCCTAGGAGCTTCCCCTCCTTCACTGCAAAAACTGACTTCTTAGGGTTAATAGATATGCCGAATTCACGACACCTTTCAAACACTTGCCGCAGGTGGGAGGAGTGTTCTTCTCTTTTGTGTGAAAACACAGTCATGTCATCCAAATAGATGACGATTATCTTGTTTAATAGCTCACGGAATGCTAGGTCCATGGCTCTCTGAAAAGTAGCCCCTGCATTGGACAGACCGAAGGGCATGCGCTGATAGGCAAACGTCCCCCATTTGGTGGTGAATGTCGTCTTGTGTTGATCTTCGTCCTTCACCCAGATCTGATTATAACCAGAAAAGCCATCCAGAAGGGAGAATCGCTGAGCTCCCGCGACCACATGGAGAATTTGATCAATTTGGGGGAGCGGGTAGTGGTCCTTCAGCGAGGCCTGGTTTAGATTGCGGAAATCCACACAGAGGCGAATGTCCCCATTCTTCTTTCTGACAGGAACCAGATTTGCGACCCAAGAAGAATGCTTGATGGGATAGATGATTTTTGCTTCCAGCATCTTCAAGAGTTCGGCTCTCATCAGGACCTCGATCTTCGGGTTGACCGGCCTCTGTTTCTGCCTGCAGGGCTTAACCCCGTCTTCCAGTTCTATGGTGTGTTGGATGATCTCTCTGTCATACCCTTTCAGGTCCTGGTAACACCAAGCAACTATGTCGGGATATTCTCTGCACAGGGCCCGGATCTGCTCCAATTCCTCTGGAGTGCAGTCTGTTCCGACTTTGATCACTTTTCCGGGCTCAAGCTCCAGGTCCATGTATTGCTTGGCGTCCACCTTGATTCGGTGAGATATGGCTCTATCATTCTGATCAAAGAGACTCTCCAAAGTAATCAGTCCTTTTGGGACATGATTATTTTTCAACTGTATCAACCCCTCATACTGCTCGTCATCAGGGTCTCTACCTTCAATGGTGCTAGCTTCATGAATTAAAAAATTGACGATTTGCTCGTCACAGTCGAACACCTGCCAGTGGGTGTCCCTATCAGGCACAGAAGGCCTGTAAATAGTACGTACCGGCTTCGGCTTCTGCATAGTGTCATCAGCCGGGACGTACCTGGCTCCAACAGACGCCAAGATATCAGCATGTTTATTTTTCTCACGGGAGATAGCTTTAACATTCAGGGACTCAAATGACTCCATCAGGTCCCAGACCCGATTGCGGTACGCCTTGAGATAGTGCTTCTTTGAGAGGCACTTATTGGTAATTTGCTTGCATACCAGCTCTGAATCTCCGAAGATTTGCAGCTGCTTGATCCCCAATCTTTCTGCCTTCTTCAACCCCAGACAAAGGGCTTCATACTCGGCCGCATTGTTAGTGCAACTCCAGGCCAGCCGGTAGCAATAATATTTCTGCTCTCCTGAGGGTGAGACTAGAAGAACCCCTGCTCCAGCGTCGTTCTTGCATCGGGCGCCGTCAAAGTATAGCTTCCACAGCTCATTTGGGGCAGGGCCTATGTCTTCTTTTGTTGTCTCCTTCGGCTTCTCGGGCTGGGTGATGGAGTAGCAGCCAATATCTGATTCAATCATGGCATTGAAGTCAAGCAGGGAGAACTCGTCCTCCACTTGCAGCTGCTCTATGGCCTCTTCCACCAGGTCCACTTCTCCTAGCTCTTCAGTCATCAGATGGACCGACTCATCCTGCTGCTCCTCTTCGGGCATTTTCCCAACCAGAAAGGTGGAAGGTTTCTCATTGTAGATCTTCACTTTCCTCCCTTTGAAGGGAACCTCCATATGAGAGTAGTCGAGGGAGAGATATCCACCCAGCTTGGCGGTGAATTCCCTCGAGAGGCACATGCCGAAGTAGGGCTCCAGATCAACGACCACAACTTCTTGAATCACCACGATCTCAGGCGCTTTGTGCAACTGGATAGGAATATCTTTGATGACGCCTACTGTTTTCACAGGAGTGCCATCTAGCTGCAAGACACCTTGGCTGCTCCGCGTGTATTCCATGCCGATTTCCTCGCAGACTGCCCTTGGCATGACGGTGGTTGATGCGCCGGAATCAATCATGCAGTTGTGCACCACGCATCCTTCCATCCGCAGAGACAAGTAAAACGGCGATGGTCTATTCTTTCCAGTGATTGAAGTGGTCAAGGGCTGAGCTAACACGGGTTGTGGTGGCTTTCCTCCTTTAACGGACTTCAGAGATTCTTGCAACAGATCCACCTGCCCAGGGAGCTGGAGGGCATCATACATGCTTATCTTTGTCGGGGTCTTCTTGAGCTCATCAACAATGTTGTAGGCCGAAGTAGTGGGCCCCTCAGTTTCTTTCGCCGGCTCGTACCTGGTGCGGTACTGTTGCGTTGCCTCAACCCTTTGCCGCTTTGTCAACGACGGGTACTTGAGCTTTTCTCGTGCCTGCTCCTTGGTTTCAGTCGGAGGTTGAGTCACTGGAGCCTTTGCTGGTGAGGGTTTCTCTTTCGCCGGTGGAGGCAATGGAACCTGATCGGGAGCTTTCGCGACAGGCTGTTCTTTTCCTCGCCTGGTATACACCTTCAAAGGCTGCATCTGGGCTGCGTCCACTTCGATTGGCTTCTTACCACCCTTGGTCAGAATTGACACCGGCTCTTCCTCTGAGACCGCAAAATTGCGCTCTTCTTCCCGAATCATGTTGACTTGATCTTCCGGGTTGCTGCTGGCCAGAGTTTGGACATAATGTTGATGCAGCATACAGGTAGCTTCCCCGTGAGGGTCATTGCATGTAGAGCACCAGTGCACATTGTCTGAAGTGCTCGGCTCCTCGTTGATAGCAGCATTCCTCGCGGGAGGTCTATTGGCTTGAGCTGCTTGGTCTCTTGTAAGCGCCGGAGGAGGATATGGTCTCCTAGGGATGAACTCCTGTTGGGCTTGCTTCTTTTTCATGATTGCCATGTCGTTGGACAGCGTTCGGTAGCCAGAAGCAAGAGACTGTACTTCTTGCAGTATCTTAGTCTGTATATCAATATTTGGTGGAGCTGATTGGGCCGGTGGAGGCAATGGTGCCAACGGCGGGGCTGGAGGTAGCGTCGGGTACTGTGGAGGAGCGGGAAGTGGCGGATATTGCGGGGTAGATGGGAGCTGAGGCGCCGGTGGAGTGGGGAAATGCACCTGGGGAGCAGAGAATTGGGTGACCACTGGCACGGGGTTCCACGATGGATTTTGATATGCAGTAGATGAGGAAGGCGTTTGAGCAGACGCACTAGGATACTGTGATTGAGGAAAATCAGGGTAAATTGGCGCCGACATCCTAGGTGGGAGTCTACCAATAGCAATCAAATCCAGCTCCGCCCTTTGGGCTAGCTCGTACAACTCGGGGAAAGTGTTGATATTGGAAAACTTGATGATCATACTGATATCCGAGTTGAAGGCTCTGAGGTAGTAGTAGGCAGCTTGTCCAGCGGTCGGTCGCAGCTCAATGGGCACTCTCTTCCAGGACCTCGCAAACCTCACATTAAAATCCGATATCTCCTCTTGCTGATGTCGTTGGATGGTTTGAAACTGATGCAGCAACGAGGATGGATCTGCGGACTCATTGAATCCTTTGACTAGTTGTCCCGCCAGTTGAGCCCATCCAGTAATAGCGCCGGTCGGCAAGGATCTATACCAGTATAGGAGCTTCCCTCGCAGAGAGAGAGCCAACAGCCGGACCATGACACTTTCATCAGTGATGGCGTGAAGCGCAGCTAAGGCCACGATGTCTTGGATGTGTTCATAGGCCGTCTTCCCGGTTCCATCGTACGTGGGTATGGCCTTCAAAGCGGCAGCTGGAACAGCGGCTTGCCCGGCTAAATTGAGAGGTCCTGTAGAGTCCCAGGCTGGGAACAGCTCAGGAGCAATAGTAGCTAGCGGTTGATTTGCTTGTTGATTTTGCTACTGGTTTTGTTGTTGGTTCCGGTTCGGCGATAGATTTGCCATATTAGCGTTAGGATTGGGTTGAACAGGTGCTCCAGAAGCAGCTAGCTGCAAGTCAGGCTGCACAGGATCGGCCTGGTGGTCTGGAGAGTTCGGAGGATTCGGAGGATAATTATCAGTACTATCCGAAGTTGGGCCTTGCTCGTCAACCACGGCTTCTTGCGAAGATGCTCCAACTAGCCTGGGGCGTTCTCCGAAAGCAGTGATATCAAGCTCGTAGAACTCAGGATCCTCTTGCGTTTGTCTAACTCTCCATCTTGTATGCATGAAGGGCTTGAAAGCTTGGACCAGTCTTCGAGACTCGGAGGATATTCAGGTTCAACAGAGTCGCCAGGTGTTCAAATTCGTCAGCACTGAAGCGAACACCGTTACTTCAATACTGCTTATGAGGTGAGACACTCGGGTCCCACCGGGCGTGCCAGAGAAACTGTTGGTTACGAATCTGCCATTAGGAAAGGATTTTAATCTTTTGCGCCCTAGATTCGCCCAACAGATTGAAAGGCCGGAAGGAAGGGATGCCTTTCGTGCCAATCTCCGGAGAAGGCCGGCTCCTATACTAATCTATTTGGGGGTTTTTAGATGAGAGAACGGGAAAGAGATTGTAAATTGCAGAAAGAGATGTAAATAGCATGTGTTTCTGGTGGGAAAGAACAAGCAGCACGATTACTAGCTAATACCCAAACCAACAACAATCAAAACAAAGCATGTAACAGAAACTAACATTGTTATTCCTTCCTATGTATCCTTCATTCGGTATTCCAGACTCAATTAATTGCCAATGCTCTAATCCAGAATGCAGAATTACAGCAATCAGAAAAATAAATGAACATAAGCAGAAATACTTGCAGAAGGCAGCATAAAAGAAAGAGACAGATGTAGAGCCAAGGATGCTTTGTATTGGAAGCAAGTGTTTGTTACAACAGAGCTTTCTAGCAATATGTTCCCCCCCTTTTACAATGAAGTTCCACTGCTATTTATAGCAGAAATTTCCCCCCCTTTACATTGATGCACAGAACCCAAAGACTGCAAAAAGTGTCGGGATTAGACCTCTGCTGGCCGCGAGTGTACCTGCAACAAGATTCACCTGAAATTGGTACGGCTCCGGACAGATCTGGTGGGTGAGAAGTCAAGTCTGATTAATGTGGTAGGTTTAGTACAGTTTGCCTCTGAGGACACCATCAATGTTCACCTACCCTGTACCTTTGCAGCACACCTTCTGTCCCATCTTGACAGGCTCGAATCCCGAAGTCTGTACATGGTCTGCCTGAGTCTGAGGTTCCCTGAAATGGAGGGGGTTGACCAAAGTCGCCTGATGAAAACGACGACCCCGGGAGTCGCTCCAGAATGGAGCGAACCCGGGATACACCTTGCCTTAGGAAATTTTGCAACTTGGTCCTTCTTTCTCGCAGTCGCTGAATGGGGGAGGGGAGACGACGGCGGTCGTAGATGGCAGCGACGACGGGAGTCGCTCGAAAAATGAGCGACCGACGTCAACACTCCACCTTGTGCCTTAGAAGCATTTGGAGCCTCCTCGCCCGCGGTCGCTGAAAAACTGCAGCGACGCCCGGAATCGCTCCGAAACGGAGCGAACCCGGGATACATTTGAAAAGTGCACTCGCTGGAGTTCGCTTGAGAATTCGGGCGGCGACGACGATCGCTGGAAAAGTTGAGCGACGACGGGAGTCGCTCCAAAATGGAGCGACCGACGTCGACTCAACACTTAGACAAATTCTTCAATATTTTACCCCTCGACCATGGTCGCTAAAAACCAGAGCGACCGCGGGCGTCGCTTGGATAAGGGAGCGATCAACGTCACCTTCTTCTTTGCCTGTTACCGTGGTCGCTGAAAAGCGGAGCGACCGATGTCGGTCACTGAAAAATGGAGAGACCGGCGTCGACGCTCCAACACTTAGGAAATTTTCGTGACTTTCTCCCTCGCCGCGGTTCGATCAAAACTGCAGCGATGAAGGGCGTCGCTGAAAAATGCTGGCGACGACGGGGGTCGCTCCAGGACTGCGGGAATTTTAACACTTAGACAAATTTCATCATTTTCTCCCCGCTTAGCCTGCTGCTTGGAGATGTCGTCGGTCGCCGGAGGGAGAGGCAGAGCTGGGAATCGCTGGAAAGAGGGAGCGACTCCCGAAATCGCTCCAAAATGGAGCGACCAAGGGAGTGCCCCTGACTTAGAATATTTTAGGCTTTTCCCAAACCTGCCAAATCTGCTTGAACACTTGGAAGGAAAAACTGAAAACTGGAAACATAGAAACTGCCCGAACAAAGCTGGAAAGGAAGGAGGGAGGAAGAATCTGGTTCGAAAGTTGCAGCAGCAATTTTTTCAAAATTTCAAAATCTCTACCCCTTAGCAAAATGTGGCAAAAGTTACACATTGGAAAATCTTCCTTATGACGTGGAAGGCCAGTGGGAAAATGTATTAAGCAGATTGGAGGAGGTTATGCCTTGCGATACCATGTCAAATCATAATGGATTGGTACATGGAATTGCCAAAGGGCAAGTACCAGAACGAGGAGGAGTTATGTGAAGCCTTCATGAAGGAATTTATTTTCTTCCAAAATGATTGTAAGGTCATTGTAGAAATCCATAGAATGGAGCAAGGTGAGATGGTCCTCCAACTAAAGGTTGAATTGGTTCATCACCAATCTGGAGTTATCAGATGCTTTAAAGAAAAATGGTTTGTGGAGGGACTATTTTATACATATAAGAATAAGATTAGGGTGGTCCATCGGATGTCATATCAAGAGGCCTTTGACCAAGCCATGAACTTAAAAAGTGATGCGAAGATGTCATTTAGTTGTTGGGGTCGGATAGATAGTAATAAGTGACTTCAATGATGAGAGTGATTATTGCGGTGAGAGTAGTGATTCAAAGGACAAGAACAACTTAGAGGATGATTTTTGAGAACAAGAGCAACTTTGAGGTTGGTTCAAGGACATTATACGTATGTTGGGATTGGGAAGTTGGTGAAGAGAGTGACTTTGAAGATGAGATTGATGAGGGCAATGATTTTGAGAATAAGTGACACAAAACATGTTTAGCGAGGAAAACTTGTTGCAACAAGTATATGCAACACATAGTGACACTATTCTAATAAGAGGTTCCATTGGCAATACATTTCATGAATACTACAAAACTAAGGGAAGATGATGAATTGAGTATCATACTCACCCATTGTGCAGTGTCACAAATGTCATCTCTAGGTATATTTTGCATGACAAAGCCAAAGTGTTGCGAGTCAAGGAAAGCTAATGATGTGTGGAGGGTCCAAGAAGCCTGAGAGGAATCAAAACCTTAGATAGAAAGTAGAGAGCACAATGAACTTGATTGCAATCGAGGAGGTTGAGTGAGTTGTGGTGGATATGCAATGAGTTTTGCAACCAACAACATCTGTGCAGTTAGAGGCATCTACCTTTCGTTAGACATGGAAGTTGTAGGCTAGGAATTGATAACCATGAGAAATCTTGGCATGATTTCTTTTGAATGTTTTTGTTTGTAGAAAGAGGATGAGAACAAGGACCAAAGTAACAACCTGTTTGACAATAAACAAGGTGAAAATGGAATTCATGTGAGGAAATGTCTTCATCTAGCTTGGAGTCCTCATTGTGATCGTGTTAGAGATGGCTATTTGGTCCAAGGAGGTAGCTATTTGGGTTTGAGTAATGGTCGTTTGGGTCAGCGAGCAGACTATTTGTGCCAAGGGAATCATCATTTGAGCCCAAAGGAGATCTATCTGGGTGCCTCAAGTTGCCATCAGAAAAGTTGAAGTCATCTAGGGTTGAAGAAGTGGTTGTTTGGGGCAATGGAGAAGCCATTCGACCATAAAAACACAAAGACATTTTCTAAGTAGTTATCTAAACAAAAACTCAATCCTTGGGAAGTTTAAGTGTTGTTTAAGCTGGAGCAATAGTTTTTTTTCTTGTGACTGCCATTTAGTTTCTAAAGTGGTCATTTGGCCTAAGGTGGTTGGCATCTAAGGGTAGATAAATGTATGGTTGGAGGAACAAATGAACATGTATGAACCCCACTAGGAGTCATTTTTCATTGCATTGCCATTGAATTATAGGAAGATGTTTTCTGATAGATGGTTGTTGGACACAAGGGATAAGCCATTTGAGAGATTGCATTCAGAGAGGAGGGATTGTATGACAGATGACTATTAGAGACAAGGTGCCATCTAGGGGGTGGCCATATGGCCCAAACAAGGCTCCTTCACACGCATGCAACGTGTCATTTAAATTGTAGGGGTCATCTAGGTATTGGAATTTATTGTCTAGGCCTTGTGGGATGTCATCTAGGCCAAAGGGATATAAATTGTATAAGCTAGGATTATCATCAAGATGATAGGAGGTGCCGTCTTCTAAAAAAGACTTTCCATCTGACCCCTAGAGGAGGGTTGTTTGGCTAAAGGCTGCCTAGAGGAGGAACAAGATAGTTGCCTAACAAGTGGTCATATGGTAGAGGTCAAAGTGTATACCATCCAATTGTCAGTCGTATGATTCAAAAGGTGTGTTGTCCAATTGATGACCATTCAAAGCACAACATATGTTGTCTGGATTTGGAATGTCATTTGGCTAGTAGAAATTGCCATCCAAATCTTGAGTGTGGCTGTCAAAGGAAACTGTCCCGGGATGGCCATCTGGGATTGTCACCTCAGGCTGGCCATTTGGGTCTCTCATTCAGGGCTGGTCGTCTGGGCCTGCCATTTGGGGCTAGCCGTTGGATACTATTGTTTGAGGCTGGCCAATTGGGCCTACTGTTTGGGATTAGTTATTGAAGAACAACATTTGGAGCCTGCTGTAGGACAATTGTCCAGGTCATGCCATCTGAGACTTTTGTCCATACCCTCAATGAGGCAACCCTCTGTGGGGTGTTGTTTGGGCTGTCTGGTAGCAGAAGAACATCTGAGCAGCAATTTGAGTGTTGCAAGCGAGGAACAATTTGGCGTTTGTTTGTTTTGGGTGTACAAGACAAACTTTTAGAATTTTTTTTTTTCACAAATTTAAGAAGTGGCACATATATCTTAAGGTATATAGATCTTTACAGATTCAAAAACAACTTTAAATGCAATATTAAATATACCAAAGCACCAGAGGCAACATGATAAATCTCCATTACAATATAGAACATTACTTTTCTGAAATGATTGAGTTTGGACTGTCTGAAAGAACACTAATGGATTGTTTTCTGTTTTATAGATGTTGAAATATTCTCAATAGTAGAAATAAGCTCTGGTAAATTTCATTAACCTCAATTGATTATATATTCCTGTTCCTTGTTTCTGTTTCTGCCAATTAACTTTTATTTTATCAGGCAACAAGGAATTGTGTTATGAAAACTTTAATTTTGGAGTCTTTGGAGACAACTTTCTTTCTTCTAGTAACAAGCTTTCCATAGAATCAAAATTGTGACAAAGGCAACTTGTTTTCCATCATATAAAGGGTCAAAATATTTTCCATTATTTGCTACAAGATTTAGATACTGGCCTTAATCTTCTTGTACTAAATAAAAATAACTTTGGGGAATCCCCAGCAAGATCTTGATCCAGATGCCTCTCTAGATACTGTGGTATCAGAAGCATATATAACATTAAAATCACATTCATCTCTAGTTTGATTTTTCAATAAGTTCCAGAAACCAACAATCCTTTTGCCAAAGCTCATATGGCTGAGGCACAATTCCATATATGAAGTTTTGAGAAGCTTGCTACAAGGACAGAAGTCCTCCACTTATCTTGTGTGGATATCTTCTAGTTTTGTTTCTTCCTTTGGTTGTACTTTCTAATTATTATTATGAGTCTATGTTGCATGAAACTCCTAAGGTGCCCAGGTTTCCATTTTGGGAACTTGGAAACCTGGAAACTTCTAGAATTTTTTTATTGACTTCCCATGTTTTCGGGCATTTCTAAGAGATGTCTATCATGTCTTTGAAGGTTTTTCCAATGTTTCTTGGCATTTTGAACCAAATAAAAGTCCAGGTTTGAGGATTCTAGGGGTTGGTATGGATTTGCATGAGGCCCACATGGGACACACATGACCCACATTAATTAAAAATCAAGTTGCTAAAATATGAGGCAAAAGGGAACAAAATAAATAATAACTTGAATGATGATAGGTTGAAATCAATGAAGCTAGAGAATCTAGAACAAGTGGAATGCTCTTTTGAAAAAGAGGAATTGAAGCGCATATGGGTTTACTCACTTGGTGAACCAAAACAGGTTGGGCTCAAAAAATAAAAATAAGAAAAAAGGAGAGGATCTAGTTCTTTTCACATTCCAACTTTTATCTCTGGTATAAAATGTGCAAGAATATGAATTTCAGTTAACAAAGCTCTGTGGTTTTGATCTGTTTTATATGTGTTTCTCAATTATTGAGAATAACCAAATGTGTCAGGGAGGTATCCTGGGTTATGTGTTGACGACCTTCCTTTGCCTTATACCAATAAACTGGCTAATGCGCTATCTATAGTTATTTGGCATATGAAGTAATTTCATTATAAATTAATAACTTGTATGCCATTCAGCCTTTGGATATCAGTGGATTTAGAAATGAAACATAACCTCCCCTTGGAGTAATTGATTTATCAGATTGTTTTGGCTACATCCTTTTGTTCATTTAATTTGTCATATATGATGTCCAAGATCTCTATTGTTAGTACTATATGGAGTCTGTGAAACACAGCCAAACACAAGACAACAATGGAGAAACACACACACAAAACAATGAAAAATAGACACAGCAAATAACAAAAGACTATTGACATTGATGCAGAGATATAACACAAAATTCTGCATACTCACACTTCATCCATGGAGGGGTATTTATAGGCTGTTACAGCACATTCTAGAGGAGTGGTTGCATCCAATTATCTGGTCACTCCTGACTAATAACTGGACAATGCAACCATACATCCCATTAACTGGACATTGCCACAATACACCTTATTGTTTGGACAATGGCACAATGCATCCTATTGTCCACTGACAAAATTAATTTACTCTATAACATTTATCAAAAGATCCCTCATGGATTATAGTTTAGGGTATAGTGCTATTGCATGGTATCTTTCATAGTACTGTGGACATCACATCTGAACATTGCATGCTCCCTCTGCCCCATGCTTCCATAAAAAGTGAGTGTGTGTGTGTGGGTGGGGTTGGGGGAGGACCATATTTCACTTAAAGGGGCATTCAACATATTCTTTTCTACAAGGTGTCTACCTGTTGATTTGCTACTTAGGTGTGTATCGCTCCAAATTTTTCACATCCCTACCTTCAGGCTATAGGATCCGTGCCCGAAAGAAGGATGGGAAAAGGATGGCGTGGTACCTCGGACTGAGAGGCCTTGCGAAGGTCCCGCCTCTCAAGGAAGGTGTATATTGGTGATTTTTTGATGGATGGTGGGTTCACCAGGAAACATTCAATGGCAGTTTCCACGCCTAGGTTAGGAATGTGTTTTATGTGTTCATTTTTAGCCTTAAGCATTCAAGTCCTAGGTTTGGCCAAAATGCGTCTAAGCTATTCTATATGAAGATGCAGATTAAATGAATACAGAAAACAGAATTAAGACAGAAAACAGAGAAATTAAAGAATGTTAAAAGAAAAATACCTGATCTAGATGTCTGATGAAGATTTTGATTCTTGAAGCAGTCAAGATCGTCTAGAATTCGACAGAATTGTCTGAGATCAGACAAGATCATCTGAGATCTGACAAATTCGTTAGAGACTTGCAAACAGAGAAATAGGTGCAAAACACAGAAAGTGCAACAATGCTAACATAGGAAAACAATGTAAAATGACACTAGCACTAACAAACTGAAACTTATAAGCAGAAACATGCATGCATTATACTGATTTCATAATAATTATGACTTAATTATGCATTTAAAGCTATATGGGTGAACTCCAAAATGCAAAATAGCATAAAATACTGAATAAACTAGCTAATTACAACACAAAACAATAGATTGAAAGATGAAGAAATGCAAACTTTAGGCACTGATTGCCTCAATGTTGACTGCAGTCAAAATCATCTCGCATTGGTACGAAATCGTCTCTGATTCGATAGGATCGCCACCGATCTGAACAGGATCTTCAGCGACGATGTAAGCTTGCTTCGGCTGAAAAACACTAAGGTACTTGCAAAAAAATTGGTATAGAACTACTGCAAACATGAATTTGGGATGTTTTAACATGTATGAAGTCGGGTTACAGGAATTATCAGCCAGGGGGGTGCTAAGGGGAGGGCTTAGGATTAAATAGGCTTAGGAGGGAGGTTAGGAGGTTGGAGATCATCCCTATTTGGGAGTTCTCCAATGGGGGAGGGTCTCTAACGGCGCAGACACGCTTCTGCCCGGATTAGAGACCCGTTGGAACATAAGCTAATTATGCAAAATCAGTTTTGGGACAAGATCATCTGGACGTCCTAGCCCAGACGAAATCATTAGATCTGAGGCGATATCGTCTGATTGGCGACGATATCGTCAAACGGTCAAAACAACATCTAAAAATGGCATGGGAAAGGGGGAAACGGATTACACGGCGGTTAACGGGCGGTTTGGGAGGTTAAAATTTGAATTTAAAATTATTTACTAGAGTAATTGTAATTATTAAGATTTCACTGCGCCAATTTTAGGGTGCTATATTTTGCCCCCTCTTTAGCGAATTTTCTGAAAAAAATGCGTTAAAGATGAGTTCTTCTCGATTTACGAGAAAGCAAAAATTATTCCCATTTTTAGGCGACGATTCTTGGTCGAATCGTACGACAGCTTACTATGGTGCCCCCTCCGTGTTTTTACCCAAATCGAACGTTTGAGGTAAAAACGCGAAAAAACAAAATTTTAAAATGTTTTTAATTGTGTTTTGAATAAAATTAAGAAAAATAGGGTAAAACCCTAATTCATTTTTACTATTCATTTTTCTGGTTTTAGAGCTCTACAAGCAAAAATGGTGGAGACGGCGCACAGATCGACGGAGGTCCAGCACGGGCTACGGGTAAGAGTCTAAACTTAGTTTAGAATGTTTTAATTTGAATTTACATGCTTTTTAGGTGAATTTTAAATGAATTTTGAGCATCGCGGCCGTTTTTGGGCCGTCGACGTCGTCAGGACGAAATCGTCCCGATTTCGACGAAATCGTCTCAAGTTTGCCAATTTTGTCTAAGGGCGAAATCGACAAAAGGGGGACGATTTTGTCAAATTAGGGACGATTTCGGCTTGCAAAATCGGAGACAAATCTGCTCAAATTTGGGACGATATCGTCCAATAGTGGGCGATATCATCATTTGTAAAATTGAACTGATTTTACTTGCATTATTAATTACTTGAATTGTTTATTAATGATTGTTTGTTGTTGTTTATGTTGCAGAGAGGATTGCTAAAGAGCAGAGAATGGAAATATGGCAGGTTGAGAGATGATTTGGCGACTCTAACACAGGCAGAGCGAGATCAACTGGCACAGGTCGGCTTACAGCATGTGGCAGAAATGCCACAAGTGTCTACAGACATGGGGCTACTGACAGCCCTAGCAGAGAGGTGGTATCCGGGTTCTTCCTATTTTCGGTTACCTACAGGGGAGATGACTCCCATGCTAAAGGATGTATGGAGGATTCTGAGGATCCCCATACAAGGACGGTTGATCACTCCTACGGCCAATCAGGGCCATGCTATGATGCGATTGTGTGGTGACCCGAGCTTCACCTTGGAGAAGGGCAAAGTTAACATCGAGGCACTGCGTCAGATGCCTGGGGCATCTAGACTCACATAGGTTTTGGTCAGAGTGGTCGGTGGACTTCTGCTGTGCCACCAGAGCGGGTGCAGGGTACCATGGATGCTAGCAGATGTGATCTACGACATGCGGGACCATGGTTACAGATTTTATTGGGGTAGTTTTGTTCTATGCCAGTTGTATAGGATCCTGCATGGGGTCGTGTACAAGGGCAACCGATGTCTAGTTATTACATCGCTCCTACAGGTTTGGTGCTGGGAGCACATTGCTATGCAGAGGCCGATAGGGCTTCCTGTGATAGGGATTGACAGGGAGAGGCCCCGAGTTTTCTACTAGTGGCTCCAAAGAGGGTCACAATGGCAGATTGACTTACCGATGTCCCGAAGACTACTGGATGACCTTGTCCTGGACCAGATCACCTGGAGGCCATGGCGAGAGCACCCAGGGTGGGTCGAGGAAGGATAGGAGCTGGCTCGCGTTAGGGGAGTTTGCTGGCTACGGATGGAGAGGGGAGAGGTGGAGCTCCATCAGTATGACTGAGTTTTGCGATAGTTCGGTCTACAGCAGGGGATCCCATCTCTCAAGGATTATGAGTTTTCTCGGACTGTCTGGGATAACACCATAGTCAGCGGGGCTCCAGATATGCAACACTTCTGGAGTCTGGACTCGGACGATGCACCCATTCAGCCAGTGGATGGGGACGATGCAGGGGTAGCCGATGGCTGTGATGCCTGGTACGCAGGCATCCACCATCCTCGGATGATGAGGGCTCAGGGTCCGATACACGCAGTTGTGTGTCAGATAGGGAGGCGATGCCAAGCGGCTATGGAGGTAGCCCAGGGTCGCAGCGAGGGAGAGCAGAGGAGGCCACAGGCGTAGGAGATGCCGCGACAACGGGAGAGGAGGGTGGAGAGACCCCCTTCTCCACAGAGAGAGAGGCCACCATCGCCCGATAATGGCAAGGGTGTCAACACTAGGGAGAGCAGCGAGACAACGACTCTCCGAGCGGAGACGATTCGTCTCCAAGCACAGGTGCAGACCCTACAGGAGGAGGCTGCACAACACCGAGCTGAGGTTACACAGCTCAGAGACGATATTGCATGCCTTAGAGCGCGGGGCGGAGGGGCGAGCACTAGGGAGATGGCATGGGCTATTGCCCAAATCACTTTCTATCAGACATTATACTATCATATGGTGCCAGAGGAGGATAGACTACCACTACTGGTGAACATCGTAGAGCCGATCAGGATCGGGTCGTCTAGGACTTCGTCTCGATCGACGACTAGGACTCGCAGTACTACTCATACTACGATGGGGCCACCTCGTCCACCTCAGGGTGGGGGAGGAGATGAGGCTGAGAGCTCGAGGGGTTCTCGAGGCTAGACTACTACATTACTTTGTACATATTGATATGATAGCATTTATTATTTTTGATAGAGGATTGAGTATGCCGAGGTATAGATTGTGGCATACCAATCCAATTTTGATATGATGTATATATACTGTTGATATATATATGAGATGAGATATGTTTTTGATCATATGACTTGTGTCTTATGTATTTTTATGATGCTTTTATGTTTGATTGATTGATTTGATGATTCATGTAATTACATCGTTGGAAATATTATAATTTTGATGTCATGCTGTGATATTTTAAATAAAATAATCTAATGTAACAAATTGGTTGTTTGTGATGGAATGTGATAAAAAATAAAAAAAGACTTCTAACAATAATTTCAAAGGACATTGTCGCTATTATAGACCATTTCATGGAGTCGCCGCTCACTCGGTCGTCAAGCTAATCCTAGTATAGAAATATTGTTAAAAGTAAAAGAGTGCTTAAGAGACTGTCTTAAGACTTTGGTGCAATGGTGCAAATGATGATGATGATGGTTTGTTTTTTAGATTTCCATGAAAATAGTATGCATGAAACAATGTTAAAATGATTTTTGCTAGGCATAAATTCTTAAGTGTGATAAATTTTTTGGATAATTCCTTAGGAATTTTACCATCATTGCAAAATTGAAGGTTAACATAATGACATGAAATAATGATAATGTGCATGCTTTTTGTTTAAAAACATAATTGTATAACAGAATGATTTAAGTCATATGGTTTTCATGATTTTTAAATAAATGGGGAATAAAAATTGTTACAATGGTTTGCGCTAGGCATAGAATATGTAAGGATAGACTTATACCATCATCGCGAAAATCTAAAAAAAAAGAGTTTTATTGCATGGTTGATTTTTAATAAACATAAAATATGAAGATGAGGACTTGCGCTAAGCATAAAATTCTAATTTTGGTTTTGGAACTATATCATCGTTGCGAAAGTCGATAATATTATATATATATATATATATATATATATATATATATATATATATATATATATATATATATATATATATATATATATATGTATGTTTTGATTGGATGGTTTGAAAGAAATTTTGATTTTTCTATTATGCGTATAGTTGTCTAAACAATTGTACTTGAAGAAGAAAATGACTTATTCTAAACAATTTGCAAAAAATATTTCAAAGTATCTTAAAGACAAAAATTTAGATTTATAAGGAATCCCATGTGCATATGTGAGTTCATTTTCAATCTTGATTTATCATAATGATACACAAAATCTCTCAAATATAAAATGTGTGTGCAATTGCTATGTTCGTTTACCAGTTTGAGCAAGATACTATGATACAAGTGATTTGAATAAACCAACTAAGTGTTTATTAACCATGATGTAGATGTATATAACCATACTAGACTACTATGTAAGTCGGATTATCAAGAGCTAGCTAATCCATAAGCAGACATAGGTCTATACAAAAGAAGGTCGCTAATGTGACAGACATATCGCCACGCTAGGAGTTACCCAAGGCCAAGCGGGTTGGGCACAAACCACCTGTTATGGGGCTTACCTCACAGTTTTTGAATAATTGAGAATTCTAGGGATTCAAGCTCATCAACCCTTCTTTTCTTTTCAAGGGGTAGGGAAAGGGATTTTATTGCTTTTGCTTTTGCTTTCTTTTGCTTTTATTTTCTTTTTCTTTTTGTATTTTTGCTTGATAATTGAGATAATGCTTGAAATATTACTGTAATGATATAAAATAACATTTTTTTTTTTTCTCTTTTTCTTGAACTTTGCCTTTTGTTTTATACTAGGGATACTTGCTCAGATTAGCTGTAGAGCAAGGGATTTATATTCTGGGTAGGGGTGAGCTTGTCCTTTTGCCAATTCTCAAAGATTCTAGACCATGTGCATGATAGGATAGCAGGGGAAACTTTTCGCTCAAGAAACCACTTCTACTATGTAGCAAAGCATGGAAATTACAAATATAATCATTTTATTGTGAAAATATGTGCTTGGTTTAAGTAAATAAAAAGATCAATTCTCTGTGCTCAAACTCTATTTAATTGAATTTTGTGGACATTGATATAAGAGAGATTAGTAATCATGTCAGATAAAATCAAAATATTTATTTTTGTGTTTGTGAAAGTGAGGGATTCTAAATAAATGCTAATTTATCCAAAATAATTTGAAACATATAACTGCAACATTTGTAAGAAAAAAAAAAAAAAAAAAAAAAATATATATATATATATATATATATATATATATATATATATATATATATATAAATGATTTTTGAGAAGTTTTGAGAATGTTGACTCTTTCTTTCTTCTTTATATTGTTTTGGTTTCAAAAGAGTCAAGAATATTGCTGTTTTTATATTTTTATCAGTATTTTGTTTTTTTTTTTGAAAGAATTAACAAGTACCATAAATAAATGCAACAAATAGTTTTGAAGATTTTGATGATTATGAATGTTTTTGGTGTTTTTGAATTTATAAATTGAAAGAAATACAAGATAGTGATTTTGAACAAATATATATATGGATGAAATGACCAAATTTATACATAGTAACGTTTAAGATGCAAAATATTTATGGGTTCTTTAAGTTCTTTACCATCTAAGGTAGATAGTTTGTATGCTATTGATTCAAATTTAGCAGTAATAATGTATGGTCCAAGCCAGTTGGGCTCAAATTTACCTTTAAGGTCCTTATTTGCATTAGTATTTTTTTGATTTTCCTTTAAAACAAGGTTGCCAATCTCAAAGGATCGATGACGAACTTTTTTAGCATATGATATTTTAAGCTTGTTTTGGTAGGCACGGAGATGCTCCGAAGCATTGATACGTTTTTCATCTAGGAGTTCCAGCTGACTGAGTCTGCCAGCACGATATTCATCTCCTACTTTGGTATCTCGAAGTAGTAGAGCAAAAGAAGGAACTTCTAATTTAAAGGGAAAAATGACTTCAGCGCCATACACCAAAATAAAAGGTGAAGTTCCAGTGGGGGTTCGAACACTAGTTCGATAGGCCCACAAGGCTGGATATAACTGAATGTGCCAGTCACGGCCAGTTTTATTGACCAATCTTTTGAGAATTTTGATTAAGGTTTTGTTAGATGCTTCCGCTTGACCATTACCCCCGAGGATAATAGGGAGTGGACCAACGATGATGAATCTTATATTTTTGGCATAATTTTTTAACATCTTTATTTTTGAAACAAGTTCCATTGTCAGAGATGAGATTTGCAGGAATTCTGAACCTGCAAATGATTTGATTGAAAATAAATTTAGAGACTTGTGTTCCAGTGCGAGAAAGCTAAAGGCATAGCTTCAACCCACTTCATGAAATACTCAATGGC